>CAJHZI010000466.1:1115000-1715000 GCA_905160935.1 Enchytraeus crypticus
AATTACAATTATTTTATAGCAATGACGAATACATTTTTGCATCATATGAATAGCGGAGTAACCGACACTAAACGATTAAGAGGCTCTACATTCTTACATTGACACTGGGATAGGACCTATACATACTTCTGCAAACCAGAAATTCTCTAATGAATACATAGGACATCAACAGCTGAGTTGCCAAGTTTCTCATAAAGTTCAAAGGTCAAAGGAAGAAATTGTTAGATTTGAAGGTAATTAGATTTAGCTGGGACTGATTGTCTTCTTCATTGAATCATGACTGAACTAATGAGCGCCGCCCACTTGTAGCACTCTGAAGGGATTAGAGCTCCATTGTGTGCGGAGAGAGGCTATAAATAGAGCTGCGTAAAACTTATTGATGCCAAAAATGGATCAGTACTAGATTCAGTAAGATCTTACATGAAAATATGATAATATTATACCTATAATGGGTTATTATGCCTGAAATAAAGCAATAAATAAATTGTAAACAATTAAAATAATAACAAATAATTCTTCGGTAATAGGAAAGAACTTTGGACAACACGTCTGCAGAAAACCACGAAGAAAAAGATAGTGAAAACTTTGGTATGGACCACGCTATTGTATGGATGTGAAACGTGGGCATTAAGGAAGGAAGATGTCAGGAAACATGAAGCGTTTGAAATGTTGATATAGAGAAGAGCGGAAGGGATTAGCTAGACCCAAAAATTTATAAAAGAAGAAGCATTGAGGAGAGTGGGTACCGATTGGCAGTTTACAGCTGATATAAGAAATATTAGCAATAAAATGGATTTTACACACTCTAAGGGGAGATAGTTTACTAGAAGAGGTCATCGAAGCAGAATAGAAGGAAAGGGGAAGGAAGACACACCGAGATTGGGAATATTAGATGACTTAAAGATTCAATAGTATATGGACATGTAGAAGAAAATGGAAGACAAAGAATGCTGGAGGCATTATACACCATGGACCTGCCAGTAGGTAGTGTACTAAGAGAGATATACGTATATATTATGGCCTTTGTCTCAGCGATACTCTAATTGATCAGCATTAGACTCCAGTGATACTATAAATTGATTAGAATTATATACTGCGATGCTATAAATAGATCAGCAATAGATTTACTGATACTATAAATAGATCAGCATTAGATTCAGTGATACTATAAATAGATCACCATTGAGCACCTCACGCAGAGAATTGTTTTAGACTCCATTGGTGATCAAGCGCCAATCCATGACCACCCGTCGCTTTGATCCTATTCTTTCTCGAATCCGTAAAGCAATAAATTTACTTTTGGAGTAAAAGACCAGTTACTGTAAATTAAAGTGGATTAGATATATTTTCTCGTCAAAAATTCATTTTATTAGGACTTAAATTATTATTTTAAATTTATTGCAAATTTCTGACAGTTTAAACTTCAATGATCGGCTAAACTTCATCGAGGTCTCAATCTTTTTAAAATTTTAATTTCATCAGTAGAATGATAATCACAGTTTCAAAAATTGTAATCAATCAAAACACATGCAAACTTTAAATATACTTAAGTAAACATGTGACAGAAATGACAAATGTACCCAGCAATTGGCAAATATGGCAATGGATACACAACTTCGTGATACTATACTTCAATTCCAGAAATTATACCCTCGTTGCTGTGTTCTACAAGGTATAAAACTAATTGAAAGCTGCAGTATAAAATTTCAGGTAACCTACTGCATATGTATATACCAGAAAGAAGACACAGAGGAAACCAATTTAGAAAGCCTATATAATGCATGTTGGACGATTTAATATTAGGCATAAATTATATCATTAATAGGCCTGTATAGAGCCGAAAATGAAAATAGAAAAAGTTTAAAATAGTATATTAACTATATTTGAAAGATATATAGGTTTGTTGTGGAATTACCTTGAAAGAGAGAGAGAGAGAGAGAGAGAGAGAGAGAAAGAGAGAGAGAGAGGTACAAATCGAGATTTTCTACACTCTCTCTAGGTTGTAAACTGTAGATTGCGAAACTGTCAACTTAATGAAATCTTTGCAAATTTTAACTTTCCTTGTCGGAACAGAATTCTTTTGTAAATATTCAAGCTCTCTCTCCTCTCGCTCTCTCTCTCTCTCTCTCTCTCCTCTTGCTCTCTCTCTCCCTCCCTCCCCCCCCCTCTCTCTCTCTCTTTCCATCTCTCTCTCTCTCGCTCTCTCTCTCTGCGAATTGTCTAGTGACTGATCCAAGCATAAAACTCATCCTCGGTGCTCCAATTATCTCTCCCTTGTCTTCCCATCATTTCTGCAATTGATTTCTAACTCACTAGCGTACGTTAGCTGTCACCCAATATCTCCTTCGGTCTCTAATTATTCCTTCCTTTTTTTTTCTCTTTGCTATTACACCGCTTGGCAAATAATTAAATTATGCTATGTGGCACATTTTCCTGATCTTTGCCTTAATTTCTATCCGCCTTCCACCTTATTTATTTAATTTAATTTAGAGATAACTTCAACCAAGAACAAGCAAGTGCTATCGCATGAAAATATATAATTTATAGGCCTATAGAATATTGGATCAATGAATGAACGGCAATACAAACCGCAGAGGCACTTACATATTCAGAATATAAAATAGAAAAAAAATAAAATAGAATTAAATAGAATAGTAAAATGTGACACTAAAATCAGGGAGTAAAATTGCTAAAACCTTCAACTGACAGTTACCTAAAATGATACCGAACTTGGAAAAGTGCCAAGTAAAATATAATAAAAGTTAAAAATCACAGATAAAAAGAATTTCCAAACAATTTACGCGGATAAGATTCACATAAACCTTTCTTAAAAGTTATCAGATGAGATGCTTTAACAGTGCTGAAGGAAAAGGAATGTCATGAGTTAATACGTGTACATGTATTTTTAAGTGATAGCTTTCAGCATTATGCCTAAAAGAGATAACATATCCATCTATATATACTTACATATATATATATATATATATATATATATATATATATATATACATATATATATATATATATATATAAGAATGCTAAGTTAAAGAATTCATGAAGTAGAATTGATGAATTAATTATTCGAGATAGTATTATGTTTATTAATTTATTTCTATTTGATAGAATAAAATATATTTCAATATAAAAACATAAATTATTACGAACAGAAGATAACAAAATGCACAAAAAATCTTGTCTAAAAGAGACAAAGTAATACTCACTTTTTTGTAGAAATGGTACTAATTATAGATTGTCATCTAAAACAGCAATTCAAGCCAATTTATATTTTTTACTCGAAATAAAGTCTTTTATAGTGTATATATATATATATATTCATATATATATATATATATATATATATTCATATGTCTATAACTATATCCATCGATTAGATACTTATCCATCTGTATAAAAATTCTTATATTCGTATTTTAATCTTGTGAGTCCAGGTTGACATTTCCATCATTCTCCATGTCCACATTTCCAATTCTTCAGCTTTTTTCTAATCTCCGCCTTTCTCGATCCTAGAATTTTTTAAACTACTTAAGATTTCTCTTTCAGTAAACATGACAGAGTTAAAAAAGTGAGTCGAAATTCAATTTTCCAGTTCCTTGTCAGCTATCAATCTTCCTGGTTTGCAATCCTCCTTACTTCATATTAGTGGAGAATGTAACTCGAACATCGTCATCTAATCATCATCATCATCTACGGATAAATCCATTCCCACAAGATTTTCTTAATAACCAGAGCCTCGTCCGACAAATTTTAATTTCTTCAATGATTTTTACCAACCTTTTTACACAAGTGTTCAATTTCACTTTAAATATTTCCAACTAAATGTAAATGCGCTCTAAATTGATTTGGTGCTTATTTATTCACAATTCTTCACTTTTCTAGAAAATAAATTGAACGTTAGGTTCTATACATGAAAAGCTCTAATGAAAGGCTATAATGAAAGGCTATAATCAGAGGCTATAGTGAGAGGCTATAATTAATTAAAGGCTATAATTTGAAGCTATGATGAGAGGACACATTTTAATCCGTTCTCGATAATTCAATAATTTTACGGAAAAGATTTCACTTGTGCCTATTCTTGATTATTAAATGTACTGGCAATGCACTTAATATTCACTGAAGGTAAAAGACTTTATTTCGAGTAAAAAATATAAATTGGCTTGAATTGCTGTTTTAGATGACAATCTATAATTAGTACCATTTCTACAAAAAAGTGAGTATTACTTTGTCTCTTTTAGACAAGATTTTTTGTGCATTTTGTTATCTTCTGTTCGTAATAATTTATGTTTTTATATTGAAATATATTTTATTCTATCAAATAGAAATAAATTAATAAACATAATACTATCTCGAATAATTAATTCATCAATTCTACTTCATGAATTCTTTAACTTAGCATTCTTGGATTTTACCTTCCAGGATTTTATACATCTCTTGCTCGTAATGAGCGTCTTCTACAGATTCTACATAATAGTCACAGAGCATTCGATACTAAAGTGATATCCATCTAGCATGCCAAGGATGAGTATAACAGCCACAGTTGACAGAAATGAGTAGTAATTGAAGACGCTAGCAGTTTTCTCGACGATTGAAGAGACGTCATATATCCTTGTAGATTTGAATTTTTCAATTATCGGCCATGTCCTAAGTTGTAAAAATTTTAAGATAAAGCATTACGTACTGCAACTTTGAATTAAAATTAAAAATGTAGCCTTCAGGCTGTTTAAAATTTTGGCTAATTCAATTACCATTTATTCTAGTTACGTTTATAAGTGTGTACTTTGTGCCATGAAGTCACTTCGGATAAGCTAATGAATGATTAATAATGAATTCGGTCATTACACGGAATTACTTCTGTTGCATAAGACATCCATTGGCATTATGATACAGCTTCTAGCAGAAAACAATTCAGTGACAACTGGTGTTCCTTGCAAATCGTGCAGCAATGAAATAACGTAATAATTAATTAATCATAATGAAATTAAGCCGATTTATAATATATCCAGTTCGGTCAAGTCTTTAAATATCCTTGTTAAACACATCCGTACAAGAGCGTTGAGTGGAGATTAAGGGTTCGAGAGTGTACATGAATACGTGCAGTAGAGAGTAATGATGGGTGTACATGAAAGCTTTCTGTAAAGAAATTGTCGATCAATCTGTCTCTACAAAATATATTGTATAGTGAAATTGAAACTCTAATCTAGGCTAATTTTTTCCTAGAAGAATTAGTTGAGCATGGCTGATAAACAAATAGTACTTATAGACAAGTAGGCCCCTATAAACATTGCACATCTAATGATAATCTTGAATACAACAGAAGATGATTATTACAAACGAATATTTCTCAAACTCTGTGTGATATAGTAAGATGGTCATGTTTAATAATAAAAATTAAATCACAATAATTTTTATTTAAACACTCTCTTTAAGATGATGTCATTAAAGAACTCATTCCGTTTTTAGCTCTTAATGTAGGCCTACTTTGCAGATCCAGTCTATTTTCTTTGAACGTTGCTAATTAGCCTAAGCTTAACATCTTGTGTACGAAATAACATAGTATAAGCAAACGTAAATATACTAATTAATCACATTATTTACTCTTTTAAAGTAAAAAAGTAAACACGCATTATAGTGAATAATCAACTATGTTGATATCTATCACTTTTTAATACCACATGTTTAATCCGTTAGGCAAATTAGACCATTTTCCGTATAGCCAGTCCAGTGAATGTCCGAGATTTTACTCTCAGATCAGCGCGGCCGGGATTCGAACCCACGAGGGTTCAATTCACCTCAGGATTTGTCATTTAAAACTTCATGACGTTACCCCTACGCTATTTAGACATTCTAAAAAATAAAGTAGCGTTGACATTCCTATCATAGTTAAAAACAGATTTGCTTTGAATGCCATTAAAATAAAGTGTTTAAATTCTTTAGAAAATAAAGTTTTTGAAAGGGTTTTACAAACATGTGCGCGAAAAAAATTGAGAAACATGTTGCATTTGTCTTTCCGTCAGCTGTATCATGTATTGAATTGCTAATTACTACAAATTTATTACGTTAGAATAACACAACTGTTATAACGCACATATTTACAGTTTCCTTGCATGTTTATATTTATATTTTAGTACTTTTTATCTAATTTTGAAACAAATTATTTTAAAGTTAGCTTCTTAATATTGAAATATGCAACAAAGTATGTACGATGTCGTTCACATCTGCATATACCTACATGTTAGATCTTATTTGAGCATACACTGTAGTTCTCTTTAGCATTGTACCAGAAAGTTAGAACACATTCCAGCATGCCTCCAGTACACGCCATGTAAAAGCATGCTTCCAGTCCACGTCGTGTAAAAGCATGCTTCCAGTACACGTCGTGTAAAGGCATGCTTCCAGTACACGTCGTGTAAAAGCATGCTTCCAGTACACGTCATGTAAAAGCATGTTTCTAAATCACGCAGTGTAAAAGCATGCATCCAGTACACGTCACGTAAAAGCCTCTAGACCACGTCACGTATAAGCCTCCAGACCAGGTCTGCTTGACTCCAGGCCACGTTCCTCTCGCACTTAATTATAAGGCGATTTTTTGCTGAGTGGAAAAGAATTTAGAGACTAATCGCCACGACCTCTGAGCATTTGTCAACTTCTCCACAAAAATCTCTCCAGAGGCGTCAAGAGCAGAGAGTAGTTTGCGACCAACTGAGGCGGGGCGAGGCAGAGCGGGGCATTGCGGGGCAGAGGCGGGACGGGGCAGAGCAGAGGTGGGGCAGAGCAGAGGCGGGGCGAGGAGGGACAAGGCGAGGCGGGGCAGGGCAAGGCGGGGCGGGGCGAGGGGGGGGGGCGAGAAGGGTAGGGCGCGGCTAATTATAGAGTGTCAGTGATGGGCTATGTACGAGATTTCTTGTTTTTTAATACTTATCTTTCGAAATGTAACACTCAGTACGTGTGCAATGCATGTCTCATATATTTGTTTCCACGAAATGTCAAACTAGACTAGAAATATTTGAGTCTCTTTTACCGTTGAACATCAGTGAGGTTGCGTCCTACAGAGCACTGGATACAAGATATACGTGATTCACAGGCTGCTGGGTAAGCTGAGCCCCCCTCCCCTTCTCCCACCCCTCATCCCTCGAACATTAAAGCAATTGTGCCGCCCATCACAGCCCGGACTTAGAGATACATGTACTCAACGTTCAGCTCCACTACATAATATACAGCTCTGGTGACCTCAATGCCGCATTAACTGCACTTACTACTCTTTTGATGTCGTCAATTAATGGAAGTCCCCTTAATGATATCAGGGACGAGGTTTAGCGCACTCGGTTTAGCTGCTCGTCAATTGAACGAAGTTAAGCTACGTCACGCTCGATTAATACTTTTTGGTTGATCACCTTGGAAGACCGAGTGTGGACAGTTTTGAATGAAAAATCCCGAGGGTATTGAAGATTTGAATAGAAGGTATTCTTAAATCCGAGCCGGCTGAAATGGATGGGCCAACAAAAGGCAACGATTGATATGAAACCCATGGAGAGAAATAACAATAATAATATAAAGGTGTAATATCCGTTTCCCCATACATTGATGACGTCAGGAACGCAGAAAGAAGGAAATACCGGAAACAACAGACAGCAACCAAAAAAGGAAAATTTGCAAGCGCATGCGGTTGTCATGTATGGTTACATTCATGACAATCAAAAAGTCTTTTTCATTGCTAGCGTTTCACTTATGATCTTACAAACTGCACAGGAGACAGTCATTAGACGTTAGGAGTTCAGAACTCTTTCGAACGGTCTACGATAGCACACTTGTGAAACTAAAACAGACGCTAAATCTATTTTTATGTCAGTTGCACTCTTTAATTTCAATGTTTCTGTTATGGCTCAAGGTTGTGCTTACCATGTCGAATATTTGAGCGAGTGTGAGACCGAACAGGACTGTGACGGTGTGAGAGGCGTTGAAGACAGGCCTCGAGGCAGTCTCGTAGTTGTGCAGCAGGGTGGACATCAGGCGCTGCTCATCAGGTACCGTACTATCTAATGTATCAATCAATCAGCTTATCCGCACTATCTATTGTATCAATCAACTTATCCGTAATATCTATTGTATCAATCAACTTATCCGTACTATCTTTTGTATCAATCAATCAACTTATCCGTAATATCTATTGTATAAATCAATCAACTTATCCGTACTATCTATTGCGTCAATCAATCTACTAATCCGTCAATAAATCAGCAAATGTTTAATATGTGATGGTGGGGTCACAAATCATTCAATTAATAAATTAATCATTAAATTGTTTAATCGGTACTAGGCTCGTTGACTAATTTTTGTATTAGGCACAAAATAAGGTTTTGAACCGTTATTATTCAATTAAGGGGTTTGAAACCCAACCCTTAATTACTTAATCAGTGAGTCCGCGGCAATGACTGCAATAAATGAAAGGTATATACCCATGTTCATTTACAGTGTATTCATTTATTGCAGTCATTTCTTGAAGGTTCCTCATTGTGGCATAAACGAGCTTCTACTACACCGATCAAGCATAAAGAACAAATGAATAATTAAGTTTTGTTTAATTTTTATACCTTTAAGAGAAGCAATTAAATTAATTAACAAATGCACTTCTATTGCATTCCCTCAACTTCAATAACATTCAAAATTTACTGCACAAAATAATTAAATCAATGTTTTCAGTTATGAAGCATCTAATGATCCTGATTATAACATAATGTCTTTGATAAATACCTTCAATGTATTCCACGTCAGGTTCTATGTAGTGTTGAGGAGAGGTAAACTGTGGCCTATCATGTGAGCGCAGTCTTTTATGTAGCAAACCTGTGCATAACAACATCAAGCACTACGTAGAACATGGTCATTAAAAATAATTTAATAGTCTCTAGTATATGCTGTGATATAAACAGAGCTGTACAATATTGAGATTATGTATGCCACTTGTGAGATCTCGCGTGTTGTGTCCGAAACACTGAATGGTAGAATGACCAACTGTTAACTGCTCGTGATCAAGGCTCTAAGCAAGAACTTAAGAAGACAACGAGAAACCACCTTAGAAGGCATACCTTCTTTGGCGCAAAAGTAGTACACAATTGTAATTTAACATAACTTGGGAACTCATTCATATATGTAATTAATTGTCAACCCTTATTGGCAGTCCAATTTCACATAACATGCACAGACTGCATCGCATTTTGCTTACAATTGACGGAGTTATTTGCCTTCTTGTGAACTCATCCTCTTGTGCAATGTGCAATACTGCGTTGTGGATGAAATTGATAGGTAGGTTCACAATAAGTTTATTACTACGCCATCTGTTGACCAAATGAGATTTAACTTTTCACAGATTCGTCCAAGTGGTCTGTCTCCTGTTTAGGAACATTTTGTGCACCTGTAAATGATGATTCCGAAGATATGCAATTTAAATGGTTGTGTAGTACTTTTTTATTCGCCACCCTGTATATAAATTTATCGCTGTTTTTATAAACGAACGGTACTGAGAATTAAAAAAAGTCGAGTTAATTCTGAGAGCTGATGCTGTCATTATTGAAGGCAGAGATTTTGCCTGGATTATCGAATGAATTGAGCAATATGTTATCTCTCTCTTCTGTCTCAAACCTATTTCCGAGACAGCTGGATATTAGGTTGCTGTATAGCTGCTAGTCTAGCCCACAAGTAAATGTTACAAAGAAAATTTAAACTATCATTTCAAATTTTTATTGGTAAACCTGCCAGTTAAATAATAGCATTTTAAACTATCGTGGAGGGAGTGTACTCCTTAGTACTTTGAAAATTGTGAGATCTGTCTTCAAATCTCCTGCTGGTCAGTAAAAGATCTTAGTATTACAAGGATCTTAATTGTTTACTAGTGAATTGACAGATTATTCTTTTGCAATTCTGATATCTGTCCAGTACAAGTGATTATACTGAGAGGCACAATAACACATGGGCTGACTATAACGTGTTGATTTTAAACTCTCTGTGGGTCAGAATGTTAAACGTATATTATAGGCTATATATGTTTACTATTTTTATTTCACAGGATTTTATTTATTTGTTTAAATGATTCAATCATTTCACACATAGAGATAGAAAGTCTCACAAAAAGGATGAATGGAAGTGAAATGCTTACAAGTTAGACAGTCAACTTAGTTTCTAATTAATAGTCTATTTACTAAAACGTGAATTTGCGAAAGCTTATTAAAAATTCTTCTAATATAATTTTATATAATTTAACAAGACTCACTGATTCATTTATTCCATTTAACCTGTCATTAAACAGGAACTTACTTAGTTTCTAGTTAATAGTCTATTTACTAGTATGTGAATTTGCCAAAGCTTATTAAAAATTCACGCATAATTTTTTTATTATATAATTTTTATAATTTTAAAAAAGACTCACTTATTCCTTTATTTTATTTAACCTGTCATTATATGCTACCTATTACTTTATTGATGCTAAACTTATGCTTGATATGCATGCACGGTATCAAAGTTTGCACTGTGATGGTTTGATCTCTTATTGCGTCCTTCTTAGCATATACAGAGAATTCAGACGGACGTTGAGAGAATTCTGGTATAGAAATTGTTGCGATTTAATATAATTGACACTATATATCTAGATTAAATTATAATATTTTATAATATTGCATTTTTGTTATTTAATAAAATATCATAAATATAATAGATAATAATTAATTGATTATATGACCTAAATTACTATACATGTATAGATAGTATCATAGATAAAAAGATTAGGCCTATATAGTCTTATATTATACTCCTTTGTGAAAATTACCATCAATGAGGATTAAAGCATAAACAGTTTTTTTATCAGGATCCCTAAAAAGGAATCGAAGGGACACAAGTCTGTCAGGGGCTCATTTGATGATTTGATATTTGTATGAATACAAATCATTCAAAAGAAAGGAACATTACTTTAAAATTATTGTTTAAAAAATTGTTTAAAAAAAATAAAATTAAAAAAATTATTTTATTTCAATAGAAGGATATTTGTTTTTTCACTATTTTAAAAAATAAACATAAAAAAATATAAATATAAAAAAATATAAAATTAAAAATAAAATAAAATAAAAATAAATAAAACATAATAATAATAAAAATACATAAAAAATAAATAAATAAACATTTTTCTTAAGTTCATTAAGTTAAATATATATTATTTTGTTAATAAACTCATTATTGAATAGGAAAGTATTTTTCAGTTATAACAGTATCATTAATGACTATTTTCAAGTAAATTTACCAAACCATCCAAATTGACCTCTCCCGAATCAAAACTTTCCTCATCGTCCAGCAAACTTATCAAAAATCCCAAATTATCACCCCCTGAGTCCGAAAATGACTTTCAAATAAATCCTTATCCTGCCCAATAAGAATTATTAACCTGTTAAGATTGACCTCCCCAATACCTCGATTGTACTTGTTTTTAGTGATATCAGATCTTGTTAATATTGAAGCTAGATTCCTACTTTTACTAAAACATTTCATGATTTTTATTTGTGATAGTTTATTTTTGATAATGTTTTTTCCAGTAGATAAATAAGTCTTGAGTACTACCGTAAAAGGTAGAATCATAGGGATGCTATTATTATTCAAAACCTTAGGATTATTTCTTCCCTCATTGGTGCTAAAGGATTGTTGTTCCCAAATGGAGTGTTTGTATTTATTGAGAGTTCTTTTGTTATAGCCTCTATTGATAATATTTTAAAAAAACATTTCACAAGTGTCATTGAAGTCTGAATTGAACCAAGAGAGTCTGGCAAACCGAGTGATCTGAAAGATTTCACTACGCCCTTAAAAACATGGGGGTGGATGGAACGAAGAACAATGCAGAATTTGATGAGTGGCTGTCTTTTTAAAAAATATTTTAGTATGAAGATGAGTTGATTCTTGTTTTACATGTTTAAAAATAGTGGTGTCCAAAAAATTTATCGAGTCTTTATGGATCATCGGTGTAACCTTAATTCCCGGGATCTTATCATCCAATGCTCCAAAAATATTTAAAAGTTCCTCTTCATCCCCTGACCAAGTACCAAATAAATCATCCAAAAATCTATAATAATTATTCAATTTTTGACCTGCTTTTTCTCTCAATAAAATGTCATACTCAGCCATGTAAATGTTTGCTGATGCCGAAGCATATTTTTTACCCATCGGTATGCCGGTTATCTGTAGGTAGTGTTTATTGTTAAAGTTAAAATCGTTATTAAATAAAGTGTGTTCCAATATTTTAAAGAAGGTATTGCAAGGTTTATCATGTCTATCCTGAACTTTTCTATGAACTAAATTCATAGTATATACAAGGTCCATATTCGTGTAAAGGGCTGTCACATCTGCTGTAAATATCAATGTGTTATTTAATATAATTTTGTTATTGTAATTTTGTTAGCGAAATCATAGGAATCTTTTATGTATGATGGATGGTTCGTGGAAATGTCTAAAAGATAGGAATTTAAATAATCACTTATTCTGTAACTCTCCGAATTAATATCTGACACTATTGGTCGGCCTGGGGTTGCTTCGGAGATGCCATTTTTCTTTCTCTTTATAAACTTTAGGTAGAATGTAGAAGATCCTGGGTCTACTATATTTTCTGCTAGGGTCTAGATATTCCAATTGTTTTTCATTAATGACATTTCTCCTGTATAAATCATTTATCATAGACTCTAACACTACAGTATTGTCTGGGTATATAGGTTTATCTAGAGCCTTGTAATACTTATTATCAGATAGTTGTGTTTCGCATTCCTGAATGTAATGACTCTTGTCCAAAATAACTATAGCCCCCTGTATTTGCTTCTTTCCTTATTTTTTCCTCATATACATGTATATTATGCAGTAGTTAGCATTCTTTATTGCAGCCACTACATATATTTACTAGTTTCTTGCATTGCTAATTACTTCTCTTTACTTCATCAAGTATGTCTGCGTTACGCAACTTAGTATGATTTTATAAAGTTGGGGCGGGATTTTGCGCACTGTGTTTAGTTGCGCGTCAATTGAATGAAGTTAAGCTACGTAGCGCCCGGTTAGTACTTTCCGGGTGACCACCTTAGAATACCGAGCGTAGCTACTTTTGAATGAAAAAATCCCGAAGGTGTTGGAAGGTTATTCTTAAATCTGTGAAGGCTGCAATCGATGCGCCAACAAAAGGCAACGATTACTAATAAGTAATAACCGTAGAGAGGAAAGAGAGAAATAAAGGAAACAACGAAACAGCAACTAAGAAAGGAACATTTGTAAACACTTGGATCATCATGTGTGTAACTGGCTGGAGGCAGTGGCGATGTCGGTAAGAAATTCGACCGCGGATCAGTATGTGCGGGGTTCAAATCCTGTGCTCGCCCGTCACTGACATCGCTTTCAAGTGCGGAAACTGATGTTAACATTAGCTTTACCATCTTTAACCATACGACTAAAATTATATAACATCATATCAAAGCGAAGTACTATTACAACGTAGCAGTGCACTGTATGTGCTTTAGATTATCGTCTACGACAATGGTAGGAACGGGGATAAGCAGTCAACGTGACTGCTTTGTCAAATATCGAATTATCTGAGTCATTTAAAACAACTCAACCCTGTTTACTTCCTGCACTGCTGTAATGTTTATTTTTACAACATTATAAATCCCGTAAGACCCAAGAGCGCTAAATATAACCTCGTGGCTATTTTGAAATCTACGGTCGCCATTGTAAAACATTTGTTATTTAGATCAGTCAGTAGTAAACATTGTGGGAGTAGGATGCTGATCAACAGTGCGGTCACATAGAACTACTTAGCCTTTACAATCCCCTGAGAATTGCAAATCTGACTAGCGGACTGCAACTATTCATGCATTCAATCTTTCTGAATTTATCTACGCATTATTCCTGCATTTCGACAGTTTCCCTTTCTCTTGACTCAGTTGTAATCATTTTGGAAAACTGTACATGTATGGTGCTTTTCACAGTTAGTACTCTTTAATCTGCTTACTGTCGAGCGTTTCAATGGCTCAGTGCTTATAGCGTCAGGTAATGTCAGGCTATGTCAGGTAATGCAATTTTGAATAACCTTATCGAAGAATTTAAGTCTCGCGGGTTAATTATTCTAATGAGCTGAGTACAGTGTAAAATCACTCTGATTTGAGCATCACGGTGAATAAATATTGTTAATGGGGAAGTTATGTTTACCGGCGTAAATGGATGACATAGAAGAAAAATAGGCAAATAGGAGGACTTATAAGTAACATATGCTCATTTCGCCACAATTTATGTATACCGATTTAACCAAGTTATATACATGTATATATATATTTATATATAAATATATATATACATATATATATATATATATATATATATATATATATATATATATATACATATATATATATATATATATATACTGGCTGGAGCCAGTGGCGACGTCGTTAAGATATTCGACCGCGGATTAGATGGTGCGGGGTTCAAATGTTGGGCTCGCCAGTCACTGAAATCACTTTCGAGTGAGGAAACTGACGTTAACCTTAGCTTTTATACGGCTATATATGAAGTAGCCTGTATGTTCTTCTTTTGGACCTTCTTTACCTCGCCGGCTTGAATTAGTCTCAATAATGCTCGATGTTGTCATTGATGTCAATAGTACTCTAATTATTTTGTTATGTTCCGATATATGTGCTATATTTTTAAGTATCATTTTTAAAACTTCACACAACAAAGCAACTCACTGTAGAGTTATCATAGCGCTGTATATGGAACAAGAACAATCTCGTACACGGCGTTAAATTGCCGTATCCAGTCTTTATTAGAAAAAACATATACGAACACAACGTAAACTGTAGCACAAAGGCCTTTAAATGACAAATGTCTTGATAATAAAAATATTTTTGTAGTAAAATCTTAGAATTGTAATTCTGAATCTTAGGCCATGGTTCACTCAATTTTGCAAATTTATTCCATTATGAATTGTCATAACGGTTATGATCTTAAGCTTGGAGAGCTTATGGAAGAGCTAGAGGAGCTTAACTAAAATACTTTTTTTCGCATATGCGGATGTTGGACTATTTTGGGCTACCGGCGCTTAATAAATTTTTGCCTTCAAGTGCCTGTAAGAATAATTTACATATATTTCTTAATTAAACCGATACACACACCTAATTTAATCAATTAATATAATTAGCTGAAAATCTGATTAATTATAGATTTAGTTTACTATTATACTACTATTATTACATTAGGCCTACTTTATTATGATTTAATTTATTTTATTTTATTACTTATTTTATTATATATATATATTACTATATATAATATTATTATACTATATTATTATATTATATTGTTATAAATAGTTAATTAGTTAATATCTAATTAACTATACTCGAATAATTTCATAAGAATAACTCACATCATACTTTTGTATTATTTATTTATTTTGAATTATCATCATCATCATCATCATTAGTTATAGTCTATGAAAATTGGCCATTTATTGAATAAATCAAGTTAAGGAAATGAATTAGAATTTTAGGCAAAAAATTCAGAGCTATATTTGTTGAATTGCAGAAACTCTGATGCTATAGAATTTGTATATAAGGTTATATGATATAGATCAGAAACTGGCTCAACTGGCTCATCTCTCATCCATTCTAGACAAGGTTTATTCCTGGTTTTGTGCTAACCGTCTTGCTGTTAATCCCTCCAAAACTGAATACCTTTTAATTGGCACTCCTTTGCAAAGAAGTAAAATTACCAATAACTCTGTTAATTTTCAGAATCTTTCTCTTTCACCTTCTCGATCTGCCAAAAACCTTGGAGTCATATATTTGATGAAAACCTTGACTTTAAATCCCATATCTCTTCTGTTTGTCGCGCTTCTTTCTTTCAGATTCGTCAGATTAGGCAAATACGTCCATCCCTTACTAGAAATTCAGCCACTATCCTTGCTAATTCTATAGTTCATTCAAAGCTCGACTACTGTAATTCGTTATTACATGGGTTGCCTACTTCTTCTCTCAATCGTTGCAGCACGTCCAAAATTCTCTTGCACGTGTTGTTTGTAAGTCCTCTCGACTTCAATTTCGCTCTCTTTCTCTACTTCGTTGTCTTCACTGGCTCCCTGTTAATCAACGCATAAAATATAAAATAGCTCTATTGACTTTCAAAACTCTGCGATTTGGCAAGCCTTCTTACTTTTCTAAAATTCTTCTTCCCTATCTTCCCTCACGTGCACTTCGCTCCACCGATGCCAATCTTCTCTCAGTTCCAAATATTCTCACGTCATTGGGCAGACGTTAATTTTCTTAAGCAGCACCCACAATCTGGAACTCTTTACCTGCTAATCTTCGCTCTTATTTTTCTCTTTCAACATTCTCTGCAAGTTTAAAACTTGCCTTTTCTCACCATAGACATAATCAATCTACCTTGACCATTCTTTTTGATCACCGGACTGGCTTTCGTTTAGGACCTTACTTCTCCTCAGCACATTTCTTTCGCAGATTGGTCTGGGTGAATAGATCTGTAGTGATGTGTGCTGTTGGGGACGTCCCTCACATCATCCCTGGATGAGGAAATGGACGTTAAACCTTTATTATTTTTATTATTTTTATTTTTATTATTAGTATTATATAGAGAAATATGTGCAGGTGCTTGCTGAAAGATGTTGTTAAAGCTATACATGCACACTATATGCACTATATGCATAAGCTAAAGTTAAGCCAACAAACAATTGTTTTGTTTCAGTTTAAGCTACTGACTGAAGAAAATGATGCCGCCAGAATACGGATAAAGTTTCTCTAACCCTGTCGTTTAATTGCAATATTCGATGTTCGGGATTTAGAATTACACACAGAATAATAATGGTACTTAAAGTACTTGGTATACTTTATATATTCAGTACTTTGGTTAAGTACTTAATATATAAAGTATAATGAGCCAGTACTGTCTGTCTGACTGTCTGAATTGACTCTTATTACAGCGCTGACATCAGTCGAGGATAAATTTAATCAATATGCCGCTATTTAGAACTCTGCCATTTGGCGCGTATAAATTTTGTAAATTTAATCGCTGCGTTATATTTAGGCCTATACTTATAAATAAAATTAACCAGTTCTCTCTGTAAGTCTTGAAGTAACGCTGACTATAGCTCTAGGTGATCTAATATATAATATATTACATATTATTAATCTAATATATCTGGTGAGTATAAATTTTATCGCAGTGTCATATTTAATACCTAAATAGTAACACTAATTACAGCTCTGTCATTTTGTGTGCATGACTTTCATCGCAGCGTCGTATTTGTGACTCCTAAATAAAATGCCTTTTTAATATATTAGAAATCTTAGTTATTACTTTTTTGAGAGTCGTACGGTACATTGGTAGAACGTCTGACTAAGGGTTGAGAAGTTGGGACTAAAAATCTAGTTAAAAGTGACCATTTTTCCTGAATGTGTGCATTTGCACAAGTGTACATCTAGTTTATGGATATTGTTCTACTAAATATGCTGTCTGCGACGCGATGTGGTTTACTACCAGCATGGCGTGATTAATTATTAAGAAAACTAAACGAAGAAATATCCACCGGAAGTCTTCCATTGCTAATTCATTCCCATAGGAACTGCCTGTCCTGTCCGACAGGAACAGTTGTTGACAGCTGGAGAAAGATACTGGTGAAAAATTTCTTTGTTGTCTGCGTTTTTTGTACCTAAATTGGACCTATGAAATATACTGTATAGATATTGCTTTTTAAACTCTACACTCTAGAATCTAATTAGATAATAGATTAATAGTCGATGTTCTTTGAGTTCTTTGATCCAATTAATGTACTCTCTCTCTCTCTCTCTCTCTCTCTTAGTACACTGCCTACTGGCAGATCCAAGGTATATAAAGCCTCAACTTTTCTCTGTCTTCCGTTTTCCTCTTCAAGTCCACACACAAGTAGATCCTTAAAATATCTAGCATTTCTAATCTCTGTTTATCTTTGCTTCTCTTTCCATGCATTCTGCCTTCCACAACTCCCTTTAGTAAACTATCTCAATTTAGAATACATCCTATATAAAAATTCTTCCTATTTCTTAGACAAATTAATATACTATGCCATTTTAATATAAAAAACCCACTGCACTGAACTATGGTTAGTGAAATACTTAAAATAAGTGATGCAAAGTAATGTAATACAGTATCGAGGACATAGTAGTGGCTTCGGGGGCTTAATCTAAGCAGAATCTTTGTTACTTAATTAGAAACAATATAATGATTAGCAATTATATATCTCATAGTGATTAACGTGTGTTATTTTAGTTTAAAAATTAATATGTTTATTGTATAAATTAAAAATCATTATTAAAAATCATTTGTTCCACGTATTGTTTGAGATGATCCGCACAGTGTGCAAAACCCTTTTGGCGTGCCCAATAAAAGAAGTAAAAATACAGATTGCATTCGAATACAAATCGCGAGATGTTGGATCATACGTTTCTTCGTTAAAACCTGAATTAATGCAGCAAAAGTTATGCAAAAGATTATTTCCCCCATCCGTGCTTGATAAATTAGATAACAAACAGATTGTCAGTCAAACACATCTATTTAAATCACAGGGATGTTATTGTAAAGATACGATAAATCAATATAAACAAGAATTTCTCAATCATTGCCAACTGAAACGTGCAGTATTCGTAAATATGAACTACAACGTTTTGTGATTTCCTTTAACTAAAAGACACAATACAAAAGGAAAATATCGCCTTTCTTAATGCAAAAATATAAGAATTTTTAGTGTTTATAGTGTTTATCATTTGAAAACAAAAGTTAATCTATATTAATTTTATTAATACTGCAAGAGAAAGTATACCAGAAATCTTTTCCACCTGTCCAAGCAGGAAATTCACTGTCAGTACTTCCATTATAATCCCTATCCAGATGTTCTGATGATACATCCCGTGGAGTGACCTATTACAAAGTGTTGCACTTATTCTGAATAGACTTTTATATCCTCAAATTATTTCATACTTAAGCTACTACTTCACCATGAAGATCTAAATCCATTGCAGTAATACTACCTTTTAAATATAGGCCTATAGTACATATCGTACTTTAATTAAAATTAAATTAAAATTCTATATATCCAGACTTGTTACTTGACTTGGAATAGATAAATAACTGATGATGTTCATAAAATAAAAAGTATAGTGTACATTTTAATGATTGAGATAGAATTTAAAAGAATCTTACGAAATTTCGGAGAGTACTTTAATGCAAAAATATCAACAAATTCATACCTCATTTCATTCTAACAAAAATGTCGCGAACATGTACAATTTAAACTACATGCATTTGTTGGAATTGCTGTAATAATTTTTTTTATAAAAGTAAGAAGAATTTAATTATGTTTGGCAAAACTCGCTATAGCTTCATTGTCGTCTCCCAAAGTTACCATCACACACTGGCTAAGCCAAATACCTTATTTTGCACTTGCCATTTATATCTTGAAATACTGACTTCATGACCTTTCTTCAAAAAGTCAAATAAGTTAATGTATTGTGATAAAATTGATATTCTTAATACATATATACTTAAAGCAAATGTCAGGACCGGACTGTTCAGTTTATTTTTACTCTTTTTTCGCAGTTCCTTAAATATTTTCGTCCAAGACAATGATTACTAATTAATAGAATTTCTAATATAAATTTAAATTCATACACAAAACAAATCCTAGACGACTAAAGAAGTATAACAAATGATCAAACCCGGCAGAAAATCTTTTAACTACTTGAAGAAATTTTCCAATCAGTTAAACATTAATAAAGTTAAGAGTTTTTCTACGCTATTAAGTAAGCAATTTAAAATGAAAATGAGGTAAATTAAATGTCTTAGATGCAAATGAAGAGAACACTCAAGTTTCTCATTGGGCTAACGGGTTCGAATAAAAAACCTATTTAATTTTACTGAGCTCAGTAATACGAGCTACACGTAAGAAATAATTGTCAATATGTTCACGAAGAAACTCCTGGAAAGCTTCCATCAACTGCAGACTTCATCATTACACTCCGCAACGACCGCACCCGCTACAGTGAAACCATGGATGCTTTAAGAGCTGGATAAAACCTCTCCGTATATATAACTATCATATCATCATATTTCTAGATGCATGTCAGCCAATGAAGACAATTAAGAATTGTTATCACGGTGAACGGGTGTTTTGAATTTTCTAACTGTTCTTGCTCTGATATATACATGTATGTATATATATATATACTATATATAAACATAAATATATATATATATATATATATATATATATACATGTATATATATATACTGTATATAAATCTTAGTGTACTGCTTACTGACAGGTACATGGCATATAACCCATACACTCTTTTCTGTCTTCCGCTTTCTTCTTCATGTCCACATGTATATATTTAGCACATAATATTATATATATATATATACATATATATACATATATAAATATATATATATATATATATATATTATGTATATATATATCTTCCAGTGCTAGGGCTTGGATAAGGGTTATGGTTTATGGTAAAAGTAAGGTTAGAATTAGGGCTAATAGATGTTCTAGATTCATGAAGGTTTAAAACCATTCAATTTACAATAGTAATGAAGTTAATTAATGGCTTGTCAATTAATAGAAAAAATGTTTCTACTCCTGATACCATTAACTGTCTTCAAATTAAAATTTTCCTATTTTAAATTTTGGGACTGCACGTCCAATTTCAACCTGGCGACATATGGTCCCTCCAGATCAAAAGAGAGTCATTGCTGGAGAAACCTTACCAATGCCGACGACTTCTTGACGTGTGAAACTATGGTAAAAGTTATATTTCATACTCTCCCTAATCTTCAATTGTCAAAGTAGCATTATTTCAATGGAAGCCAAAATTTGACATTTGCAAGAAAATTATTTTGAATTGAATTGTGGTTATTCAAGTTCAAATTCTACGACATACTTTATGAAAGGCTTGCCAAAGGCTGCTCCTGCTGTTTTTAAAGCGCTTATAATAGTTTTCAATGGAGTGTCATTCAATGTGTCATACAGATATTGTGCCAAAATCAAGACTGTTTTGAAGCCCGTATTTCATTTAGCTGCTCTTCTTCCATTCATCGTCACAGTGTTTCTGTCTATCTCTCTCTCTCTCTCTCTCTCTCTTTCTCTTCTCTCTCTCTCTCCCTATCTCTCTCTCTCTCTCTCTCACCCTCTCTCTCTCTTTCTCTCTCTCTCTCTTTCTCTCTCTCTCTCTCTTTCTCTGCAGCCTTTCAATCTCTCTCTCTCTCTCTCTCTCTCTCTCTCTCTCTCTCTCTCTTGTTCTGTCTTAATATAACCGCGCTCCCACTTTTAATGGCATACGCTCTATGCTCTTGGTACTGTTCATAAACGCTCTAACAATAAAATCCGTCCTTTCAGTCCATTAAAACAGTTGAATATCTGTGAGATTAGCGGAGTGTGAAAGGATTTACTCTTCCTCCTGGTTTCATGATCTGTTATATTTTAAATTATAGGCTGTGAATTTCAATAATCAGGAGGGATTGTTGGATAGAATCCCAGACAATCGGTAACACCCGAGTTCTTTTTATAGCCTAAAGGCGCTGAGAGGTTCTTGTTGAACTGTTTCGTGATCAGTATAAGACACTATTGCAGCAGAAGCACTTGCTCTATTTTAAGCCTTAATCGAAGCATGTCGTTAACCACTTGAAGTCTAACAAGCAATTCTTCTTTATCAGCTTTCGAAACCCATTCGTGTATGAGATTTGCTAGATTTGATTTTGGTCCCAGTCAGAGAAACTTCAGGATTCCTCCACAAGTCACCATCTGTAGTTGTTGCAAAGTTGATGGATAGAATATCATTATCCGAAAGCTGACATGGTACCATCCATTTATTGTTTACTCACCTGAACTTACATTTTCAGGTTTTCAGCAGTGAAAAACTTAATTAGTGAAGAATTGAAACCAGCTGCCAGTTAGGTCCTTAAAACTGACTGGAAAAGCAGCAAGTTGACCAGGCAATTTTCTACTTTAATCTTTTCTATTCAATTCAGAGTGAAGTAACGAGAAACCTTAGAACTTAATTCACTTTTGATATTCCAGCCCCGGCATGTCTAGTAAGTTAAAATTGTACCTGGAACTACAACGCAGTTACACGAACCGATATACGACAGGATTAAAACGTTTGGACTGAAAAAGCCAATGTTCGGATTTATAAAATCATACAGTAGTCTGGTAGAAATGATCTGCTTCCGAAAGCAAAAGAGAAGATATTTTAAGAACCTCACTACATCGCAAGATGCAACAAAAACTTAAATTAAAATGTAGAACAAGACTTGATCTACATTAGACAACACATTCTGTGAGTTTTTAAATAGACTAGACTATTTACATTTATTTTAATTAATTCAGTTAATTGAACTTGATTTCATGTAATCGCTTAACTTCTGACTACCTATTTGCCACACTGGTCGCGAGAGATGATGGACCGCATGCAGTTCGTATTGTTCTTGTAGTAGTTGTTGTTGTTGTTTCAATGTGCTCACGGCGCTTCTGGGATAGGTTTAAAGGCTCTCAGAAGTGGCTGTACAAGGCTCAATTGATTTGATTGATACATTTTTGAGTTGGAATCGTACAAGTAATCTGTCTGACTGACCAATTTATGAAACTAAGGCTACTAATTATACTCCACAAAAATCTTTTAAATCACTCTCTCACTTTTTGTCTGTCAAGTAATAAAATTAAGGTAGACTCTGAGTCTGGTAATTAATATAGTCAGTGCTACAAAATTAGCAACTAATTAGGTCAGCATCCCGCTGACGTGAAAACGCTGTCGTACTTGGATTAAGCCAGTTAAAGCGGTTAGGAGCCCAATTCAAGATTTGTTGGCGATTCAAATCCAATTCTCTCCACGTCACTGACATGCTTTGTGATTGGGAGCTGGGCTTTGAACTTGGCTTTTGACTTCAAGATGTTTGTTTTATCTCAAGATATGTTTGTTCTGTCATGAGATGTTTGTTTTATCTCATGAGATGTTTGTTTTATCTCATGAGATGTTTGTTTTGTCTCATGAAATGTTTGTTTTATCTCATGAGATGTTTGTTTTATCTCATGAGATGTTTGTTTTATCTCATGAGATGCTTGTTTTATCTCATGAGATGTTTGTTTTATCTCATGAGATGTTTGTTTTATCTCATGAGATGTTTGTTTTATCTCATGAGATGTTTGTTTTATCTCACCAGATATTCGATTTATCTCATGAGATATTTGTTTTTATCTCATGAGATGTTTGTTTTTCAGTCATTCCTATTTATTTATTTCGACAGAGGATTCTGATGAGAATTTAATAAAGGACATTGTATGGTGAGAAGCGACGAGGTTATGATCAGTGAGAGCCCGTGCTTGATCTAATGAGTCGCTCATTCATCATTAGACTGATTTGATTTCAGATCGCACGCTATCACTATTGAGATCTCTTAACTGATAGGATTATGGATCACTCGCTGTCTGTAAGGACGTCGTAATAACTCTGTCATGTCTGATGACATGTTTGGGCAGTGTAGAATCTGCATTAGATCCATTGAAAAATATTATTTTACTAGACGTTTGAAGTATTTATCAAAAGGGCTACAAGCGTGGGTTAAATATCACTTAAGATAAGCTGTCTCATTTTGCTTAAATTTAATAGGTTTTCTAAATTCTAAAATTAGATTAAAATTTCGATTTACACTGATGATTGAACATAGTCGATTGGTAGATTGTAAAATACATAAGAATTATAAAATAAATAATTATAAAAGTTATTATCCACACTGACCCCGAATTAAAGATCGAGATTCAAAAGCAATATGTACTGGTTGCTCTTGGTATACATACATGTACAGTAAATCATGTAGTAAACTTAATACAATTTATAAATTATTCATTTTCTTTATTTATTCAATTAATCATATTTTAGTTAATTCATTAAATTTAGTAAACTTTATTAAAGTTATCGAAGTTAGCGTACGTTTCGACAAGGCATAGAATGTTAAATTAAGCAGAAATGTTGAGAAGTTAAAATTAAGTCTTATATTAAATCAGAATTATGAGTAGAATTTAGAGTTATTTCACAGTGCCAAGTACGAAAATGGACAAGTTGTAGTTTGTCTTGTATTTTTCTTGCTAAATATTTTTTTTATAAATAACTTTTTAAAAAATATACAAGTTTTTTTCTTCAAAAATAAACTATATTGGCCAAAGTGTCTATCTTTCTCACACTCTGTCATTAACTTTCCCTTTTCTTTTCCCTGCCTTTTAATTCAGTCAACAAACCTCTCTCATATACATAGAAGACTTCTAAAATAACTTTGTCTTTCAAAATATAATAGAATTTCTTACTAAGACTCTCTCTCTCTCTCTTCTCTCTCTCTCTCTCTTTCTCTCTCTCTCTATGTGTGTATGTTTGTATGTGTGTGTGTACGTGGGTGTTTCCTTTCTTAACTTTACCTACTTAATTATTCGTATTGAAATACCAAATTGGTGGAAATAGTAGAGTAATTAAAGAAATGTAGAGTATTTGAATTTTAAGTTTTCCATTGAAAGTTTTAATTTTTTGCTTTAATTTCTGATTCCAGTTTTAGTTTTCTTGCATTTGGTTAAGAAGTCTTTTTTATATAACTGCCCATTATATATATAGTTTATATATATATATATATATATATATATATATATATATACATGTATATATAATATGGACAGCGAGATATATAGATAATCTGCATAGTTATACTGTATGCATGCACAATTTTATAAATACAAGCTTATATAGCATTAATTTCTTAATCTTTAGCTCAGATTTTATTTCTATTTTCATCGGCCTCACGTTTTTCCAGTCACTCAACATTCAATATGACCAACTCGTCAGGAAGAAATCAGTTGGTCACGTGATTACATAACCAGAGTCCGTCAGACAATCTGATTACATTCTCCTGCCTTTCCTGCCAATGTCAGAAACTGAGAAATAACTTTTGACGTCATGTGGTCAGCAGTCTTTCATGCATTGTGATATAGTCTGCAACTTACAAGCTTCCCCTAAAAATGATTTCGCCGTTTACATACTCTCTCTCCTCTCTTTAACGTTTTCTCAAGTGGCAGGCCCAAAGCAACTATTCTCACTCAGAGTCTGCTTTCACGCTCCATAAATAGCACTCCATAGACAACAAGTTAGTCCCTTCATAATAGGTTAAGCCTTGTCCGCATTTTATATATCCGTTGACTTGGGACAAATACGATTTACTGAGGTGGTTTTCCGTTAGGCTTCCTCGGTTCTTGCTTAGTCGCCCTATACGACACGTGTATTTAACGGTTGGTCTATATTCACTATTCTGGACACAATTACACATCAATGTTTATAAAACAAACCGTACCTACGCTGAACCAAACCCAACGTAGTCATCGGTCAGTTGGCTGGAGCTAGTGGCGATATCGGTAAGATATTCGAGTGCGGATCAGTGTGTGCGGAGTTCAAATCCTGAGCTCTCCCGTCAATGACATTGCTTTTGAGTGAGGAAACTGACGTTAACATTAGTTTTACCAGTGTAACCTTAAAGTTAATCAATGAAAAAGCAAAACTAAAATAAGTGTAATAATAGAACTTACAAGTTTTGATTAGCTTATTGTAGCAATAATATTGTAAACTATTTGCAAAGCAATAGTAGAATTACATAAAAGTAAGAAAAAGCAGCAGGCATTAATCAGATTCCAGGAAAATATTTAAAATTTATGGAGGAAGAATTCGAAAACCTGTGTATCAATGCCTGGAAGTACATATAGTTACGGTGTATGGCTACAGAATGCCTCCAGAAAAAGGAAATCCCAATTGCCAATTAAGAAGAGGTGAGAAAAAAAGAGAAGCCCCCTCAGAATATTTATTCTGACAAGGTATCCTATAGGCTACATAAGGTATGAGTAAGTCATAAACTGTTGTGAAGGAATTAATTTGTTGATTTACTGGCTTGCTCTATATGGAGTAGAGATGGGAATTTTACGAATTTCCAGAGTTCGGGTTCGGTTCGTTGAAAATGAGAGTTCGGTTCGGGTTCGGTTAGCAGTTGATAATTTGAGAGTTCGGTTCGGTTCATTGAAAATGAAAGTTCGGTTCGGTTCGGGTTCGTTTCTAACAAGGGTTCGGGTTCGGTTCAGGTTCGGCTTGCTTTCCAACTCGCAAGAGTTCGATTCGAGTTAGAAATGGTTTGGATAATGTTGCAATTGTTTAACTTTAGTTATAATAATCATGGTTATGACAAACATGTTTAATTGGTTTATGGTAAATATGCTTAAAAGTTAATTAAGTCATAATAGCTGCCACATTTTTTCAGCTGGGTAAAAATATGACAATGAAAAAAGGAGAGAAGTGGTATTTATTCCTGTACATTTCTTAAAATATTGTTAGTTTACAAACAGATGTTCATAATATAGATAATTAGCTTTATTATTGTATCTGAAATATTTTCCTTGATAATAACGGGCAAATAGAATGCTTCGTCAATTTTTAAATTTTTATTGTCACTATAGGCCTATATATTAGATACGTTTATAATTAAGTGGAAATGTCTTGGCTAAAATTTGATCCAATATTTCAGAGACAAAGTGCAATTTAGTAATAACATAAAATGTCAAATAAAGATGATTTAGTAAACACGTGTACTTCCATAGAAAAATGATCATAATATACACCGTTAGCTATTAACTGACCAGTAATAAACTTCATAATTTACTTTAGGGTTTAAAATTTAAAACTCTCAGATCAATTATGAAGTTACGAAAATAGTTATGAAATTAATGCATTGCTATGGTGCAAAATTATTTACTCCAGATAGCCTAACACATATAGAATGTCATATATAATTATTTGTAAATCTGGCTGCAAAAATATTAAGATAGCACACTAAAATTAGAAAAATTCATAATTTGAATTTAACAATAACAAATACACCTAGATTGAGTCAAGCATTTTTAGATTTTTATGGGATACTCCCATCACTTTTGTCTCTAGGACGTTAATCTCCATTCCATATTTCAATGCCGTATCATTCAGACTATCCATTATCTTCTGTAGGCCCGTCTCGTTTCCCGCTACCATTCCTTTGTACCGCTACCATTTTAAAATTTGTGTCTGAACCAGCCTTACCTGAATATATGTTGTTAGATACTGTAAGACATGTAAATGCAAAAACTAATATATATTTGTACTGTTCTTACTATCTTTATTTAATATCAGGCTAGTGAAGAAGAATGTAATTCCTAGAGTTTGTTTCAGTTCCGATTGGACGAAGTCTGGGTTCGGGTTCGGTTCTGGTTCGGCCAGAGTCTGGGTTCGGGTTTGATGCGGTTCGGCCAGAGTCTGGGGTCGGGTTTGGTTCGGGTTCGATCAGAGTCTGGGTTCGGTTCGGTCAAAATTCTAGATTTTAGGTTTCGGTTCGGTTCGGGTTCGGTTCGATTCCCATCTCTAATATGGAGCGTGAAAGCTGACTCGAGTATGAATATGTACCATAGACTTTCTAATTGGCAGAACACTAGAGAGAGCATTCGAAATTATTGTGAAATTTGTAAGCCTGTTTAATTAAAAGTTGACGCAGTGTACTGTAGAAAGTCTTGGCAGAACAGTAGTACTGGTTGGATGGCTGAATGGATAGCAGGCTTACCTGAGAAGCAGGAGGCTAGCGGTTCGAATCTCAGCCGGACGGTCTGTGACGAAGACTGATATTATCCGTTGTGATACGGAAACAGACGTTAAATTAAATTTACAGTATTTAAAGCCCGAGAACTTTAGAGCATACTGAGTATAAGTGATATATTAGAATGCAATCCAAAAGAGACATTAAAAACTTTTCAAGATAACTTACTTCTAAATTTACTCTTTTTCACATTTGAATTGTGTTTTTCCTCTGCATTTTCATGTTTGTGCGTTTTATAAGTGAACTCTACAGGGTTGAATTACCCCTTTTCGTGGTCCCTAATCTACAGTTTCGGCAGAATTTCCCGGCGACCTTGCGATCATGAGACGGTTATAAATGGAATATAAATCTAGGATTTACTTAAGGAGATTTACTCCCGAGCTCTGCCAGTCAGAGACCGGCGAACTGCGCAATAAAATATCCTGGGGACGGGGGTCGCGATGGTTCATCTCTGACAGTATCGTCTGTGTCCATTTCTGCAGTGTACATTGTAATTGTGGCTCATCGGTTGAGCCGCTAAATATAAACATAGATTTTTGTCATTAGCATATTAGCCATAGCTTAACATATAAAATTTCCAGAATATTGGTATATTAATTGAATGATTCATTAATTCAACTGATATTCTGATTGAATGTCAGCTGATGTTCTTTATGCATACAGTCAATTACAGCTAATTGGTCAGATTCTCAGACTCTAGCAAGTCTTACTTATGCACGATGTTGTTGGGATTGATCTTTGATTTGGAAAAATTACACAAACATTTATAGACTAGCAAACATAGGTAATGTACAGAATGCCAATGGAGTAAGAAAATAGTTTATTCTCCGTAATGATCAAATAAAACATGCAAATATTAATACAAATATTAGTATCACTGATAATATTTATATCACTAATAATATAAATGCAATTATAAACATTATAAGTATATATATATATATATATATATATATATATATATATATATATATACAAATTATAATTTTTACAAAAATATACGAGCGTAAAAATGAATATTAATTTTATTGTTAATCCAAATATTGAAATTAATATAAATATTAATATAATTATTACTTTCAATATTGTAACTTATTATTATTAATTAATTATTAGCATTATTTTTATTTTTATTTGTATACAATAATATTTACTTGAATATTTAGCATTTATATTTACTTGTGCTAGATTGTAAATTAACATGGATAAATAAAAGATACTGGGATTTAATTTATTATACAATATGTCAAAACTTTTATTAATATCATCGTATTAATAATCATAATAATAATTCTTTTAATAAAATTTATCACTGTTATTAATATTAAACTTGTTTTTAGTATAATTATTTTGTTAATGTTAGGGCCAACTTGATTAATAATATTACTATTTTTACGTTTTATTTGATTTATGTTTCTATTATTGTTGTTGTTATTATTGTTATTATTGTTGCTATTATCATCAATATCATCATCATCACCGCCATCACCATCATCATGATTAGTTTTACTATAAAGGTTTAACGTGCGTTCCGCAAAAATATCGCATCAATCAATCAATAAGAATTTAACGTCCGGTTCCTCGCCATAAGGTAATGTCAGTAACGTCAATTATGACAGATAGGTTTTAGGAGCCAGGGGGTGCCCCTCGCCCCACGAGCCTCGCACTACGCCCCTCGATCAAGATCTATCGATGAGGGACTGGGGGGCCGACAGGTCCATTTACTACCCTTCAAACTTATACTCTCAAAAAACTTCTATATCGCCACACCATCCAGTGTTCTAATTAATAACCGACTGAGAAGTACAAGTCATGCTCACAGTCTGATAATTCAAATGGGAAATATATCGGTTAGATGGACTGAATCAGCTGCATTATCAGTTAGGGTTCGACTGCGGATTGGTAGGCGTAGGTTCAAAGTCAGTGCTCGAACCTTTGCAGAATAATCATCATCTTCCATTGAATCCCAGTTTAACTAGGGTCGGGATAAGAATAGACTGTCTCAAATCCTCTCTGTCCTACATCATATCATCAGTCAATCCTCTATTTTAGACTTTTCCATTCGTTTAAATTTTGGAGCAATTTCTGCTCACCAACCGAATGCTCTTTCTGACCCTGGCATGAATCTTAGTGCTTTAGTCGCCTTCTACGACACGTGCAATCACCGGTTGGTTAATTCTTCAAACAACTCGGACACAACATGGGGCGCACCGTCGCAGATTGACGTACTTTAAGGGCAGAAAACTGACTATAACTTTGGTTTGGTTTGGCTTTGGGTATGTTTTTGCATTCAGAACACACATTTATGCTATTTTAGAAAAATATGCATTTTGAAATGATTTTTTATGAATTTCTTTAAGGAGCGTAATCGATTAATAAATAGATACAAGGACGAGTGTATTTTAAATGACGAGTGTCGTTGATATAACTTTAGAATTGGATATGTACATCATATTACCTATATTTATATTACGTTTGTAGAATATGATTTTTAATAGAGCAGGGATAACAATACTAATTTAGTTAACTCATGCTGTGTAGTCTGCTATTTAGTTTTCTATTGATATAGTTATGTCGATTACAAATATCTTAAAGCTATCGAATTAGAGAAAGTCCAAACAACACTGAATGTCTTTTTTTAATTGAAAGCGTACATACTAAATATTTCAATACATATGACTGCATGACTAAAAACAGCCTTAAGCTTTTTAACTTTTTAAATATTATAATTACAGGTAGTATAAACTTGTCGAGTCACAATTATAAGTATGCCATGAGAGAGACTGGCGACCTATTTTATAGATACATGCATATAAATTGAATTTAAAATCATTCAATCCACCTAAAAATGATCTGGATTGCCAAATCAGCAAAATATGCAAAGCAAAAAGCAACGCAGCGTCATAAACTAAAAATAAAAACTCTAAACAAAAGTCACAAAACCCTTTACTATAACAGCACCGAACGCCACTACGAGCGCAAATATTAATCGTATTAGAAGAGATTTTAATAGTTCAATCTATTTCAGTTTCGAATCCCTCTAATCCTATGTTAAGAAACTGAAAGCCGTAGACGATTTGCAGCCGGTGAAAGGACGTAGGACTAAGTCAGTGGGCGAGGTGCCCATATATCAAACTTTTACCGTCCAGCCAGCTCAGCATTAACCTCTATCTCCCGGGTAATCAATCGCCGACTATTGGCGTCAAGATCGCTATTTGTAACTGCAATGGTGTCTTCGAAACTTTACCGTTAAATCAGGAAGATTGAGGCTCTAATCTCACAGAGGTCAGTCCACAGTCCAAGTGAATAAACGGCTCTTATTCTGAAATCAACCATATAGAGTTGAAGGATTTATTAGAACAGAATGATAGAGTGATTACGATATTCTCTCAGGAAAAGCCCATTTGTTGTACTAATAATCATTATTTTGTCAAGACTTTCTTTGTGAAATTGCACAGGAGGGCGTGTTAGTTTGATCAGTTTGATCATTAACTCAATATTAATCTTGACATCTCAGTACAAGTATTTGAGTTATGGTGATTTATGGAAACCACCCGAAATTTCAGAAGTAGCATTGCTTGGTAGAAAATTGAAGTCTTTAACTAATTTTCAGCAAATAACCGTAGAATAACAACTCGGCTTATCGAATAAATTGCATATCACTAGTTCACAATAAGTCTTTCGATGATATTAGCAATTGGTCAGTTAGCCTAAAAGCCGCCTAGTTATATTTCTGAGGTTTATTATGATAATTTTGTTTATCGTAAGAGTGTCTAACATTTTCAGGGAATGACACTCCTGCCCAGTAAAAGTTAGCCGAAGCTGTGGAAGGCTAGAGAAATTTGCTGTTCTGAGAATTTAACAACATCGCATTGGATCACACAGTCACTAACACTTCAGCTGTCCCATGACGACTGATGTTAGTGGCAACTTTTAAAATGTTGCTAAAAAGATGGCTAACGGTTTCTAGAAGATCGTATGGAATAGAAAAAAATGTGGCAAATAAGTTTGAATAAGGGATTAGAAAACCTCAGGTGTTTATCGAACAGCGAATAATGATATAAAATTATAAATTCACATCAAATCTTTAGATAATTAATCATTGTTCTGCTAGTCAGTATATAGACTTAAAGGCTGAACATTCATACCTCTGAAGTATAATTTATGACATCAGAGTGTTAAATATACATTTTCTTTCTTATTGAAATCATACCAAGGCTTTGGTCTTTGGATTCATTTTTAAACTTAAGTTCTTTGGATTAATTTTCTGCATCCTATGGATTTCTGGATTTTGCTCCTTTTTTGACCTTCGATTCGCTCACCGGCTTGGATTTGTCACAATAGTGCTCGATGCTGTTAAGGGCGACAGTATCACTCTAATTGTTTCTATGTAATGGTCAACTTTATAATTGATCAACATTAGGCCCCTAATAGCACAGAACTGTTCTTACGATGCGGATTTTGTCTGCAGCCTTCCGCCTAATTAAATCGTAAAACTATATGAATCGTTATTATAGTAGTTGCTTGTTCTGTTCTTACTGCCATGTATTCTGGTGAATAAAGGTCATGTTTATATACCATAGTTGTGTACAGCCAGTGCGCCATTTACCTACAGTAAAGCCAGACAGAAAAGCGACTGCTAATGGAATTCAACCGGGCTTCCACTTTAAAGGTAAGTGTAATGAACACGCCTTGTTCACAATTTATATATTAAGAAATATATATTATAGATCGAAAGCAAATATTATACAGCTGTTATTCATAAATATTAAGTGACGTAGGGTATTTCCAAAGATTTATAATAGATGATAGAAGTCGAAGTTGTAAGTAGGCATAGCAAGATTATTACGCTGGGTATTTCCAAAGTGACGCAGCTAGCGCGTAAATTATACGAAACGAGAAGTGCTGTGGTTGGCTGAAGTCGATCGCTCGAGTAGTATATTAAGCGGCCGTCGATACATAGAAAATCAGATTGGGTTCTGCGTGGTTCGTCTGCGCAGTAACTCAGGGAGGCCAGAACCTTCTACGCGAAAGTACTGGGAACCGAGGGAGGATAGTACGTAATATCCCAATCCCAAGGCAAAAGTACGATTAGTATACAGAAATCTGGTCTTCGTCTAGCCGAAAGCTTTCAAGTTCGCTTGTTAGTCTAGGCTCGTAGCCCCTCAGGTTGACTAGTTACCCAAGCCGTGAAGGCTAATTTGGAGGCAAGAGAGTTCGGTGTCCTCCTGGGTAGGCCCAGGTAGAGGCTGGTAGTCCACGGCAATACTCGGGTTGAGTTCGTCTCTGCGAGTATTTGCCAAACGCCTGGGTCGAGTGTGTCTCTGCAGGCGAGGAGGCTTTTAGTCCACGGCAATGCTCGGGTCGAGTTCGTCTCTGCGGGTATTTGCTAAGCGCCTGGGTCGAGTGTGTCTCTGCAGGCGAGGAGGCTGGTAGTCCACGGCATTGCCCGGGTCGAGTTCGTCTCTGCGGGTATTTGCTAAGCGCCTGGGTCGAGTTCGTCTCTGCAGGCGGGAGTAGGATTACCAATTACCAGTTGACTATCAACGAATTTCTCATCGACTACACGGAAGGCTAATTATACTACCTTCAGCAAAGGCGAAAGTAGAAACTACGGAAAGACCAATATAGGAAAAGAGATAGGGAAGAGTAAGTCTAAAAAGGGATATAGGGAAGTTTTAATAGGGTAAAGAAGAATAAAGTTCGTCGCAGTTAAAACAACCAATCATATGTTATCTACTATACCAGTTTGTAAAACTAGGAAGCAGGGTAGAAAATCAAACCGTGATCGCCCAAGATAACGCAGACGCTTCCACTACCGGTTCGGGTCACCATATCACTTCGCCCCGAGAACCACGAATATCACGGGATAGAATCTACCCAAGGGAGCATGGAAGAAACTCAACCGTCATCGTCTAAATACGTAGAAGACGTGGAGTACGCTTCTACTCCCGACTCGGTCCATCACATCACGGACGCTGTGCACCGGGTTCCCGAGAACCTCATAACGAAGTAGGCAAGGGAGGTTGGACCTTGGCCTACTCAGTCGGAAACGAACATGAAAGACCTATCGAGACGGATGATACCGGGAAAGAAATATCCGAAGACGCAGCAACTCGGTTCCTCCTGACAAGCGGTACCCGTAGTAAAGCACTCGACGAAAAAGCTGCCGTCTCGAAGCGCTGCCGGCCGGAGAGCGAGTACAGATGTAGACAACCGCTCGAGGACGAGCAGGCAGCAAGGCAGTTCGCGACAGTAAGCTAAATCATTACTATAGCATCCTAAATCTTTGTTTATCAGACTCTATGAGATAAATGCTTATCATTCGATGCCATCGTGCTCGAATAGAAAGAATATCAAGGCTGAGCATTCAGATTGCACAGAAGTTAGATTTATATTAAGATCGAAATTGACTGGTGAACACGATGTTTTTATAGACCCAAAGTATAAGCACAGAGTTTTTCTAACTCGTCCATAACATCGAATGGAATGTTTCAATAGCGTCGGGTTACGTCATGAAGTTTTAAATGACAAATTCGGAGGTGAATTGAACTCTCGCGGTTTCGAATCCCAGCAGTGCTGATCTGAGAGTAAAATCTCGGACATTCACTGGACAGGTTACACAGAAAATGGTCTAAATTGTCTAACGGTTTAAACATGTGGTATTAAAAGTGATAGATATCAACATAGTTGATCATTTCGCTATAATGAATGTTTATTTTTTATCGTATTATTCTCGTGTCGTTCTAGTTAATTATTATATTTGACGTTTTAGATAACAATAAAGCTACATCCAATAATATTGCTTTGTAGTTTCATAATTTTTGTTTGCTTGCATATACTACTGCATTGCTGTGCTCTTTTTTCAAGAATAAAATATTAAAATAAATTAAATATCCATTAAAGTAATTCTTTATCTTTCATCCTTAAGTAATCAAGCAAAAACGTCGCTTGTATTAATGATTGCCTTAAGAAGCGATGTACCCTAACAACACTTGTTTAGCAGGTACCAATCGCATTAAAATTCAATTTGAATAAAAATACACATAACAGTAAGCATTAATGAAACGATGTTAACGCTCATGTTATTTCTTTACGTTACAGAATATGGCATAATACTTTTACTATTGCCCGCCGAGCGCTCTTATTGAAAATTGGTTAAATTAATGCCAAACACATTAAAATCTCAGACTTCAAGAACTGCACATCTTACCTCTTAATTTTCACTATCAAGGAGGCGCACGGGTTCCTCCACACATCTATTTGTGAGCTAATTAGGATCGTTATTTTATTTTTATGACTTCCTTAAAGCGGGGTTTTATCAGAACTTCTTATAGTCTCTAGCATTTACACTTAACCTTATCTAATTCTGTCTGCAATGCTGCGGACGCGATTAAAACCCGGATCGAGTAAACGAGGTTAGAAATTACTGCTAGATCATCTAAACATAATCCTTAACTATTTAAAAAACGCTTAAAGACCTAACTGGCACTCCATCCTGTTAGAATTTAAGTTTCTATCATTCTTAATATATATATATATATATATATATATATATATATATATATATATATACACACACACACACACACACACACACACACAATAACACTAATACTCAAATGTACGCGTACTACCATAATAATACAGTTAATTAAGCTACTAGCAATGTATGTAGATAACGTTGAGAAAAATATCTAATTGCTCTCTCATAAGCGACACTGTCATACTGCAGCAATTTAAAGATTCATGATTATTTGTGGGTGATCTACATGTAATGTTCGGCCAGAATCTAATTCTTAAAAACCAGAATATTTTGGAAAGGCATTTGTTTATAAACACAGCGTCTTGTCTGGAGATAACAAAACAACACAGATAAACAAACAATCAATTGAAGTAAATTCTGTGGCATTATATGTTGTGCATTATCACAGCTTGTTAGATAACTCAATAATTGTAAAAACCAAATAGACTTTGTTTGGAAATTCTTTTTAAAACTTTGGATGAAAGTAAATCTCGTGATTTGAAATAGAAACGCCTCACGGAAGATCATGTAATGCAACGAAGACCGACAGGAGCATAGTTATCTAATAATTTAAGTTCACAAACTACACACCGAAGTTTTTTATTAGTCAAGTTGGTGACTTGATATAATAAAATAGCATAAGTAAATTACATTAACTAAAGGCCTACAGCTTAAAACTATCCTACATAAATTTAATCTCGGATCAGAACGGCCGGGAATCGAACCCAAGACAGTTCAATTTACCTTAAGATTGAACTCTCGTGGGTTCGATTCCCGGCCGCTCTGATCTGAGAGTGAAATTTCGGACATTCACAAGACTGGTTATATAAAAAATGGAATAAATTACCTAGCGGCTTTAACAAGTTGCATTAAAAGTGATAGATATCAGCGTAGTTGATCAAATCATTATAATGTGTCCTAGTCAATTTTATAAGCGTATTAAAATAAAGATATGAACACAGCAGGAAAAAATATTTCCAAATTACACCATGTTACTTGTTCCATGAGACCTATGTTATACTCTACGTATGCAATGCTAACGGCTGTTCCACCTTTGCTATGCTACATGTATTTATATCGGCTGGAGCCAGTGGCGACGCCGGTAAGATATTCAACCGCGGATCAGTATGTGTGGGGTTCAATTCCTGGGCTCGCGCGTAACTGACATCGCTTCCGAGTGATGAAACTGAAGTTAACAATAGCTTTTTTTAAAATGACCTGTAGTATACTTCTTATGATATGTTACCGTGGCCATACCACATAATATGTAATGAAAAATACGCCTTGCACATGTAATATAGGCAAATGCTATGTTGTCTATCCTTGCATATCTTTTGAATATTGCTATGACAGTTTCTATGCAACTGCCATTATACAACCATTTCCAGGCTATACTATTGCTATGGAACCGTTGCCATTCGAATTGTTGTTATGCTGTTGTTGTGGTAGATCCTTACCTTGCAAAACACGCGTGTAATGCCTTTAAATAACATAAACAATTTAAAGATAGCTATGCTTCACACACAGCACCATATGAAACGTCCATGTACTAATCCGGAAAATATCACTGCTACGAATTTCTGCTGATATTAATTTGCGCTGACGCAAAGAGATTACTATAAGGACAGAAAGAATAATTTCACAAACCTCAAAATCCATTACGTGTGGACGTCACAGGTAATGGTATGATGTTATATTTTCTATCGTCACTTCTGATATAGCTCAAGTGAAATAGAGTTCAAGAATTTACAGAACCAACGGCGTCTAGAAATTATTTTAGGTAGCTAGATGATCTCGAGTAGACGGGCGGCGATTCAGCAAGTATTGCTCGAATCGTTATTTTTAAATATAGAAAATAGTAATGCTAATAATAACAAAAGTAACCTCCGACAATTTCTATATCGGTGTCATGACCAGTGTCTGGTCTTCGAGACCGCTTTACAGGTTCCTGGCAGGTAATTATTAATCCTTTTATGGTTAATCATAGTTTAGCTATTGATGACGCCATTCATTATGAATGAACAGTATAAACAACCAGATCAAAACACCGGCGAATAAAATATTCGATGGGACGAACGAAAGAAAAAACTTACGGAAAACAAATAAGAAAGGAAGTCAGTAATAAGCTGGATTCAACGTTATCGGATCGGTTGTCCGTGGTGATCAACGGATCGAGTCGGGACAACAGAGCGCAGTGGAGTCAATAAAGAACGAGAAGCGGAGTAAAACAAGAAGTGTGTATGGGTAAGTGCACATAGGATGGTGACGAACTCTCCACTGACAGTTTAACAGATGTGAGCGGAATACGCGAGCCCTTCATTACTGACTCATGTCAACAGTTTACAGCATTAAGTAGTCAAAGCATTATATCTCTGGCATTTCTTATTCGCTTTTTCTTTCTTTAAATAGGCAATAAATAGACTTTTGGCGATAATATTAAAGCACAAATATTCCACTCTCTTAATAGAAATATAGGCCTTCGTTGATCATTTATATTTAATCCGTTAACGATTACGGTTTCTTATTTCGCTATTACTAAACAAAATCTTAAATTTTCATTAAATTTTTAGCTAATGATTTCATTGTGGTCTAGGTTACTAACTCTAGCCAAATATAAACTTTTTAAGTGCCAAAGATTTCATATTGCAGATGTTCTTCACTGTGCAAATCAAATCGAAATTTAGTAGATTGAGTAGACATGTGGTCCTCGCGATTATGATCCGAGTAAAACATTTCCAAAAGAGATGTAGTTGAAACCAGTTGGTTACTATACATGTAGGTTCTACAGTGTTCTGTAATCTTGGAAGCTGCTACTGACTGTATTACCTCGCAGAGCTTAGTCTTTTTGTGGCAACCCTCTTCTTCTTGATTAGTTTAGTTTCTAGTTAAGTATGCTGTTTAGTTTCTAGTTACGTATGCTGTATTTGCTATTTAATATGACATGATAAGCAGATGAAAGGGTTGAAGGTAAAAGAGATGAAGACCAAACCATTTGAGATCAAGACCAAGACCAGATCCCTCGAGACCAAGACTAAGACCGGCTCTCCGAGAATGATTAGCGACTACTCTCTTAGTTCGCATCCGGTATCTGAATTGAATCTTGAACTTTTTGCTTTATAGTCAAACTATTTACGAATCTGTTACCGGCTCAGCCTCAACAAATGAATGCAGAATTTGAAACGATCAGGGTTAATTAACTATTTCTCTAGTTCTCACCCTGTAGATCAGACTGATTAGCGACTCCTCTATTAGTTCGCACCCTGTAGATCAGGGCTGATTAGCGACTCCTCTGTTAGTTCGCACCCTGTAGATCAGGTATGATTAGCGATTCGTCCATTAGTTAGCACCTTGTAGATCAGGGCCGATTAGCGATTCCTCTATTAGTTCGCACCCTGTAGATCAGAACTGATTAGCGACTCTTCTGTTAGTTTGCACCCTGTAGATCAGAACTGATTAGCGACTCCTCTGTTAGTTCGCAACCTGTAGTACTGACCAGAGATTCCGGGCTCTTGTAGGAATTGACTGACAATTGTAAACTAATAGAGATTGATGAAGACAGAAAACGTCGGGATTTACAGGCTGTCTCTGAATCTCTAGATGCTCGCTCAAACGTTACGGATATTTATTTTAACTGTTAGTAGAATGAAACTGTTAGGAATGCCATGCAGTCTTGATAATTTGTGAATGTATGTGGTAAACAAGTGTTTACAAAATTTCTTGCCGTTTTCATCACCTGAAGAAATTATACAAGTATAAATTCATAAGTAAGGAAATGTATCAAAATCTCAGAATCCATTTTTCTCACGATCAAAGCTATGTTAATATTTTATAAAGGTTCCACTTTGTGATTGGATAAATTATTCGGTCAATGGAGTGCTCCTACTGAGCGTGAAAGCAGGCTGTGAATAGAAATATAGACACTGGACCTAACACAAATCAGATATTACAATTTAAATTTTCCCCACTTCGTTAAATGTTGGCTCTAAGGCAATATGCGGTTCATGACAGAGGCTGACTGACCAATCGTATTGATTTGAAACGACGTTTATAAAAATGCCCATCAGAAGCTTTTGTATCGATTTCTAATTCTTATTCTCTTCCTAGTGTACTGTCTAATGGCATATCCATGATATATAGACTAATTATTTCAACTAATTCCATCCTCAGTCTTTCTTTCATCACTAAATATGTATATATGAATTTGTTTTCATAGCATCAAAAATATCATGTCTTTGCCTACCTCTAACTATTCTCCCTTGTCTGGATAGAACTTTTCTTTCTATTTCATCTCACATTTATTAACTATCTATCTGAACCAACTCTCTCAAGAACTTCTTTATTTGTATTTTGTGGGTCCAAACAAATCTGTTTCATCTTTCCAAAAAGCTTAACCACATTCTAATAGCCTAACCACATATCCAATGCCACTATTTTCCTGATATCATCTTTCCTTTAAGTCCACGGTTCACATCCGTACAAAATAATTAAGTATAGTTACTTAGTCACTAAACTTGCCTACTCCGCCACTGCATGGCTGGAGCCAGTGGCGATGTCGGTAAGATACTCGACCGCAGATCAGTATGTGCGGGTTCAAATGCTGGGCTCGCCCGTCACTGACATCGCTTTTGAGCGAGGAAACTGACGTTAACCTTAGCTTTATCAGCTTTTAGTAGGACAATATCGTTAGGAAAAATCAAATAATTGTTGTACTGACGATTTTATTTCTTATAACAAATCAGCCAATGTTAATTATAAATCAGCAACCTATCTTACAACAACCAATATCGTCATTTGATACTTTCAATGGTTAAATTAATACTTTTTATTAAACAAGTAAACATGGACATCAACTAAGACAGATTCCGAAAGACAGAAAGGTAGGCAAAGACATGATATTTTTGATGCTATGAAAACAATAAGAACATTATAACAGACTAATCTCATAAACATTAAATTATTTTTATCAAGAGCCGTAGTGAGTACATACACTGGTCTCAGCAACGGATAGTCATCTAAAAAAATTAAAATGTACCATTATAATATATGTCGTCTTCGTCTAATATGCTCATACGCGCTATATATGTAATTTTATATATATATATATATATATATATATATATATATATATATATATACAGGGTGCGCATTAAAAAATATCCTCCTAGCACAATTGCGATAGCTTAGTCAATTCTTAATATTTCGCCTTGAAATGTTAAGGTTCTCTTGTGGAGGAATTTAGCCACAAAGCTGACCAAATTTTGTAAAAATATTTTTAAGGGAACCGGAGTTACCCATATTTTGCGAAAAAATTGATTTTTTTTCATTTAACACGCAACGTAAAACGCCAATTAGAATCAATTCCTTTTTGAAAATGTGCTGACCCTGAAAAAGGCCGTTAGATGTTAAATGATGATGACGACTCTGATATTGTGCTACAATGTATTACACTAACATTATTCTGCCGAAACTGATTGAAGACTGCAACAAGTTAAAGTCAAATGATTTAATTTTTCCACAGGACGGCGAGCCGGCTCACACTTCACGTCTTGCGCAATACTTTCATGTACAATACAGGCCATATTTCATAAAAATGGATGATTGGCCTCCCAATTCTCCTGATTTTAATCCACTTGATTCTTTGTCTGGAGACCCATGTTGGAAAAGTATCGTGCTTTCAAGCCCAAACCCAGAAACACAATGGAATTAAAGGCTGTTCTTCAAGAGATCTGGAAAGACCTACCACAGCAGTCCATTGACAGCGCAATTTTATCTGTAAGAAAAGACTTCTGGCCAGCATTAAAGCCCAGGGCGTTCATTTCGAGCACACATTGTAGCACAGTATCAGAGTCGTCATCATCTAACGGACTTTTTCAGGGTCAGCACATTTTCAAAAATGAATTGATTCTAATTGATGTTTTACGTTACGTGTTAAATGAAAAAAATAATTTTTTTTGCAAAACTTGGATAACTCCGGTTCATTTAAAAATATTTTTACAAAATTTGGTCAGCTTGTGGCTAAATTCCTCCATAAGAGAACCTTAAAATTCAAGGCGAAATATTAAGAATTGACTAAGCTATCGCAATTGTGCTAGGATATTTTTTTAATGTGCACCCTGTATATATAGTATATATATATATATATATATATATATATATATATATATATATATATATATATATATATATACACATACATTATATATTACATCTACAACCGGGACGAAAAGGCTCAATAAAACTCATTCATCTAGTAGATCTTTATTTATAACTTCAGTATGGTACAGTCCACTATTTTGTTTTTTATTGTATCTTATTTCGAGATTTTCGATACTTTAATATGTACACGTAGCGTTCTGTCAACTCATTGATGGAAGAATACGATAAATCTAGAATACGATAAATCTTCATTTTTTGAATAATTTTCGTACTGAACACGAAAACTGGATAGGTAAAAAATCTACACCAATCTAGACTTCTATCTACGCCGATGCTTGCGATCATAAGCCTGAATTTGAATTCCGGACCATTCCATCAGAGTGGAGTGACAGTAAATCCTTCATTCCTGTGATCGGTTAATAGGAAGCATGGGTTTGGTACAAAGATGATTGCTGCAGACACTGAGAATTTGTATAGTAGTATCCGCTTTGTTTAGATTAAGAAAACAATTTTAATTTTAATTTATAATTAATATAAAGTATCATACATAATAAAAACCTTCAGGTCTCTCAACCATACTGTTGGTATGACGTGGCACCATTGCAGACCTACATGTTGGGATAGTCTCAACAACGATAAGTGCAAGCCTGTGTCTATGATCTGACCTAACGCAATATGTATATATACATGTATATATATAACAACACTACAACGGTTTTTTTAGCTTATAATTTGCTCTCTATGGCAGTAACATGTAATAATAATAATAATAATAACAATAACACACATTATAGTGAAATGATCAACTACGATGATATCTATCACTTTAACACCAGATGTTAAATCCGTTAGGCAATTTATCCAATTTACGGTTTAACCAGTCCAGTGAATGTCCGAGATTTAACTCTCAGATCAGCGAGGCCGGGAATCGAACCCACGAGAGTTCAATTCACCTCATGATCTGTTATTTAAAATTTCATGACGTTATCTACATCTCTAACCATTGCGCTATTGAGACATTCAAAATGCATCTTCACAATACACAGCTATGATAAAGTTGTGTTATATACATGTATATTATATTAGTAATATTATGTATATATCGGCAACTTTTATATTATATTCAGGTTATATTATATAAGGAGTATGCGAGGAGACTTAGTTACGTCTCCTTCGCATTATATCAGTAGAAACTCGTTTGACAAATTCTGCAGTATCTTGGTATTGAACTTTTCTCACTTATTGTCATTACAATTTTAATATCTGCTTGAACACAAAGGAGATAGCTATTAATATTCAGCATCACAGTGCTTAATTACTTATTTGAGCCTGCTTTGAATCACAAGTATAAGAGCATAATGAGGTAGAAGCTAATGAAGACTATGACAGAAATTAATCTACTACAAACCAATCAAATGAATTGGTATAACAACAGAATTATAAATTATATATACTTTGCAATATATCTCTATTAAGTCTATATATGATGATATAACCTAACGACATCAATACGTAGAATCCATACTAAACAGAGTTGAAAGTAATATATCTAAAATTTTACGTAGTTGATTGTCATAAATTAAGTTGATAAATTGAGAGACAGTGTCGCAAACAACCCATAAGTCTTACATACTCTGCAGGAAAGTAGACCTATATTAAGATGAGCTAAGATGACAAGAGACTATATTTGTGACTTACATGCTGTCATGTGCTCAATGTTGTCATGGACGACAGTAGCACTATAATTCTGTTGTTGTTGTTGTAGTTGTTATACCAAACTAACAATATTTGTGATCAAGAAAGTCCTGATATATCTGATGAATATATAAATGTTAAAACTTCGCCATGTTCTACTATATATAAACTTAACAAAATTATTACATATAACGCGGAACTGGTTTTAAACTGCAATGTTTTTACCTTTAAGATTAGATATTAAGGTTTAGAAAAATCTCTGTTTCATTTTTAAGCATCCTATACATCAGGTCATTTAACATAAAATGCGACATTTAATTATACAGTTTTCACGAATCACAAGATAAAAAGCATATTGTATTATTTCTGCTATCTCAGACTATCTCTATGTACTGCTGCAGGTAAGTTTTTGTCTCGATCGTTTGACTTCTCTTCTCTCGACTTTGCTAAACTTTCTCCCCTTCTCGGATGTTGCACATGATGTTGTTGTTCAGAGATCTGTATCTGATGAGATTGTTCACGCTGATGATGCTGATGATGATGGCAAAAATGATGATGATGGTGATTAGAATCAGATGAACTATTATCATATCCAGCAATACGACTATCTGGCTTCCTTGAACGATCTCTTTCCCTATGATTATCACATCCTTCAACAGCTGCCCCGGTCCTACTGTCTAAATTTCTTTCCATCTTGCTATCCATCGATACACCACGATCCCCTTGCGCTCTACCACCATCAATATCACCACCACCTCGAATTATACTTTCATCTGAGACATTTGGTTCCACGTCATTGTTCTTTCTAATTTCATCCGCATCCACAAATATTCCTTGAGTAGAATCCTGCCGGCCCACTCTACCTGGGGAGGTGTCTTTGTAACGAGGTTTGTGATTGGCTGCTCGTCTAGGCACCGATGGAGAGACGCTATTGGCTGCTGATACCTTAAATCGATGTATCAGAGGATTGCGGCAGATGATCATGTTGATCTGAGAGCCCGAGCGAGCGATAAGCGGTACAACACTCTCACATGCCAAGTCCTTGACATTGACCTTGTTAACCTGTTCAGTATCAAAGCTTAAAATTCACCTTGTTATAGTATCAAATCAATCATCATCATCTTCCCTTAAATCCCAGTTTAACCAGGGTCTGGATATATTATCAAATCAACCAATCAATCAATAGGAATTTTTTAAAAATTCCTCGCTAAAGTGCAATGTCAGGGTTGAAAAAACTGAAGAAAGCAATTCAAAAAAAGTTATTTTACTTTGTTTATTGTTTACCCCTTTGAGTTAGCCCTCGCTAAAATATTAAGTTACATGAACAGAGATGTGCATGTATCTTACTAGACAGCGATGTTCGTAGCCAGCCTGTTAAATTTGCTAACGATTAAAAGATCTACAAAATATCACCATTGATATCAGTATTACCAACCCAATATAAGGTACTCGTTTCAAAGCTGTAGTGTTTGTTACAATAGCTGAATGTTTAAAACTATAGGTAATATCTGAAAATTAAAGAGTTAACTAGAGAAATGTTTGTGCATTATTATTAAATATTGATGAATTTACCAGATCGGTTGACAAAAATACATAAGACAATTACTTCTTATTATCAAATTAATCCAGCAGAAACTCATATCAAAATGATCATATTAATTAGCGATTTTACTGAAAAAATACCATCTAAAAATATATAATTAAAGCATCATTAATAAACTAGACTGCAAAATTCCCTGTAGAAAAGCGAACCAGCCATAATTATGTTATTCAGCGTAATTATTTTAATTAGTTTTGTTTGCAAAGAATCAGAAAAGACAAAACATGGCAAACCTGCAGTATTCTATCGTACGGCTTTAGCTTCTCGTGAGCAGGGCCTCCTTGTTTGACAGCCACCACGTAAATACCCTTCTCATAGACTCCGTCAGACAAACTAAACCCAAAACTCTCCTCCACCGATTTCCTCTCCAGTGTCGTCTTGATGACCTCCAGAGGAGCCGGAGTGAAGATCTTCTGAAGCTGTTCATCCACTTCCGCTAGCTGCTGATCCACGTCTCCTGCAGCTGTACTAGCTGTCACTGCTGCTACACCTGCCTTGCTATCAGTTCTATCAGCAGCAGTTCTATCAGCTGTACTACCTGCCGCTGCTGCTGCGCCGGCCTTGTTATTAGCAGCTACAGCAGTTCTATCAGCTGTACTAGCCGCCACTGCTGCTGCGCCTGTCTTGCTATCAGCAGCTGCAGCAGTTCTATCAGCTGCTCCTGATCTTTTCATCTGACCTGACGTCGGGTTGTTGGCTGAAAGGACTGTGGCGGCAGCGTGCGCAGAAGTTTCACTTGTAGCAGAAGATGCACCGCTTTGTGCATCGCTACCACTACTTACAAAATTGTTATTAGCTCGACCAGAAGTATTCGATTTCTCATTCACAGTGCGCGAATGCGATTTCGATTTGAAATCTGTTTCAGGTGACTTCTGTTTTTCAACGTTATCGCGATGATTCTGGCCGTACTGATCTTCAGCTGGTATTCGACAAGATTCGGGTACTATCAAATTCTGATTGAGATTTAAGTCACCACATTGAAGATGTCGTGCATTTGATAGTTCAGCCGATCTATCAATAGAAAGCCTCTGCTGCAATATTTTCATATCTTCCTTAGGCAATTTATCAACATCTTCAATACTGGAATGTTTTACTGCAGTTTGCTCCCATGGCAACTGTTCCCTAGGAAACTGCTCCCTTGATAACTGGTCCCTAGGAAACTGTTCCCTTGATAACTGTTCCCTAGGAAACTGATCACTCGGTAACTTTTCTTTTGGCAAACACTCAACTGATGATCTTTCTCGTGACAACCGATTCAGTTGATTCTCACGTAGAGGCGACTGCCCAGCAGAGTGACCACTGTGATCAGCAGAGTGACCACTGTGTCCATCAGAGTGACCTCCATGTCCATCAGAGTGACCTCTGTGTCCAGCAGAGTGACCTCTGTGTCCAGCTGAGTGACCACTGTGATCAGCAGAGTGACCACTGTGTCCAGCAGAGTGACCACTGTGTCCAGCAGAGTGACCACTGTGTCCAGCAGAGTGACCTCTGTATCCAGATGAGTGACCACGGTGTCCAACTGAGTGACCTCTCTCAGATGGCTCAGGTCTGAGGTCATGATGACGATGCTGGTGATGATCAAGATCACAGAAGACGTCGTAACCTCCTTCGAATCCTCTTAATCGAGGTTCTGAAGATATATAAAGAATTTCAGTTATAGCTTTTACAACTTTTTAACTAGGAAGGACTGAATTGAAAATGTCAGAATGAATTTGAGTGTTGAGGTGATTAAGAATAGGTTGATTCAGTCGAGATTTAGCGGGTATAATCATATAGGGAGAAAGGAAGGGGAGGCTATAGCGAAGATAGTTTGGAGGGATCAGATGGAGGTTAAAGATAGAAAGAGGTAGATAAAAACTGACGTGGGATGCGGTGATTAAGAGTGACATGAAAAATATAGGATTGATTGATGATATTGCATGGGACAGAGAGGAGTGGAGAAGATCTAATCAACAACAACAACAACAATAACAACAACAACAATACGATTAGAGTGCTACTGTTGTCCATGACAACATTGAGCACTGTGAAACCAAATCAAAGCCGATGAGCAGAGTGAGGGGTCCATAAAAGGTGCGAGCCAAAATCCGGGTGGTCAATCCAAGTAAGAGTACTAGCGGAATGGAGGTTTACGTGGTCTCAGTTCGTGGACGTTTGGTAGATATGAAAAGTCGAACAGAAAAGATTTCAATCGCCTATGAAACTGTTCGTAGAGTAGGAAAGGCTTATCAGGAATAGATGAGGGGGTGCGCAGAGTGGAAGGAAGAGAATTCCAGATCTGCGGGGCAGCATGCTGGAAGGAGCGCCTAGACAGATTGCTACGTGAAGGAAGGCTCGGTCTCTCAAGAGTAACTAACTTAAAGGACCTGGTGGGCCTGGAGGTAGGTTGTCCCACTTGTAGTAAGTGGGACATGTAACTATTACCAGGAGTGGTAATCGAGTTATAAGTTAGAGAAACTGTCTTGTATAAAATGCTTTCTCTAAATTTGAGCCAGTGTAAGGACTTGAGGATTGGAGTAACATGAGAATATTTGAAGCTACGAAAGACTGCACGTGCAAGGGAATTCTGGATGAACTGCAACCTATCAATCTCGCAACTGGGAAGATTTAGAAATAGGGAGTTGCAGTAATCCAGTTTGGATTGCACGAGAGCAGCGCCTCTCTCGAGAGAAAGAAATGGTCTTATTCGACGAAGATCGCGAATATGAAAGAAACATGCCTGTGATGTTTTAGTGATATGTTCGTGGAATGAGAGGTGGTGGTCAAGGGCAACACCAAGATTCTTCACAGAAGAAACTAGTGTGACTGAAGCATCGGAAGAGAGAGCCAGGGACATCTCGTTCAGTTTTGAAAGTTGCTGAGATCTTCCAAATAGCACGAACTCAGTCTTGGATGGATTGAGTGCCAAGAAATTGGCAGACATCCAGGAAGATATCTGCTGAAAGGATTGCTGTAGACAAGCCTTAGCATCAGGATAGGAGTGGGGGGTGAAGCAAGTGTACAGCTGAGTGTCATCAGCGAAAAGTTGATGGTCCAATGAATGTGAAGAGATCAAGGAGCTTAGTGGAGTAGTGTATAAATTAAAGAGGATATGACCAAGTAAATACCCCTGAGGCACACCGTACTTGAGGATGGAAGGCGGAGAGGAATACTCTTGAACTTTGACGCTAAGATGAGATCGGTGGTGAGATATGAAGTAAACCAAGCAAGTGCATTGCCGTGGATACCAAACCATGAGGAAAGACGTTGCAGGAGGATTTAGTGATCGATGGTGTCGAAAGCAGTAGACAGATCGAGAGTACATACAAAGTCCAGTGACACGTCGAGTGCACATGGCGTTAGTAATGGTGTTACAGACAGAAAGAAGAACAGTTTCAGTAGAGCGATGTTGGCAGCAAGCAGATTGGTGTTTGTTGAAGAGGTCGTTGGACGTAAGATAGGTGGAGAGCTTTGAAAGACTAGTCTCTCTGTGAGTTTGGAAATGAATGGTAAATTGGATATGGGCCTGTAGTTGGAGAGTGATTCCTTGTCCAGCGAGGGTTTCTTTAGGAGTGGAGTGACAATATCATTTTTAAATGACTGTGGAAAAGTGCCAGAGGACAAGGATAAATTAGCAATTGTAGAATATAATCGTATCCCGTCCAAGCAAAACTGAGGTTCAAGGGAAGCTGATGATGATTATGATTCAGTAATAGCTATTAGAATCTGCAATTTAATAATAATTATACCACAGATGTGCAAGAGTCCGGATGATACTAGGCCTCTTGCATTTCTAATAAAGACTAACAATCTACAGATAATTCAGTCCATCGATAATGCATCCAATCCGATACAATTAATGATACCACGAACATCTTAACAAAAACCACAGACGTGTTGTTGAGAAGAGACAGTGGTAGCGCTTAAGGAATGCGCGGAGGAGTCCAGACTAAATCGTCTCTATTCAGTCCACTGACAGTGATGCAGATTAGAGCGGGTAGTTCGGCTGACCATTTGTTATATGTAAATGTAAAAAATTACTACAGATATTGTTTATGTGTCCGGTACTCTATTAAATCGGCTTTAGTCCTTTTTAATTGGCAGACTGCAGACAGTCAGAATAGGTAAATGCTATTCGTACTGGTCTACCGTTCATAGCGGCGTTCCACAAGTCAGTGTACTGGAGCCCATTCTATTCATCTATATAAATAATTTAAGCTCCTGTTGTCCTGAACTTTCGTCCCTATTCCTATTTGCTGATGATGCAAAGTGTTTCTCGCCCATAAATTCTTTCTCTGATTGTGGACTATTTCAAAAGTCTCTCGATTGTATCTCTCGTTGGTCTAGCCTCTGGCAGCTTAGACTCGCTGTAGAAAGTGTGCGTTAATCTCCTACTCTTTCCTAAAAATTGTACCTTTTAACTTTAATTATAATCTAAATTCTGTTCCCTTATCTATATCTAAAGATGTGACGGACCTGGGAGTAAGGTTTACACGCGATTTATCGTTCTCTACTCATATAAAAGATATTTGCAATAAAGCCAGAAAAAGGGCTTCAATAATTTTACACTGCTTCAAGTCTAAAAATCACGTCACATTGTATAGAGCGTTCACAGTTTTTGTGCGTCCAATTCTCGATTACTGTTCAAGCCTTTGGTCTCCTTACAGAAAATGTGATATTGTCCTGATAGAATCAATCCAGAGACAATTCACGAAACGGATCAGCGATATGATGAGACTGCAGTATAAGGAGAGATTAAAATTGTTGGCTACTGAATCGCTAGAACAGCGAAGACTTAAATCTGACTAATGCATGTACTATAAAATCATCTCTGGATTGGTCGACTTACTTAAAAGAGTTTTTTGTTTTCAAAAAAGGCGTCACCAGAAATAATGGTTTAAGTTTATATCTGAATAAATTTCATTTTAATGCTGAAAGGTACTATTTCAAAAACCGATGCATTGATTGTTGGAATTCAATACCCCCAAGTATTGTAACGCATCTAACCTAAACTCTTTTAAAAAGAGTTTGGACGGTATCGACCTTAGCAAATATTTGAAAAGTTAAGGAATTATATTAAAAGCATTAATTCGTTATCTGTAAAGATTTCCTTCATATAATTATTTTTTATATTCTAAATAAACTATTGTTTTTATCAATTTTAATATTGCCATTTATGACAACTGTGTGTAAAGTAATCTGTTTAACTTAAATTAAGTGCCTGTATTTTCACGTTTATGATGTTAAATTGCGCAATATCCTAATCATTTTAATATTTGAACTTGCTAAATGTACCTTTGTGTATATTTAATATGATTACTTACTTCTGCTTTTAAATTCGGAATATGTAAGTGCCACTTGTGGCCTTTATCTCCGTTCATGCGCTGATGCTGTTTGTGTATAATTGTAAAGTCTATGTTTGTGACATGCGTATGATAAAATAATAATAATAATAATAATAATAATAATTATTATTATTATTATTATTATTATTATTATTATTATTATTATTATTATTATTATTATCTTATCGTACGTTGTAATACAATTTCTAAAAACTGTTTAATATTTTCTTAGTAATTAAGTTTTCACTATCTAACTACAAAATATAGTAACAAAATTCTAACCCTGCCTGGAATATCTCTTATCTTGTATTTCGTAAGCATCCTCAACGTCGCTTCCATCCCACGACTCCAGCACACCATCCAAGCTCTGCAAGCAGAGAATTACAGGCTCTACGACCTGGTCCCTCAACAAATAATGAATAGCCCATTGGGCAGGTTAATATAAGAGCTTGCCGAGAGATTGGTGCTATCAATAACAAAGATATGATTAACCATGGAAAGGATTAATAGTAACCTGACAGGAACCTGTAAAGCAGTCTCGAAGATCAGTCTCCGGCCATGGCACTGCTATAGAAATTGTCGGAGGTCAAAAACTTACTATTCTTAATTATAATATAGAATGAAATTAAAATGAATGAAATCAATATTTCCACCCGGGGGTACCTCCACCCCGGGGGGTACCCCCTCCCCGGGGGTACCCCCACGATCATGAAGGCGTAAGAAGATGTGTGGTAAATTAGAGAATCTACAGGTTTGTTTCTTTTTCTATTTTTTGTAAGAGAAGTAATTATTAAAATTACTACCGAAATTAATGATATTAATCTACGATAGAGATTGATGCAATAATATAACCACTATATGACGAGATTGATGCAATAATATTACCACTATATGACGAGATTGATGTAATAATATTACCACTACATGACAAGACTGATGCAACAACATTACCACTATATGACGAGATTGATCGATATTCTGTCTTGTACCCGCTGTATCACCGGCTTTTCCAACTTCTTCTCTAACCTGCCCTGCTTCAGGCCAGGTTTGAACAGCATCAATCGCCCCGGCTTGCCCTACATCAGGCCCGCCTTGCCCCCGATCCTGTTCTGTGCCCGTAGAGTGTCCTTCTCCAGACCTCGTGGTGGCTGCTGGACGAAGTGACCTCATGATCTTGAGCGTCAGAGACCTCGAAGAGCTGTTCCTCAGGCACCTCAGAGCATCGTAGAGACTGCGACCTCTCAGGCTCGTCCCGTTAACAGCCAAGATGCGATCTCCCACCCTCAGTGCACCGGTTCTGTTCGTCAATCAATCGATTTATCGATCAGATCAAATGAATAGCCAATAATCAATCGAGCGATCAGTCAATTAATCAATCAATCAATCAACCAGTCACTAAATAAATCAATGAATCAACAAATGAAATAATCAAACAATTGCTCAGGGCATCACGACGGTTCTATTTACGGCTGGAATGCGAACTGTTATTGCATAATCAAATAATTTCAACTAACTTAAATATAACAAACTTCTTGACTAGTCCGTAAACAAATTCTAGAATCCATCATTAGAAAGTCAGAAATAAGTGATTCATTTAAACTTACTTGGTTGCCTCCAATATGAACCACTTATTAGCATTTCGATTGCATCAAGTAAAATTTAAATATATAAATAAATCATCATCATCATCTTCCCTTATATCCCAGTTAAACCATAAAATATATAAATAAATAAAAATAATAAATATATTATCGTGACGTATCTTCATTCAATAAGAGGAGGCATACTTATGAGCTACACCCTCGGGATCCAGGGTTGCTATGTAGATGGGATCAAACGGCTGATCTGATCCAGACAGGGATATCCCCAGGGGTCCTGAAAACCTCGGTAACTCCACCTGATATGTTAACACTGAGGTCGGATCTGGTTCATCTACACAGAGGTACAGTCAACATAAATGTCTTCAGTGAACACTTTAATCAGTTAAAAGCTAAAGCTGATGAAGTCAATGTTAACGTGAGTTACCGCACTCGAAAGCGATGTCAGTGACGGGCGAGCCCAGGATTTGAACCCTACACATACTGATATGCGATCGAATATCATATTGACATCGCCACTGAGTCCTGTCAGTTAATTTATTAGTTATTAAATTTTAACTTTAGTCAGTTAAATATTAGTTTATTAGCAGTAATGAAATCTTACCTTCAGTGAGCTAAATATTTATTTATTGATAGTAATTAAATCTTAACTTAATTCACTTGATTACTAATTTATTAATAGCTAACAACTGTTAAATTCAAACAGCTAATTAATTATTACTGATAAAAATTCTTAACTAATACTTAACAACAATAAGTTAATGGGCAAAAATCGCAAGTTAATCGTTAATAAGTTAATCGCAACAGTCAGCAGTGTCAGGCTATTTTGTTTGTTCACTTTTTAAAAATTAGTAACACATGAAAACAAAAATTTGTTACAAAAATCAAAGATGAATAACTAAGTCCCTTCCTTTTTGAGAGAGAAAATTCGATATTAAACTTAAATTTCATTAATTCAATTTCAAATTGATTTAGTGACATTTAACGGAAGTGGGATGCGGTGATTAAATGGGACATGAGATTAGAGGTTTGATTAGGTGAGAGACAGAGAGGATTGGAGTAGCTCTAATCGTATCCCGCCCTATTTAAACTGGCATTCAAGGGAAGACGATTATGACGATGAACTAAATATAAAATTTAATTTCATTAACTCAGTCTTCGTTCGTTGATTCACAAAGAAGCATTAAAAACCCAACAGCTTGAACTGAAAAAGAAATATGACGGACCATTACAAATTACTAACTAAACGTTATATTTTACAAAATGACCAAGATTTCGCATACTTGCGAAACACTCGTTTTTCTGTATTCGCAGTTTGACGATATTGTCTGCAGCCGTGAGCACATCAGCGGCGTCATCTAGCGAACACGAGTCGAGCCAGACATCATTGATAGCGAGCAGCCAGTCGCCAGGGGCTATCGTCCCAGTGCGGTGAGCCACGCTTCCCTTCTTCACGTCTGATATCACCAGAGGCTCCCCCTTCTTGCGATTCTTCGGACCTGTATCGTTTAATTAAAACAAAAAGTGATACATTTACGAATTAATTTAACAAAAGGAAGGCAACACACTCTAAGTACTTAGGATCTATAACTGAAGATAGGGAGCTAGAAAAGGAGGCTACTGATAGGATTCAGGCTGGGTGAGAAAACTGGAGGGTAGCTAGTAGAGTGCGGTGTGATAGGAGATTATCACTAAGACTGAAAGGTAAATTCTATAGATAGGTGGTCAGTAAATAATCAGCTAAACTAAGCAATGCCGAGACGGGGACAAGACTAATGATGATGTTTAAAAATAATAAATACAAAAAAATTTTAAATAATAATAATAGTAATAAATAAAATGAATGATGATGTGTGGTGCAGAGTGGTGGGCACTAAAAATGGAACAAGAGCAGAGATTGTATATGGCAAAAAAGAATATTGAGTCTAATATGTCGTAAAACTAGGAAGGATAGAATAACAATAATAATAGTGAGAATGAATGTGAGTGCTGACGAGATACAGCTAAAGCTAAAGCTAATGTTGACGTCAGTTTCCTTACTCGTAAGCAATGTCAGCGACCGGCGAACCCAGGATTTCAACCCCACACATACTGCTCCGCAGTCGAATACCTTACCGTAGAGCTTAAAACTATTTAAATTTATTAAATCTATTACAAGTGTAACTAAATCATCTAGACATTCAATATCTGTTGGCTAGGTGTCCATTAGTCTAATGTTGACAAATTTGTTTCAGTATTGTTGACATTTCAGTTCATCAGAACATATACAGTGCATACTGCCAGCGGCGCCAATCCTCTAAACTAACCCCTACCCCCCAAACCCCAGTGAAACAATTAATAAAAAATACAATAGTTTATTGGGATAACGCAAGGGGTACCGGAAGTACAGTCCTGTATAATTGCATTAATGGCGACACGTAATTTGAAAGTTTCATTGTAAAAAAAAAAAAAAATTCCCAGTAGATGTCAACCCAGCTCCCCTCAAGATTTCTACTACGGTCTATTCTTCAGCAACCCGGACACAACACGGGTATAAATAAGAAAAGAATAAGATACCAACATGAGATAGATATACCAATTCCGGCTCCTCGCTTAGCCAGCTTCACGAGAAACATTCCACTGCTGGGTACTATCGATTCTACGCAATACAATCAATGCTTTTTACAGTTAACTAAATATTCAACACATTTGCCCAATTCAACATTTCCTTTAATAGTTTAATCTGCGCTCTGATGCGCTTCGAGTGCAGTCTGTAACATCTATTCACAAATTTTAAAGAACTTCATATTTATTTACTTGCTACAAACTCCCGAATCATTAAATTATAATATAGCTACTGCAAAACTGTAAAAATAAAACTATGTAGGCCTACCGTAAAGATTCAGGAGGTATACAAAAATGCCACCCAGCAATCGTACAAAGTTTATACTGACAGCAAAAATGGCTACTATGATATGGCTTGGTAAGGTATGGTAAAGCTGGTTTGTATAATTAACTTTAGCTTTCGTAAATTTGAATCAAATGATCACAAAAATATTAAAGAGATGTTTAGATGTCTTCGTAGTTCCATCCATTTGAGTTCACTAATGTCTCATCCTCTACAAGTTTATACAGGGGAAATTGAAAAGTAGAAAATTCGATAAAATAAAAGATGACTAACAAATAAAGAGCAATCAAAAATTAAGTACAAATAAAATTAAGGTGCAAATAAAATACTAAATTCTGATTTGAAACAAACTGTAAATTTATTACATTTATATTAGATTTATTACATTTTTTATTACATACGCTACATAAATGCAATACATCACTATTAAATTAATTTATTACTTTTTGAATACATATATTACATAAATGCAATACATAATAACTATTAAATTAATTTATTACATTTTTATTACATTAAATGTAGTAACCAAATAAAACAAAACAGAATGAACCAGATGCATTCGTAAAAGACAGTAGCATACCAGCCACGTCGAACTCAATCAACAGCGACAGCTTCTCTTTCGACGACAGTATCAAATCAAAGACGTCCGGTAGAGGGCAGTCCGCCACAGGAAGTCCGTTGATGGACAGGATCCTATCCCCCTCCTGGAGCAGTCCGGTCCTCTCGGCGGCTCCACTCGGCTCGATGTAGCTGATGAACGGAGGCTCGGAGTACCCGTCGCTCGAATACTCGCAGCCTTCGATACCGAATCCAAACTCTGCGTTGTTCGCTCGCAGCGTGACGACGGTGGTGTCGGTGTGACAGACTTGAGCGTGCGTGTGTGACAGCGTCATACTGCCCGTCGTCAAGGCTGTGTGGTGCAAGAGCTCAACATCATCAACCCTCGTCTTATCTTAAATCTCAGTTCAACCAGGGTCGTGGTTAGAAAAATGTTGTAGCAATTTCTGGAGCCTTGACCAACCGAATGCCCTTTCTGACGATGGATTGGATCTGAGTGCTTTGTCGCCTTTTGCGACAAGTGTAGACTACGAATGGTCAATTCTTCAGCAACCCGGATAAAACACGGTCACGGACACAACACGGGTATCAATATCTATTAGTATATAAAATGTATATTCGTCTATAAGTAAAACTGAAGATATATTAGTTTACGTGTAGAATATTAAGTTCAATGATGTTCAATTTGCATTAGTATATAATATTAACTTTTACTATCAAGCAGAATTTCTGGTATATTCTCAGCACCCAATTTAATCAATTTGATATAAACTTGTGCTAATTGATTTATTAACAATTGTAAAAGCTAACTGATTGATTGATTGCATAATAATAATAATAATAATAATAACAATAATAATAATAATAATAATATAATAATAATAATAACAACAATTAGAGTGCTACAGTCATCAATGACAACATCGAGCACTACTGAGTCAAAATCAAGCCAGCGAGCAAAGAGAAGGTCCAAAATCGGTGCAAATTCCAAAATCCAGAAAATCAGTCCAAGTAAAAGGAATTAAAGAAAAGGAGGTTTAGGCGCTGGTCGCAACTCTTGGACACCGGATGGAAAAGAGAGAGATGGAAAAGACTGCTTATAACTCAGAACTCACAGCTGATGTTGCTTCGATTTCTGCGCAGGGTACAGCGCTGAGAGGGGCACCAGCCCTGGACGACCCCGTGTGCCACCCCTGCTGCCGCAGAGCCGACGTGCGTCGTCATCGATCCCGCCGTCGCCTTCGATATCTCACTCGCTACACTCGCGTAGCGCCGCACGTTACTAATAGCTACAGTATAACAATTAAGAGTGCTACCATCGTTCAAGACAATACAATAATAGCTATAGCATATCAATTAACCATCGTTCAAGACAAAATAATGATAGCTATAGTATAACAATTACCAGTGCTATCATCGTTCATGACAATATAATGATAGCTACAGTATAACAATTACCATTGCTACCATAATTTAAGACAAAATCATAATGATAGCTACAGTATAACAATTACCATTGCTACCATTATTTAAGACAATATAATGATAGCTACAGTATAACAATTACTAGTGTTACCACAGTTTAAAACAATATAATAGCTACAGTATAACAATTACCAGTGCTACCATCATTCAAGACAGTATACTAATTGCTATAACAAATCAATTACCACAGCTCCCATCGTTCAAGACAATAATAATAGCTATAGTAGAACAATTAAGTTGAATTAACAGTGCTACCATCGTTCATGGCAATATCTCACTGGCCACTAGCATACTAAAATGATAGAAATCACAAAACTTACAGTCGTTCATGACAATGTATGCCAGGCTACTCTACCGTAGACAACTATTGTACAATGTCACATAGTAATACATAACAGCAGCTGATCACACATAACACACTAACACGTTATAGAAGATTCTTGATCAGAGAAACTGGCTGCAGATGGCGTCCTGTTGCTAAGCAACTGTTGCCGTGGTAATATCTCGAGTTGAACTTGATCACCAGTGTTACATAGCAGCAGCCTAGTAGCCTCATCAGCCGTAGCGTCCTCTATACTGACGTCATCTATACTCAACACTTGATCACCTACGTGGAGTGCACCGCACCTACACATACACGCATACAAGCACACACACATACACGTAGATATACACATACATATACACAACATCAGCTGTGACGTCATCTATACTCAACACTTGATCACCTACGTGAAGTGCACCGCACCTACACATACGCGCATACAAGCACACACACACACATACACACACACATACACATAGATATACACATACATCTACACAACATCAGCTGTGACGTCATCTATACTCAACACTTGATCACCTACGTGGAGTGCACCGCACCTACACATACACGCATACAAGCACACACACATACACACACACACATACACATAGATATACACATACATATATACAACATCAGCTTCGACGTCATCTATACTCAACACTTGATCACCTACGTGAAGAGCACCGCACCTACACACACAAACACACATATACGCACACACACATAGATACGCACATACATATATACACATAGTATATGAATAGTAATTCATATATTAAATATTAATTATAAATAATATTATATTTAAATACTATATTATTTCTTAGTTAACATATTTGTAAAATGTAAATAAATATATAGCCCTAGTCACTAAATCAAGGATAATGATATAATGATTAGGATAATGATTACAATGATAACAGACATATAATTTATTGAATTAATTCACAGTTAATTTATCAATAATATATAATCCACAGTTAGCGATATTTACAATAAACAAACTATTAGAGAAATAGATTCATTGCAGTCACCTGTCAGCGACGCTAGCTGGCTTCACAGTGTCTATGCAGACGATTGGTTTACCGTGGCAGGTCGTGGAAGCGAACTCTACACCTAGCGGGCATCCAGAGGGTTTGTCTATCTCAACCAACAGAGGCCCCGTTGCGTTCTCTACTGCGTCTAGCAGGTAGTAATAATACATGCCAAGAATAATGAATCCTTGGCTCGCCCGTCACTGACATCGCATTTGAGTGAGGAAACTGACGTTAACCTCAGCTTTACCAGCTATATCCATGAATAAATGAATAAATAATATAATATTACAGAAATATTTTGCAGCTATTTGTCAATTGGATAGAAATAGTTTTTGAAAACATTTTCATTTTATAATATCAGCATATACAGTATATAAAAAGAATCTGGAATAATATGATTACAGTTCTATTTGTATTTAGAATCCGTCAATTAAATCTTTCAATTCAGAAAACATTATAAATGCGTTAATCGCAAATGAACGGCTTGACATCACTTTCTGCTAAGGAAAGGGACGTTAAAGTCTCGTTGCCACAAATCGTACATTAAATTAACCAGGACTGATTCATTCATCAGACAATTGTGCAAAATTCATATACGAAATAACAAAACAAAATCACACAAAAAAATCATAAAAGAAACTCACAAAAGTAAACATACGAAAATAAAATAATAAAATCATATACAAAATCATATAAAATACGTACCAATGACAGACACGTTGTACTCAAATGTCAAGGTCACTTCATCAGGAGCTCTACGCAGTAGTTTGTTGACCTCAGTTAGACTGGTGCCCGACACGTCAACTCCGTTGATAGCCACGATACGGTCTCCTGCCTTCAATAATCCGTTCCTAAGAGATCGCAAAAACTTCATTTTGTTTTATTCTTTAATTTCAGTCGCGCGATATAGTCGAATAGAAAATCAGCGAATTATGAAATGTTGTTAAAGAGAGGGACACTAAGAGAGTTTGGTAAAATGGAAAAATGCGCACAGGAATTTAAGCATTAAAAATTCATCATACTGGGGGAAGCATTCAATAAATAGCAATTAACATTTATCCACCTTTACAAGTCAATTCACATGAATACTATACAACTCGAACAACTTATTTCGGCTGAATCCAGTGGCGAAGTCGGTAAGACACTCGACCGCGGATCAGTATGTGCGGTATTCAAATCCTGGGCTAGCCCGTCACTGACATCGCCTTCCAGTGAGGAAACTGACGTCAACCTTAGCTCTTAGCTTTAGCTTTTACATAACGTTCAGTTAAAAGATGTCAGAAACACAGTCTAAGATTGTCAATAACTCAACCAATATGATTCCGTAGATCATTACTCGACACAACATTCTAACAAGAAGACAGAGGAAAATTATCCAAGTATGATTCATGCTTCATAAGCAGCCATACTGAATATATATAAATATATATATATATATATACATATATATATATATATATATATATATATATATATATATATATATATATATATACATGTATATCTATTGCAATGAGATCGAGAGCATTCCTATTTAACACTACAGAGAAATATCCTCCTAGTTTATCTAATCATTTCAAATTCAATTAAAGTTTAAATGAAGTACACAATAAACCCAAATACAGAAATAAACAGATATATATATATATATATATATATATATATATATATATATAAAATGATCGAAATGCAATATACAGTATCGACTGATGTGCCACAACCACGTTCAGTAGATGGTCTTTTCAAATCACTGAGTTCCGTGTAACCAATAGATCAATGGCGCCTTTCAGGGATGAAACTGACGCTAATAATCTTGACTCTCTTTCTCTCTCTGTCTCTCTTACTCTCTCTTATGACGTCCCTGACATCATCCCTGGATGAGGAAACGGACGTTAAACCTTTATTATTATTATTATTATTACTCGCTCACTAACTCACTCACACACTCTACACACACTCTCTTTCTCTCTCTTTTTCTCTCACTCTATGTAAAAGATCTTCATCAACCTGTCCGCTGAACTATCCGCTCTAATCTGCATTACAGACAGTGGAAGGGATAGAGACGATTTAGTCTGGACTCCTCCGCGCAGTGTGATTCCATATGCGTTACCACTGTCTCTCCTCAACACAACGTCTGTGGTTTTTGTTAAGATGTTAGTGGTATCCTCTGCAATAACATTTAAACAAAAAACCTGTATAGAGGCCTAATACATAAAAAACAAAACGCGATTAAAGCTACTTTCTACAATCACGAGAGCGTAGTTTCTCCCGAGAAAGTTTTTACCAGAGCAGAGTCAGACAGCATATGACGATCCTAAGTCGGTATAATGGATCACAACTAGAAATGCCTTTCCATCATCATTTTCACCATCATCTTCTTCCCTTGAATCCCAGTATAGCTAGGGTCGAGATATGAATAGATCTTCTCCACTCCTCTCTGTCGCACACCATATTAGACTCTACCATTCGTTTTAGAAACATGTGTAGTAATTGCTGGAGCCTAAGTGCTCACAAACCGAATGCCCTTTATGACGTTGGTTTGGATAGTAGTGTTTTATCTCTTTTTACGACACGCGCAGTCAACGGATGGTCTATTGTTAGCGATCCGGCATAACACGGGTAAAATATAAATACCTTACCATATATGTAAATATCTAATATTACGAAGTAAGGCTCAGCTAGTAGCATATCCATACTTTGCCCGACAGAAGATAAGAAGGTACAGCGATCAAATTCAGTGCGTTTCCCTTCACTGACATGCTTTCGAATTCGCTAATTAATTTACACTTGGCATTAGCCTTTTAAATATGATTGAACAATATGATGGCGCAATGAGGTAACTCTATTAAGCAAAAATACTTTATCAAACAGAACTATCTTTGCTGACATATATCTCAGTAAGACTGTAATCATGTGGAATGTTTATTATGTTGTTACGTCCTTACATCATACTTGTATGAGCAAACGGGCGTTAAAACTTTTCATTATTTTATTATTATTATCATTACAGCAATTGTTGTTTCGTACTACGTGCGAAATGCTTAGCCGTAAACATAAGCATTGTATCATCATCATTAGCATCAGTCATCATAGTCATCAATATAATATTTATAATAATAATAATAGTAAAGGTTTAACGTCCATTTCCTCATCCAGGGATGATGTCAGGGACGTCCCCAACAGCACACATCACTACAGACCCATTCACCCAGACCAATCTGCAAAAGAAATGTGCTGAGAAGTAAGGTCCTAAACGAAAGCCAGTCTGGTGATCAAAAAATGGCTAATACAAGTAATTGAAACATCTACTATATTATTGAAATGATTTTTTTAGCAGTCAGATAATGAGCAAACGGACAAACAAACCAGGCTCGGGTAGCTCGTATTCTATCTCGAGGTTGATTCCATGCCTGTACTTCTTCAGTATTGACAAGATCTGCGCATGCCTCAGCCCATCAGTAGAGACTCCTCCTAAAGATATCACTCTGTCTCCCACACACACCGCATCACTCCTGCACAAACAATAGTACATCCATGATGATATCTAACAATAGAGACTACTTAGATACGACTGTCGAATCACATTGGGCACCCCGCCCGTGGACACCCCGCCCGTGGGTACTCATCCCGTGGACACCCCGCCCGTAGGCACTCCTCCCGTGGGTACTCCTCCCGTGGGCACTCCGCCCGTGGGATCGAGTGCCCACGGACGGGGTGCCCACGGGAGGAGTACCCACGGGCGGGGTGTTCACGGGCGGGGTGTCTACGGGCGGGGTGTCCACGGGCGGGGTGCCCAAGGGCGGGCATCCATGCCCGGGGGCATCCATGCCCCCCGGAATGGACGCCCCCGGGCAGAAGGGTGCCCCCGGGGGGCAGGAGGGTGCCACCGGGAGAGGGTGGTGGCCCCGGGTAAGGGGGGTTCCCCCGGGCAGTGGGGGTGGTGCTCCCGGGCAGTGAGGGTGGTGCTCCCGGGCAGTGGGGGTGGCAAGGTGCCCTTGACGGGTGCCCTCCCGGGAAAACGGCACCCCGGAAAGGGGGTTCCCCCGGAAAGGGGGTTCGATAAATATTTCACTACGTAGACAAAAGCATTACAAAACAGACAGTAAAAGCAAAACTATTAACCTTTGAGCCACACTGCCAGGTCTTATTGATGATATGTGAGGGTATGAATCTTTGTCTACACCGCCTAAACACAAAATACACATGAATATACGTCAAGGCACAAGAATAAACATGATGCGTGTCTCCAGATTCCTGAATACATGCTAAATATGATCCATTGCTCTATTCATGACTACATGCTCGGATTTTAATCCATAAAATGCAATAGATTGATAAGCAACATCCCCGGTGTCAAGACGTCCATTAGTTCTTCACAACCAACTGTGACATTTCCTTCTATACATCACTTGCTTGCATCACTTGACTACGTCACTTGACTCCATCAATTGATTACATCACTTGACCACATCAATTGACTACTTCACTTTGGCTAAATCACTTGATTACAACATTTGATTGCATCACTTAACTACATCACTTGACTGTCGGTTGTTTACAGCACTTGACTAAATCACTGATTACAACACTTGACTACTCGACTTTTCAATGTTCGTTTTATCGCTACTGCGGAAAGCTCACAAACCAAAATTACACAAAAGAATTTATCGATCGTTCTAATGATTGACTAAGGTTCACTGGAATAGAACAATGAGATACCCTGTATGATAAGGCCAAGTCCTGATGAGTCAGCTGTCCCAATCAGCTCCACTGACGTCCTGATACACAATCTTTCTGTGTAACATACAACTGATGCATCGTATTATGCTATCAGAGCGCTATGATTATTCATGATAATATAGAACACTACTAAATTTAAAAGTAAGTTATAATTAACTAGACAAAACTATGTATATAACTACTACTACTGCTGAATAGAAAAATAAACGAAACAATTACTAAATATACATGTATAATATATGAGACCCCAAATCATCAACATGTCATCAACATAATCACAACGTAACCATAACATAATACAACATAATCATAACATAATCATCAACATAAGGCCCCATATCATCAAAAAGAGCGGTACGAACCGTAGAAACGGGCAATGCTGAGTTATGAGCAAAATGTAAGAGGCTATACAGAGATACGAACAGAACAGACCATATGAACGGGCTGTATAGGGGTACATATCAGCACAGCGTGTTGGGTGAAATACAGCACGTTCAGAGTCTGTACCGACGGTTTGCCTCAGAACGAGCTGTATAGAGGTACAGACCGTCAGAACTAGCGGTACAGAGGTACAAACCTTCAGAGTGTACGGGACAGAAGTACAAACCGTCAGAACGAGCGGTTCAGAGGTACAAACCGTCAGAACGAGCGGTACAGAGGTACAAACCTTCAGAGTGTACGGGACAGAGGTACAAACCGTCAGAACGAGCGGTACAAACCGTCAGAACGAGCGGTATAGAGGTACAGACCGTCAGATCGAGCGGTACAGAGGTACCAACCGTCAGAACGAGCGATATAGAGGTACAAACCGTCAGAACGAGCTGTGTACAGAGGTACAAATCGTCAGAACTAGGGGTACAGAGATACAAACCGCCAGAATGAGCGGTACAAATGTACAAACCATCACAACGAGTTGTACAGAGGTACAAACCATCAGAACGAGCGGTACAGAGGGTATGTTTAGAGGCAGTCGTACACTCGTCCTCTGTTGATGTTTTCTGATTGGTCTTCTCTTCCTCATTCTGATCATGATGGGGGCTTCCACCCCCTAGAACATCTCCAACTACACCCCCACCACCCTCTTCCCCACCTACAATTTATCATGAAGAGAATACAGTGAGGATTTAACGTCCGGTTCCTCACTCAAAGACGATGTCAGGGACATAGCAATACCATAATCAACATGTGCTGAAAATTCAAATTAACAATTAAATTGAGGCATAGAGAACCGGTACATCAATTCGTTAGTAGACTAACAAATAGACTATTTGATAAAAGCCAGACTAAGTGTTAAAGCTGGTGTCAACGTCAATTTCCTCACCCGAAAGCGATATCAGTGACGGGCCAGCCCAGGATTTGAACTCCGCACATACTGATCCGCGGTCTAGTATCTTACCGATATCGCCACTGGCTCCAGCCAGTAGCGATGTTAACATAACATTATAAGTTCAACGTATTAGTTCGTTTCTATAAAAGTACAGAAGCATCCTATGTCTATATCAAGTACACTAAAGAATCTCTGGCGAACATTGAGACGCTAGCAGATGAATTCTCAAAGAATAGACGGCGAATGAGATGATTCTAATCAGAAAATGATTTAAGAATATTGTTGAATACGTGCTTATGAGATAAGCATCCCACAGACCTAAGTTGATATCACGCTGCGTGGTATCTGAAAAGGTTAAGCTGTTTAAGAGCGGAATGTATTGCCTATAGGACGCAGGAATATACAAGAAGACTGCATTTACAGCAACAACACAGAAACACAGACACGCCTACTTGACATAACAATGTCAGAAACTCAAGAGATTACAGTACCGCATGCAATGCACGTTAAATTTACCAACTGCGTTAAGTTCGCTATTATATATATATATATATATATATATATATATATATATATATATACATATATATATATATATATATTATATATATATATATATATATATATATATATATATATATATATATATATATATATGTCGAGGATGAGGAGGGCATAGGAGGCCAACCTCACTCATCATATACAGAATCCACCAAGAATAATGGTATATCAAAAGGAATATTATAAATGATTTAAATATCCACTTGTATGAGGACATGGAGAGGAAAATGAAGATAGGGAAGTGTGGAGGCGTTACATACCATGGACCTGACAGTAAGCATTGCACTAAGATATAAGACTAAGCAAAAACTGAGGAAGTTAACGGAAAACCACCTCAGAAACCATATTTCCAAACAGTGTCACTTCCGACAAGAATAGGGTTTAAATTTAACTGTAATAGCTTTATATTAATTACTCTCACATTTAATCTCCGAGTTCTGGCACGATAATGCAGAAATTATGGCATTAAATCCAACTCTCAGTGGTCTAATAAATGCGACTAACTTTCCAATTAACAAGTCAATTAATACAAGTAAATTTTGCAGACTTTTTATTTGTATGACTGGAGGAAAGAGTAACAAGTAGATCGATAAATCAGGTCGTTCGAGAGATAGTGCACTGATAGGACTATTGAAAGTAGGCCTATTTGTAGTGTTTGGTCCGCCCTACTGCAGAACAGACAACCATTCAACTGCATGTGCCATAAGATTTAACTAAGTATAAACCGAGGAAGGCATTCAGAAATCACCTCAGAAGCCTTATTTTTCCACGCTGTGGATAAAGAATTGGGATGCATTCATCCTTACAGATCCCATTGCTCTCGTTTATTCAGGATCATGAGGATCGTGGAAGCAGAATGCGAGTTGAAATTTGAACGCTTAACCTGCCATTTGAAAGAAAATTAGAAAGAGAGAGAGATAGAGAGAAAATAATACAGTGATTCAAGTACAGGCCACTCCATAAATAATGTTTTAGTAGAACTACAGAAAGTATTACACTGTACTAGTCCATGCAGTAACTACTGCAGTAGAACTACAGAAAGTATTACACTGTACTAGTCCATGCAGTAACTACTGCAGTAGAACTACAGAAAGTATTACACTGTACTAGTCCATGCAGTAACTACTGCAGTAGAACTACAGAAAGTATTACACTGTACTAGCCCATGCAGTAACTACTGCAGTAGAACTACAGAAAGTATTACACTGTACTAGTCCATGCAGTAACTACTGCAGTAGAACTACAGAAAGTATTACACTGTACTAGTCCATGCAGTAACTACTGCAGTAGCTTTGCAGTGAACATCATTTAGCAAAAACCGTTCTATGAGCGTACAAATCCAGTCTTAACTGCATTCGTTCACTCTTAGGACGCATTTCCACTCGTCGAACAATACAATATATTATTCTGTAAATGTTATATTTTTAGACCTTTAGAGCGGATTACTACATGACTATAGAGCTCGTGCTCTGGCGGAAGAAGGATCGGCATGAACATATGCAATCAGTCGCTCGTGAAGGCTGTTGAAATACTTGAACGAAAGTCAACAAACAAAACTCAACATTCTGTCTTGATTGACTTGATAGCAACGAAGCGAGCATGAGAAATAATCTTCCTTCTCTAATACAACCCTTTTAGAACTGGATCTGCACCGAAAATGATCTTCTTCAAGAATACATGGTCAGTCACTAAACATAAGGGGCAGGATTTAGGTCAGTCGATTTAGCTGCGCATCAACTTAACGAAGTTAAGCAACTTTGAGCCCGGTTAGTACATTATGGGTGAGCGCCTTGGAAGACCGAGTGTTGACAGCTTCGATTGAAAAATTTCATGGATCCTCAGAGCACAGGTTCAAAGTACAAAACCCAGGAAGTGCTCAGCCGAAATATGACATAAATATTATCTGCAGAATAGAACCTAACAGTCGGCCGAATTTAATAGAAAAGAATACCGGCCATCGTTTCAACAGCCACGACAGTTGAACGATTGCGACATAAGCAAAAATAAATAAATAAAACTAAACATAAATGTTGACTTATATAACGGTGTTTCAGCACCCATACATTGCAGTTTATAGAATTAGAACAAGTAGCATTCCGCACCACCGATTCCATTCCAGATTAAAAGCATACAATGTAGAACTTGACAGCAGGAATCAAACAGATTCCACATGTAAATTATCGACAGAAAGGTCCTTGAAATTGCACACGTCCAGATGTAGAGATGCCAGTACGCTTCAGATTACCGGCTTGAAACTGATTACCGCAAAGCGCTTTGCAGTAGTAACACTAGTCACGCATAGAGATTACAGTGGCGCAAATATGCGAGGTGCGTAAGGTGAGTATGCACCTGTCGTATAGTTTTTAAAAAAATTGAGACTGAAACAATATCAAATAGATAGAGTAATCTAGATCAGTGTGCATCACCTTCAATTCTTATGATTTACACTAATTCAGTACACATCTTTGTAGTAAACTTTCTGTTATAATAGAAATACTAACATAAAACGTAATTCGATACTGCCAGCTAACGTACATGTACAAGAAACATCCTCTGACAGCGTTGAGCAGAGGCGTTGGACTTGCATCTTCCACTGATGGATGATGATGATGATGGACATGCATCTTCCACTGACGGCTAAAGATGATGATAAACTTGCATCATCCACTGATGGCTAATGATGATGTTTGGCATGCATCATCCACAAATTGCTGATGATGATGATGATGGACTTGCATCATCCACTGATGGCTAATAATGATGTTAGACTTGCATCATCCACTGATGGCTAAAGATAATGGGGATCCAGATACAGATTACATCCAAAGTTCATTACGTTCGGTATTTCGTCTGATTTCGACTTAACTTCACATTTCACTAGAACTGTTTGACTGACAAAACTTATTTCAACTTAAGAACTTATAGACATGAAACCTTATGAATCCAAATCCGTTATTTTGTGTCTAATATATACATGCTAACGCTGAGCAGATTCTCTTACAGCATTCTGCAGAGTGAAATCAAATTTGCGTATGCGTTGCATATTGAGCCTCCGGAAGTGAAAGATTTTAAGCACCCCATATTAAACATTTATGCGTACGCCATTGAGAAGTTCGATAGGACACGGAGTAAAACTAGCACAAATTGCAATAATATTAAATGTAATACATAATAATAAATACAAAAATAGTATATAATAAATATATACCACTAATAATAAAGTCACAGTTTGGCACGTGTTAAACATTTCTCAAAAGTATAATTTTATTTTATGCAGGTACATGGCAGCGTCAATGATCGTTTCACGAAAATCTTCATAAATCTATATGAATACTTGTAGGAGAGTTGAGCTCATTTTAGGAAAGCCATCGTTTAGTATTAGCCCCTCGACATGACCAATGCTTCACAGTGCACGATGTTGTCAAGGATGACAGAAGCAAGCGTAATGGGGTGTTGTAATTAAGGATTTTTTTACAATTCATAAAGAAATAAACTAATTTTTAACTTGAATATAATCTAAGTTGTAATAATTATTATTAATAATATATACAATATTAATAATAGTCTAAGTATTACAATGAAATAACATGACCTGCAGGCACTTAGAAATGTAATTAGAGCACTGGTAGAGAACGAGTCAGTGTAACTTGAGAGCCAGTAAGCCTATGTTAGAGAAATATGATAAACTGGTGAACTGAGATGTTTTAAACTCGTTTAACATCAATCGTCAGCAGGATCTCTAACGTTGAACGCAGCTCACATGTCAATCATCGTGACATCATTTTACGAGAAAATTCAACAGTCGTTGAAGGTCAATATTACGAGAAAAGATATTCTATAAATTCATCAACGACTCGCTACTTATTTCATCCATCAATGACCTACACTAAGTAGTTAAATCTTTTGTAGTTTTTAACTGAAATAGTTAAACTTTCAATTATAGCCTTGATTTAAAATGGTGAATCCCTGTTTCTGTTAGCTAGGGTCGGAATGCGATGATCATGTGATAAGAATAGACTTTCTCCATTTTAACTGAATTTTTTAATATTAAACTAATTAAGAAGTACGAAATTATTTTATATCACGAAAACACTTTAAATCGGCTACATTGATTCCTGTTTAACTACAGCCCTATATAGTTAAAGAAAACCCGGAAGACACAAGTTAAGGACCACATATCAAAAACTGTAAAATATTGTGAAGCGAAGCGACCATTTTCAACATCAGCAGCTTGATCTCGGTCAGTCGATCTTTTCTTGATTTTGGTTCTAGAGGCAGAATGACGCCTAGGTTAACACGACGCGTATCACTTCAGATACAGACTGTGTATTTATTAATTTTTAGTGATCAGTGATCGGATGCCTTACCGACACTATCACTGTCTCCGCTAATAAAGCTATAGTAGCTGATTTATCAATTAGTGGGCACTAATTTCTATTTTCACTTCCTTCCAGTTCTCTGCCAGACTTTAGGTTTTTAGGACGCATTGATTGAATGTGCTAATTAGGATCGAGAAGTCTGGGTTCAAAGCATAAATATTCAGGTAATCCGCTATACCATCTCTTTGTGAACACGCCATTACATTGTTTCTTATTAAACAGAATACACGTGTTGTGTTCATATCACTGCATAATAGAACAACCGCTTACTGCGTTAATCGCAAAACTGCGCGTTTGCAGAAATAAACAAACCAATACCCAAGAACGTAAATAATAACTACACGCATAGCCTTAGTGACTGGATAATATGGTTGGTCTATTTGAGATAATTTTTTATTAGTCACAACAAGAGCTAGATAATCCTGTAATAATCACTATAACTAGCACATTACAAAAATTAAAAATATAGAACAATATAAAAAGGTAAAGCTAATGCTGAAGTCAGTTTCCTCACTCGAAAGCGATGTCAGTTACGGACGAGCCCAGGATTTGAACCCGAACATGTGATCCGCGGTTGAATATCTTAACGGCATCGCCACTGGCATTGGATATTGAAAAGAAATTGAAAAAGTTATTGGATAGCAAAATGATATTGAAACGGAAAACTATGTGATAGAAGTGAATCAAAATGAACATGATACAAATAATTGAAAAAGTTATGAAGCTAACGAGCTTCAAAACTGGAAAGTGGTAGGAATTGATGATGGTTCAGTAGAAAACTTTAATCTCGAAACTGCTATGAGAAAACATCTCTAAATATCGCTATGAATAAAGTAACAAAATCTACTAGACCAAAAACTGTCGGAAGATTTATTAAGTCAGTGATAAAACTGATAATTCCAGAAGCAAAAAGTTAATGTAATGCAGTGAAACAAAGAGGATTAAAATAGGGCTTACTTAGACCAGACATGATCGATGATCTGACGGTTTAATCGCGGGTAAATATAACGAGAAAACCAAAAGATAAACTGTGAATGAGGATTGCGGTTTTTAGCACATGTTTTTTAGATCGTTTGGGGTGAATCGATTTGTGATGACATGCGATGGAGGAAGTCCCTGACATCATCCTTGCATGAGGAAAAAACGTTAAACCTTTATTATATTATTATTATTATCTCTTCTTTCGGTATTCTCAATTTTATCCATGCCCCACTGTCTGTCATTCCCCTCCTATCTATCTATCCAGCATGCTAACTCGGTCTACCCAATGTTTGTCTACCTATGTTCGCCTTTCTATTTATTGTCTAATGTCTTTCTGTTTGCTGTCTCTATAATATTTTCTGTCTATCTCTCTACCTCTTCCTCTCTTTACCTATCTCTATATCCTCTTCTGTCTACCTCTCTATCTCTACCTCTCTACCTCTACCTCTCTTTACCTATCTTTATATCCTCTTCTGTCTACCTCTCTATCTCTACCTCTCTACCTCTCCCTCTCTACCTCTCTTCCTCTATCTCTATATCCTCTTCAGTCTACCTCTCTACCCCTAATCTATCTACCTATATCTCTCTATCCTCTTTTATCTCTCTACCTCTATCTCTAAATGTAAATCCTCTTCAGTCTTCTTCTCTACCTATATCTTCTGTCTACCTCTCTATCTCTCTATCTATCCTCTTCAATCTTTCTCTCTACCTCTACCTCTTTGAGCTCTTCAGTCTATCTACAGGCTACTATCGTATTTTTATAGTGAGTACTGGTAGGCATCTGGAGAATAGAAAGAATTCAAAGACAGAACGAATGAAACTTTATCGCATTCATGGCCTGTACAAACAGGAAGCGGTTAATCTCTCTCCCTCTATTTACTTGTCTGACTTCCCAGCACTGTCTAGAATAATACCTCTACCATAGGCTTGCCTGATTCCAACTGTGTTTATACTGTCGGTAAGATTTTCTTTACGAATCAGAAGATACAAAGTTCGAATCCTAGGTTCGCCAGTGACTGAATCCTTCTGAGATATATAGAATTGGTGACAGTATCTCTAACATCTGGAGCCAGTGTCGACGTCGGAAAGATGCTCGACCGCGGATCAGTATGTGCGGGGTTCAAATCCTGGGCTAGCCCGTCACTGACATCGCTTTCGAGTGATGAAACTGACGTTAACCTTAGCTTTACCAGCTGTAACAATAACTACAAGATAAACAAAATGACAATATAACTTAACAAAATTAACAGTCAGATCAAAAACAATTATACAAGACGAAAGGAATATTTCTTAGAAAATAGATAACATCATTTTAGCTAATCATCTAGTCATTCACAATGGCATTACCTAGTCACAACACAGCAACTCTAATCTGATCTGTGAATCCTGTAAATGACAACAACGGGACTAATGTAAACAACGGTCGACCATTGTGTTCTAATCGCTGTACGCACACAGCGGTGAGTCTCTACACGTGTGTGTGTACGTTGATAGCGCAAAGAATATCCTACAAACATCAACAACACGCCGCTCCGCAGTACGAGAGTTCAATAGATCTCAGGCTCTTCCACCAAGTCCCTAACGGCTCCAGGAAGTCCCTAGTGGTTCCAGGAGGTCCCTAACGGCTCCAGGAAGTCCCTAGTGGTTCCAGGAGGTCCCTAACGGCTCCAGTAGGTCCCTAACGGCTCCAGTAGGTCCCTAACGACTTCAGGAGGTCCATACGGCTCCAGGAAGTCCCTAACGACTTCAGGAGGTCCATAACGGCTCCAGGAGGTCCCTAACGGCTCCAGGAGGTCCCTAACGGCTCCAGGAAGTCCTTAGCGATTCCAGGATGCCCCTAGCAGTCCCAGGAGGTCCCTAGTAGTCCCAGGAGAGGTCCTTAGAAGTTCCAGGATATCCCAAGCTGTACCAGGATATCCCAAGCTGTACCAGGATATCCCAAGCTGTACCAGGATATCCCAAGCTGTACCAGGATATCCCAAGCTGTACCAGGATATCCTAAACTCTACCAGGATATCCTAAACTGTAACAGGATATCCCAAGCTGTACCAGCAAATCTCAAGCGCTACAGCACGTGCAGCATTGTGGCATTGCACAGTAGAATGTTGTAAAAGAGCAAGTTTTATAACGTCTTTTGTTGTTTAGACTGCAATTGTCAACTTTTCGGTGCAATTAAAACCAAATTTCAAAAATTCTGAAATTTCATAAACAGATAGATGTTTTCAATCATTGCATAATCATTTAATGGATTGCATTATTTCAATCTCGATTTGTCTTAGGTCAGTCAGAAAATTTTATAGCGCATTCAGTTTGATAAAAATGGCTGAAATGGCATTTATCTCTCTTACGATATCCTTCCAAGTATTATTCCAAGTATTCCTCGCGTCATCAATGCGACGTGCGGCACATTACTAAATGCCGGGTGCGCGTCGCATTTAGTGAACTTGGGGACGTTGGGGCTTTAGTCTCGAAAGAAGGAACCAGGAGGCGATGAATTCCATATAGTGATAGATGCAAACGTGCATAGGCAAACGTGGAAGTACAGCGCGACGCATGCAGTATGGCAGCGCGCCGCAAGCGGAGCCACGGCGGACCGCATGCGGCGCTCAATTCCGCATGAGACTAACAAATGGAACTGATAACTTTATAACACGTAGGCTTTACTGCAGCGGTAAAGTTCTACACGTTAAATGATACACCTGAGAATTGGGTCAAGAAGTAAAAGCGCTAACATTTAAGGTATCAGCTGGATAAATAATTAATCTAAGCTTCGTTGAAAGATTTATTGTGGGTCTAAAGCTTTTTAAAAATCACATCAGACCTGCTGCAGTGCTGTCAGCATGCACCAGATAAAAAAACCTGCAGGATAATAGTTATGTAGACTTCTGAATTAACGCAGCATTACATTCTCATTGTTACGATAATTTGAAATTTTCCCCTTCTCTTCATTCACTAAATTAAAAATATCTAAATAATAATGTCTATAATTCAAGCTTATTTATAATTTTCTCAAATCTATAATCAAGTTTAACGTCAGTTTAGAGTCCCGAAAGCATATCAGCGACTGAGCGAGCGCCAGATTAGATCTCATCACCTGCTGATCCGCCGTCGAACATCTGTCTGACAAGCTACCGGCTCAGATCATGACGACAAAGTCTAACACTTTTCACTAAGTTTCATTCTAACGCTTTCACGCTTACAGCATAATGGAAATAAGCGTGAAAACAGGCTATGGGTATGAAATTATTATATGGAAGCTGCCTTTTGAAGAACACTAGACGGAGATGGAGGAAGGAATTTTCAATAAATCTTGAGGGAGGAAGAAATATGTCATTAATTTTGAGGGAGGGTAGAACATTTTATTATGTTTATTATCAACAAAGTTTAATAATATATCTCTCGTCAAACCACCCTCACCCCGCCCAAGGCCTACGCAACCCTCTCTCCCACCGCAATCCCTCCCTAGCTCCGCCTACTGCGCAACCCCACCCCTCATGAACACACCGAGTGATACGAATATAGGCTCCCACAGTTCAAAATACAGACAAGAAAAGTGCCAAGAAAACATGTTACAAGAGACAAGCTTACTTTGAAAGTATTGGTGTAAAATAAATTGCCTTCGTGGACAACAATACAGTTTAGCAAAAAAATGTCATCTACAGAGATTGTATTTTATTTTTTCTCATCCCGTTTAACTTTGAAAAGTTTTACTTTATATCTTACTTTTCCACTACATGGAAACGGAATATTCTATGAAGGTGAAGAGATGTGTTAGCTTACTACTGGAACAGCTGTTCAACCAATCTAAATTCTGATATCATACAACAGAGAAACTACGGGCTACTGATTACGTTACTGACTCGACAGTGGATCTGCACATTAGTTTAGTTGCACGATAGTTTATTTTTATATTAGTTTATCTGCACATTAGTTTATCTGCACATTAATTTATCTGCACATTATTTTATCTACACATTAGTTTATCTGCACATTAGTTTATCTGCACACTCGTTTATCCGCACATTAGTTTATCCGCACATTAGTTTATCCGCACATTAGTTTATCCGCACATTAGTTTATCTGCATATTAGTTTATCTGCACATTAGTTCATTAACGCAGTACATTGGCTACTTTTAAACAGCCTAGATTTAACAAACATTTCAGAAGATTAATTACGATTTCACCTATCTGATGCAAAGTTCAAGTATATTTACAACTTTAAATTTCAATAGTTTAGCAGCATACATTTGATATCCAATAGTATCGAAATAATGTCGATAATATGGATTTGCATAAATATTGAACACTTAACTAATGAAAGTCGTTGTAGCAAAGTGTTATATCCCTCCTAGGATTCTATTATTAGTTATTTCATCCTACTACATTCCACATTCTTCTCTTCCTCTCTCAAGGTTCCTCTCTGATGTTAATAATCTGATGTACTTTAAACTAACAGAGGCGTCAGCTTACAAAGACTCTAAAAGAATAAACTGATAAACAGACTCAGACTTCAGTGAAAGAAAATTAAAAGACTTCCGGTTGTGAGAATAATGCTAAAGTTATTGTAAGAGTTTAACGTCAGAAGCAGAAAATGTTGCATTAATAGGTTGTATTGCGAATAATAATACTGATTACACAGAGACAGATAGATAGATAGAAAAACAGATACACAGACAGATAGACACATAGATAGACAAATATACAGACACACCGATAGACATACAGATACACAGACAGATAGACACACAGATAGACTGATACATTATGCTATAAAATGCAATATAGATAAATATACTATCAGAGTCATCAATGCTATATACGCTAAAAGAAACAGACAAGAGAATAAAAATACAAACTGATAGCGAAAAACTTTACGTCACTAAAATTTCCAGAAAGTTCATCTCACTCATTATATGATTACACGGGTACGTTTGTTAACAAACAACAAGTTTATCTGTTTGTTATAAGACAACAAAAATAATACTTGTCTTTAGCAATGTTATACGTATACCAGTAAACACCTAAATGCCTGGACCAATAACGGTACATGAAGTTTTTCTTAAATGTAAGAGTAGATGTAATATTACCAACGTATATAGTTGCACATTAGAGAGAAAAAGAGATATATTATTCTATTAAATTGTAAACTGTAAATAATTATTTTCTTCTCTCTGGGTTCTTTCAGGTTCTTGATACTATTGTTAATGATAGATCAGTATTTCTATTTCAGTCAGTTTTATCGATGCAGCTTAATGCCTGCCGCACATCACTACCATTGAACATAGTCTTGGCGTTTTGTATAAGCTCAATTCTTGAACCTTTTTTCTATAAGTGGATCTGTCACGTTAAACTGCTCGAAGATCTCTTTTATTATTATATTATAATAGGCTAGAACAGTATTCTGCACATGCATGTATACTATCGTATAGTTTGTATTGGCAGATAAAAAGTCAATGTTATTGTATATGCAGACGTTGAAGAGTTCCTGATATGATATGTTTCCTAGCATCATCACTGTGTGTCAAACAATATAGAGATAATGCAGATGTCATGGATTACAGAAACCATAGATATTGCACTCAAGTGCCTATACGTGTTGGTAATGTTAAAATAAACAAGTATCAGATTAATTCCTTAATCATTTTTAATTGTTCTTTATAAAATATTTTTTAGTTTAAACTAAAGTAAAAACCGCGATCCGAGGCCTTCAGCAGGGAGGGAATACGGTGGGGGAGAGGGTTTATAAATTATAAATTATAATTTCAAACTAGAAACTAAGTACAGCTGTACATGCATTCACAAACTAGTTAAAGCCAAAAACTACATACAGGTACATACATTCACAAACTCGCTAAAACTAGAATCCATAATCCATATACATATATTCACAAACTGCCTGGAGCCAGTGGCGATGTCGGTAAGATATTCGATCGCGGATCAGTATGTGCGTGGTTCAAATCCTGGGCTCACCGGTCACTGACATAGCTTTCGAGTGAGGAAACACATGTTAACATTATCTTTACCAGCTTTAACTAGTTAAAAATGCACATATACATTTACAAACTAGTTAAAACTGGAAACTGCATTGGCCTAGGCCTACATGAATTCATAAACTAGTTAAAACTAGAAACTACATCCATACATTTGAAAACTAGTTAAAACTAGAAACCAAATATATTCATTTACAAACTAGTATTCAGTCAAACTCTGCAGAATTTTGTCATTTACTTACTAGCTCTAGTTGTTCGAAGACAATCCAATTTCCAGTTAGCGTTTCTTTTTTTCATCTGGATAACGTAATCCAATAAACGATAATCCACATAACATGAGACTAATGTGTAGAATTTGAGAATTCGGACAGGCCTCTATCAGAAATGTAACAACTATGTTATCCAACAGTATTTACAATGCATTTAACGAGTTTAAATGATAATACAAGGCCTACACAAACTACGACAACAAAATTAGAAGATTTGGTAGCAAACATATTCCATATATTCCATGAAGCCATCAAATCCAGTATAGGGATATCTTGATAACTACTAAAAATTAGGATGTCACTTAAGGGTAATTAATAAAAAATGTATTTCGACAACATCCTCGACATTTTTTTCATTCAAAGCTGTCAACACTCAGTCATTCTAGGTGGTCATCCAATCATGTACTAACTGAGCCTGACGGAACTTAACTTCGCTCATTGACGAGAAGCTTAACCAACTGCGCTAAATCCTGCCCCTAAGAGTAGTGCCACTACTCCGAATATATTGAAGGGGGTCGAGAGAATGAAACTTAAATGTGGCAAAATCCTTAGAAATCACACAACACTTCTACAAGACCACTTAGCAGTACATGGTCTCCTTGCCTTCCCCCCCCCCACTATCGCTTCTGCAAATGGAGCTTCACGGAAGAGAAGCCCAAGAAATCTTTAAGTACTTCAGCGTACAACTTGTCTGTCTTAAAAAAATTACTAATTGATATGATTTGGATTGCATGTGAGACTTAGCGTATGCAATAGAAAACTAAGAATAATATCAGCGATTATAATATAAATAATATAATAAATTACCTGAATGTAGTTTAATTTAAGTCTGACTCGTCAGGCAGAGATGCTGTCAGCGACGTCTATGAAGCTCACATACCACTACAAACCGATCGACTCAAAAAATATTTTAAAAATATAAACTTGAGAAGAAAATATGAACTTTACAATAAAGCTACGAATTGTATATGGAGTACAATTTAAAACCTCCTAAATTTACTGTATATTTCCTAAAACTTAAGTGCAAAATATACTGTATGCTCAGAATATGCTGCATATTCTCTTAAAATACTAGTATAACACGGTCCGGATAATTTATAACTGAACTAAGATTAAAATCTCTTACATTCACAGGACTGGTTGCACCGAAAATGGACTAAATTGCCTAACGGTTTAAATGTGTGGATTTAAAAGTGATAGGTATCAACATGGTAGATTACTTCAGTATAATGTTTCTTAATATTATTATTTATATCAAAAGCGAGATCAGACGTCTCCAATGCCTTTCATAGAAAGTGGGAGCAGAAAACCAGAAGCAGAAATCATAAAGCATTGACTTCCTCTCATTGGGAATAAAATTAGAGTCCACTTATTTGTATGAACATTTTGGATTATCAAGCCGCTGATGATTTGAAGAAAAATGCTAATAAAATGGCTGATAGGGAATAGTGTTATTATTTCTATTATTTCTAAGTGTTATTATTTGAAAACAAATGGAAACAACAATTCTGCTAGAAACAAATGAGCCTATGACATTAGAAAATCCATACATATCTCAATCTAAAATAAATCACATGTCTATCAGAAGCCCTGCTTCTAGTGCTTCACTCAACTATTGCTCAAATATAAACATCAAAAGGTAATATAATTGGCTCTCCAGAAATACTTGATTATTAAAAGTGTACGATATATTTGATAAAGTGTTTTTTGCTTGTGTAATAGCATTGAATTAGAATTAGACTAGCTACAGCATTTTGCACTCATCAGTTAACTTCTTTCCTCAGCTTTTTTAAAATTTTAAGTTTCAAGCAATTTCAAAATTTTATGAAAACATATCTAATTTAGGGTTAGGATAAAGAATAGTGTTACCGTACGTTAGCCAAATTCTAAATATTATATGTGTTCTTGTAGTAACTGTAATTCTGTGGGGAAATGCAAATCTTCAATGACAATTTTTGTAGAAATTAAGATTTCGATAAGGTGCAAATTGAATGTCTATCAACCATGTATTCTGACAACCAGAGCCGAGACTATGGTCGTTAAATACGGAACAGGATATTTGAGGGGGTGCTTGATTCTAACTCTTTTATAGCTTAGTAACTTAGTTTATATAGAGAAGGGGTTGAAAGTTGGGGGGGGGGGTTGAACGCCAAAGCTAGGGGCTTAGCCCCCATAGTCTCGTCCCAGCTGACAACTCTAAACTTAACCAATAGTTTTACATAATTTATTGTGTGAACATTTCCTTTAAACTAGAGGACTTGTTTGACGCAACCACGTACATGTATAATTTAATTAATTGTAATTGGGCTACAACTAGACATACGCCTTTAAGTTTCAATTCGAAAGAGATTCAATGTTACAGCTCAAAAGCTAATTAAATTTGAATTTGAACTGATTAGTAAGACGAGATCTGAACCTTAAAATATCCCAACTGCAATTTGTATTTTGGAAACTTCAGAAATCTAAAATGCCTCGAAGAATTTAAATAACTATCACTAATTAACTTTCATATAATGTAAAAAGCGTAAAAATTAATTACAACAAATTAGCGCAAAACTATCAAATTAACTCACTAACAGTACTATAATACGATAAGATATTTTCTCGCAGTACTAAGTTAATAAAGTAGAATTTCATTACTCTATAAAATTAGATTAATTAGCAAAGTGAAGTTTAAACCTCACTGTTTACATCAGGTGGGCACTGAGCGACAGCTGTGCCACTGCTGCGCGGTGCTGGCTGCTGCTGAGAAAACTTGGCTGGCTGGGCTCAGGGCCTAGCTCAGCTAGCCGGCCTGGGGCTTCCCTTCACTCAGCCATTAGCAGCTGAAAGCTATAATAAAATACGGCGTCATAATCACCACCATTATATCAATGATCACCACCTTCGTGACCTTCCCTTCTATACCGAAGTGTAAATAGGGTCAGGATATGAATACTTGAATAGACCTCCTCTACTCCTCTCTGTCACTTAATCATATCATCAGTCAATTCCCTATTTTGCATATCTCTCTTAGGCCTACTCACCGCATTCCATGTCAGTTGTTGTCTATCGTCTATACCTCTCTCTAACTTGATTAGTGAATACTTGACCACCATCTCGATCGTACCTCCAAACTCTCTTCGCTTTATCCCCTCTACCTTTTTCTCTGTATTACCATACCATTTCAACCTAGACTAAGCCAATTTATCCCTAATCCTCTCAGAACTCAAATACATTATCACATGCATTCCCATTCTATCGTAGATTAGTGGTTTTATCACATATTTGACTCCATATTCTCAACTTTTCCACACGAAATATCTGGTTCTGTTCCCCTTATAAACTAGTGCCCGTCACTCTGCATCATACATCATTTAAAGTCTGACTAATAACCTCTCTTTCCAACTCTCAATCTTCTCCAATTCGTAAAAAATTGTAGCAATTTCTGGAACCTGTAGACGCTCACCAATGCCTTGTTTGATGATGTGAAATAAAGCATAGGCCTACAGATATAATTTAGACAACGCTGAACTCCTCTCAGTTTTCAGGTACAGATTTCTATGCAAAGAATTTATAGATCGCTTCTTTAAAGCAGTGGTGGAATTGTGCCGGAACGCCGTTCCGTTACATTTTTTCTACTGGGAATGGCTTTCCTTTAGGATATAGATGATCTTAGTAGGAACGGCGTTCCCCCTGCTTTCCCTTTCTTTTATAAGATAAAATGGAACGGGGTGCCACTCAGCTATGTGCAGCATGTATTACTATATAAGTCTAAATAAGTGTAATTTTGAAAAAAATATCTAGAAGCAATGTTAAATTGTAAGAATAAGATTTTTATTTTAAAAATGGTTCTATTATGATGATCTGTTCAGTTTTCCTTTATAATAAAGCTATAAATATCTTGAAATGGCTAGATTGCATTGGTTTACATATTTAAACTTTATTTTATTTTATACAGTGTTCTATAGGCCAACGAACTTTTTGGTATTAAATATTTAAAATGGTAATAATTGATCATGATATCTAACTTGATACTAAGTTGTTAGTTAATTAAATTGTAATTGTTAGTTGAGCTAATAACCTTGTTCTATTGCTCATGGTAGGCCTAATTATTCTTTCATAAAATTGATTCGTAAATTCCAAATGTTCAAGATACAATGATGAAACATCTTCAGATGACTCATGAGGATTCATATACATGAATATAAAGGTTTGTAAGGCTTTAAAGATTTTCCTGTGAGGCTGTGAGAGTGTGATAATGATCCTGGTCAGAAACAGATCAAACACATAACCATAAGATAAGGGAACTCTTGGGAACGCTACGCAAAAAATTATTATATATCGCATGCGTTCCCACACCTTTCATTTTACAATTCCACCACTGCTTCAAAGCGAATAAAAGAGAACTGCAGAATATTTTTGAAGTCAAGCATTCATTGCAAACAATTTATGGTGGCCAATCGATCGCTCTTTTATTCAAAGTATTGGTTGAACATCGATCTGCTAAAGTAAGACAACACTTTTTTAGTTAATATATCGTAACATAGTCGATATTCGGTCGATATCGAATTTCAAGTGATAGGAAGGTTATTTCAACTTATTTGAACTTATTTCTGTTAAAAGAGTATGAGAATGATACTCAGAATCGCGATAGGCTCTTCAAATTTGAATAGCAGACCAGTCTGCAAAAGCTAAACCTCAACTTATTGATAGATTAAATTAGTTAAAATTGTCTTGGGTATTTCAAGTCATTTTTAAGTCAGAAAACCTCGTGCCATTGTAGTCTCTTAAAGACAGTTAACGGAAGTTCCAGTTAGTAAGGCTGGTTAGTGAAGGTGTGCTCCAGGTTCGATTAGCTGTACTGATTTCAATGAAGAGTGACTGTTGTATGTCTTGTGCCAAATCGAAATTTAGAAAATATGACTTCATAAGAATTAGGCCGCTGACCAATCAACATTGATTGTAGAATTTATGATGTTAATCTTTCAAATCTTAATATTTGTAAATTATTACCTTCTCAACTCTTGGTTTTCTCGCAAATCGTCACTTTAAAACGATTGGATACGCTTAGTTCATTGGATGCGAACCTTGGCACGATTATCACGTGGGGTATAGCTGATTGCTATAGACCTACTACTCTGTTACCTCATAGAGCTGAAGCTGCTTTATGTCAAATTTGATTACGCTGTCCTTCTTGAATTAATTATGCTTTTTACTGCTATTGTGAAATGATACACAGATACCAAAATTTGAAGTTAAAAACGTTATAGCAAGTTATCAGTTTGATAACGAAAAATCGAGAATGCTGTAGATATAAATCTACAACAGATCTACAGCCAGACTGAGCCAGTGCTTACGTTGCAATAAGCATTATAACAGTTAATGTTTACAATTATACATTTGATACGAATTATGTAGAAGCTAACTTTAACTTTTTAATTGAATCATACGTACTAAACAATTACATTTAGATCTATAGTATTGACTTAATTACATAAAAATTAATCACAAAACGCGATCGGTGTTGTGTAATACGGTGTCGCAATATAAAAAAAACAGTTAACCGTGAATTTTTAAATTTTTATTTAGGTTAATTTGAAGGCCTATGTAAATGAATATACGGTTAAAAACTAGTTCCCTTGCATAAATTCAATATTTTTATAACGGTTTTAGTTTGAAATAAATAATTTTGGAACTATGCATGCATGTAGGTCTAATAGGTCTATAGGAGCCGGAGAGGAATGTTGGCATATGAGACTATATTAAATTGTTTAGGCAATTGGATATATTGATAAGTTGTTCTCATTTTAAAAATTTTAATTCGTGATTTTTGATAATTCCGAATAGGCTATTGTAATAATTGTGTTGAATTCTTTAACGTATTTTTTAAATCATCAGTTCTTTTGAGAGATAAGCATTTAATATACATAGACATAATAATATAAGCGACATAGACATAGACATAGTATCAAAGTTAGTAAATTCGCAGATGATTCGAAAACAGCAAAAATTGTAAATAATAAAGCAGATGCAGAAGTTCTAAGAGAAGACATATTAAAATTACAAAATTGGTCTAGAAAATGGCAGATGGAATTTAATAGCGATAAGTGTAATATAATGCATATAGGTAAAAAGAGTTTAAATACAGAATATATTTTCAATAATAAAATACTGAAAAATACTACTTCTGAAAGAGACTTAGGTGTAATAGTGGATAATTCATTAAAATTTAGTGAGCAATGTAATAAAGCTGCCAATAGTGTAAATGCTGTTATAGGTATAATAAAAAGAACAATGACAAGTAGAAGCACAGACATTATATTAAAGTTATATAAGGCATTGGTTAGACCCAAACTTGAATATTGTGTTCAGTCTTGGTGTCCCTACCTTAAGAAAAATATAGAGAAATTAGAGAAATCCAAGCTAGAGCAACAAGATTAATTAAGAAATGTAGTAATGCCAATTATGAAAATCGATTAAAATACACTGGATTAATATCTTTAGAAGAGAGAAGGGTTAGAGGCGATTTAATAGAAGTTTATAAGATGCTTAATGGTTTCAGTAAAGTAAATTATAACAATTGGTTTCAATTAGCAAATAATAACAGAACTAGAGGACACAAATACAAGTTATTTAAATTTAGAAGTAGGCTTGAGATACGCAAACATTTTTTCAGTCAGAGAGTTGTTGGTGTTTGGAACGGACTGCCAGAGGAGGTCGTTGAGGCCGAATCTATCAATCAATTTAAGAATAGATATGATAAGTACATAAAGTGTTGTGAGGAAAGGTATGAAGTAGTAGTCGAAAAGTAATGGGCTGAGTTGTGGGGTTGCCCAGTCCTATAAAAGTGTATAAGTTTTGATAGTTAAGAAGAGTTTATATAGTTTATTTAGCTTTTTGTATAAAATGGTTATTGTCTCTTGCTGTAATATTTTGTATGTGTGTTTTTGAGGATGTGTAGGCCTACGTATATTGTAAATTGACAAGTGTTAGCATATTGAGTAGTATTTGTACCTGTTAGTGTACAGGTTAATAGTACAGGTGTGCTGGTTTCCTGTATTATTACTGGTTATTAAGTAAAATATGTTATGCTATGCAAGATGTGTAGGTAAGTTTTATTTTTTAATTTTTGTTTTGTGTGGGTCTCAAACAAGCAGTTGTGCTTTCTGACCTATGTCGTTATGTTATGTTAATAATTCGATGCTGCAAATTGTAATTTCTGGGATTTAAAGTCAAAACAATGAAAATTGCTATGCTCTTTAATATTTTCTATCTAAGCTTGGAAAGAATACGCTGATACTTTATTACCCTCCACTAAACCACAGTTAGATAACTGATCGAAATTTTAAAATGAAAGGTTTATTTCTTAAAATAAGTAAACTAATTGGCGAGTGTAATGGTAACTTTGACTAGCATGTGCGACAGTAAAATGCTTTGATATTTTTAAACCTACTGCTCCCACTGTTGTTTCAATACATTGCCCAACTATTGTTCTATCAAAAAGGGGCTTTGTTGGGTAAATTTTGCTGTTATTTATTATAAATTGTCATAATAGTCTTAAAGCATAACGTTCGCAAATTCCGTGGATGGAGATTGATATTCTAATTAATAAATGTTAAAGTTCATTAATTAACAGTTCAGGTAGTCTTTCAATGAATGGTTCACAAGTTCTCATAGATTCTTATAGTATCTTGGGGTTAGCAGAACGAACGTTAAATTTTATATTAATTCCATAGAAACCATCACAGTAGAATTTCAAATTTTAGAATACGTCTCATATGCAGGGGCAGAGGAAGATGATCATAGCATCGCATACAACCTCTACCATTTCTCACCTGGCATAATATCTCCCTTATTCTCCGCAGACATTGTGCCTGCAGGCTCGCAGGTTTCTTAAATCCATCCGCCGCTCTTGCAGGTAGCTTCTCAGCATCGATGTAGTTCTTTTCCACGAGCATAGCCAGCCACCATCGCTCAATCGTCGTGGGTTCTAATCCAGCTGAACACAGTAGATTGAAGATCTCATAAGCCGTGCTAGCACCCTCTATCTGGAACATTTCTGGACTGAAGAAGGCGTTCAGAAAGAGACAGTAGATAGGGGACTTGAGTCCAAACGATATATTAGAAACCACGGAGGAGCCGTTAGCCAGGAGCAGTCTACAAGTGTCGATGTCATAAAGAGAGGCTGCGACACGGAGTGCGGTGATTCCTCTTCGATTCAGTTGATCCAGGATCGATCCTCGGTCTAGCAAGAGCTCGACTATATACTGCTGGTGATATCTAATGGCCGTGTGGAGAGCGGGCTCGCCCGAGACGTTACTAATAACGTTTGGGTTAAACCCATCCAACCCAATCACTTGTCGGGCTAACTCATACTCTGATATTAGCATAGCGTGAGCGTAGACGTCTTGTAGAGCAAGAATGCTCGGTTGGGGAGATTTGTCGCTGTAGGCTAATAGAATTCTACTGAGGAATATCACGATCACTTCTTTCGATTCATGCTGTGTTGCGTACATGAACGCCCTACGAGCCTTGCTTATGCCGGAACACTCATCGCGTAAGTAATAGTCAGAAAAGAATTCGAGCAGAAAATCTAGTCCTTCCAGAAATTTCTCTTGAACGATGAACTGTAGAAGATCTATCAGTGGAGGCACAGAACGGAAACAAGTCGTAACGGTGTCGACTCTCTTAACTACAATCTCTCTGAACAGCTGAATCTCTCTACCAGTGATCGATTTCTGCAACAAGCCTTCCACGACCCGCCAGCATCTTCCGGCTAAATTTAACTGATTTGAAAGAGGCGCCATTTAGATAGAGGTTTGATACTTTTGAGTTTCATCAAAGTTTTTAACTTTTTGACATCGAGATGTTGACAATGTCGTGTTTTCAAAATTTCATTTCTTATCATTTCAGTTAATGGGGCAGGAATGATAGCGATGGAAGACTACTTTTAAACATGTTGAAGAGTTAGGCCTAGTAGCAGTAAGGGAGGTTTTCGGTAGGTTAAATAGATAATTTTTGCCTTTATGTCCCAGATTTTACTTTACAATTTTTACGTTTCATATTTTATCATTTTTAAGTTTTGTATTTACATTCTTAGCTTGTTTAAATCATGACGTGTGTTTATAGAAAACGTTAAAAAATTTAATGTTCCGGGAATAATATAGGTCCACGCGAGTTATCATAACTTAAAATTTATTGTCGATTTCTTTATGGCCAAATGATGTTGTAATAAAAACTTTAGGACTTCTAATATTCGCACATATCACTAGCACATTACACAATCACGAGTGCACTTCATTACTTTGAGAATTTAAAGTCCCGTTCATTATCTAACAGTGACACATTAGGTACTAGCTCATTGTTAGCCACATTATTGGGACCCACAATAGATAGATCATCTCTTACAGCGGAAAACAATCAATCAAAAAAGCTAAAGCTGGCAAAGCTTAGGTTAACGTTAATTTCCTCACTCGAAAGCGATGTCAGTGACGGGTGAGCCCAGGATTTCAACCCCGCACATACTGATCCGCGGTCGAGTGTCTTACCGACTTTGCCATTGGCTCCAATCAATAGGGATAATATCTAAATAAAACTGTCATTTTATCCATAGATCAATATCAATTTAAATTTATAGCAAAAGCGTCAACAATTAGAAAATTCGCTCTATATTTGAATACTGAAAGAGAGAGCGAGACAGAGAGAGAGAGAGAGAGATTGAGAGGGACAGTAACTTATATTTGAAGTTAATTTCCGTACAAAAGAGCATTACAGTATTTTGTTAAACTACGCTGAAGGCTTTACACTGTAGATAAATGTTAGAGATATAAGAGAACTTGAATTAATTATCCGAGTAGACCTGATTCAGCTCGGAAAGAAGCAGAATTTGTACGCAGAAACTTGGAGGTCACGTCTTGAATCTTGCGTGACAAGATATTGGTATTATTGTCATCATATCACCAATTCTTTTGATGGACCAACATTGAATTAATGGATATTGCAATTGCAAATGACAGCAAATTACGACTTCTATGATTTAATATCTAAGCAACGAAAATTGCTATCCTCTTCATTGTCTTCTATCATCGAAGCTCGGAGAGAATACGGTGATGCTCACACTCCACTAAACCATAGATAGAAGAACTTAAATTTAAAAATTTAAAAAGGGTCTTCTTAAAATGAGTAACCTAGAATGCGAGTATAATGGCAGCCTACGTAACTTTGAAGCGCAGGTTCATCAGTAAAACACTTTGAAAGTTTATATTGAAAAGATATTGTTAGCTCCGTTGCTTCAATACACGGCATAACTATTGTTCTATCCACAAAGATCTCTTAGGAGTAACTGCCGATTTTTGTTATTTCTCTTAAAGCTTTCGTATGCAAGTTCCTACTATAGAACTACCTGATAGCGCTTAATGGTTCATACATTCTTATATAGTTTTTAGTACCTTAGGTTTAGTAAAACGAACTTAAAAGGTATACTTGTTCCATGAAAATAATCACAGTAGAATTTCAAATTTTAGAATACGTTTCATATGCAGAGGCAGAGGAAGATGATCATAGCATCTCATACAACCTCTACCATTTCTCACCAGGCACAATATCTCCCTTATTCTCCGCAGACATTGTGCCTGCAGGCTCGCAGGTTTCTTAAATCCATCCGCCACTCTTGCAGGCAGCTTCTCAGCATCGATGTAGTTCTTCTCTAAGAACAAAGCCAGCCACCATCGCTCAGTCGTCGTGGGTTGTAATCCCGCCGAGCACAGTAGGCGTAAGGTCTCGTAGGCGGCGGTGCTAGCAACCTCTGTTTCAAAGACTTCTCTAGGGAATACGCTCCAGAAGAGGCAGTACATGGGAAACTTGAGTCCAAACAAAACATTAACGCCCATAGAGGAGCCGTTAGCTAGGAGCAGTCTAAACGTGTCGATGTCGTACAGAGAGGCAGCGACACGGAGTGCGGTGACTCCACTTCGATTCAGCTGATCCAGGATCGATCCTCGGTCTAGCAAGAGCTCGACTAGTTCCTGCTGGTGACATCTAATGGCCGTGTGGAGAGCGGGCTCGTCTGTGACATCACTGATGGCGTTTGGGTTAAACCCATCCAACCTAATCACTTGTCTGGCTAACTCATACTCTGAGATTAGCATAGCGTGAGCGTAGACGTCTTGTAGAGCAAGAATGCTCGGATGAGGAGATTTGCCGCTGTAGGCTGATAGAATTCTACTCAGGAAGATCACGATCACTTCTTTCGATTCATGCTGTGTTGCGTACATGAACGCCCTACGAGCCTTGCTTATGCCGGAACACTCATCGCGTAAGTAATAGTCAGAAAAGAATTCGAGCAGAAAATCTAGTCCTTCCAGAAATTTCTCTTGAACGATGAACTGTAGAAGATCTATCAGTGGAGGCACAGAACGGAAACAAGTCGTAACGGTGTCGACTCTCTTAACTACAATCTCTCTGAACAGCTGAATCTCTCTACCAGTGATCGATTTCTGCAACAAGCCTTCCACGACCTGCCAGCATTTTCCGGCTAAATTTAACTGGTTCGTAAGTGACGCCATTTGGATAGAGGTTTAATACTTTTGAGTTTCTTTGAAAATTTCTTGCTGTCAGATATTGAGATGTTGGTTATTCATAACTTATTTAATATCGTTTTAGTTAATGAGGCTCGAATGGTGGCTATGTGAAACTACATATCAACATGTTTAAGAGTTAGTAGCAGTATATGATGGAGGTTTTTTGATGATTCAGTAGTTAAGTTTTTGCATTTATGTCTCTTTTATATCTGCAACATTTCATATGCATATGACAGAATTGTTATGTTTTGTATTTACATTCTCATGTTATTTAATTCAAGACGTTTTATAGAAGACTTTACAATTCTTAAATGATCAGGAAATAAGACCACTCGAGTAAATCATAGCTCAAAAGTAATTGTCGATCTCTTTATCATCAGATGATGTTAGAAGCATGACTTTTATAGAATTACAATATACGCAGACATCACGAGCACATTACACAATCACGAGTGCACTTCAATATATTACGACCTTAAAGTCCCATTCGTTATCTGACAGTGACATTAGGAACGAACTGAACAATCTATTTCGGCGGAAATCAATCAATAGAGACGTCAGATTCCTCGATAGATTTTGAAGTCAGGCGAATTAATAGATTTAAAACTTAAACGTATCTAAAGAAACTAATTTAATAATTCCAAATTTAATCACCTTACAAATTTCCCTTATGTTACAAAAATGTTTATATGCTCTATTTTCAAATCAAGTTATAAGTTACCATATCTAAAGAAAATTATTATGCATCCATGGAGCCAAATGTCCTTAAATTTGTAACAAAACCTTAACTTCGAGATTTAATTCTATAATACAGATAAATAAGACACAACTGACGAATTTCTGGTGCTCGCTGATTTAAACCCATAGTGGTCTAAAATTGATTTAGTAAACAATATATAAAAATTCTATTTCTAGACTAAAAATGTACTCTATTTCTACTATTAATTAACGAATACGGTCATTGATAACAGATGATCTATCAAAAGACCAAGGATTTTATTAACTATGAACTTGAAATTGTGCACCATATAGGCAACGATTATTTGCTTTACTTTTAAGCTGACATATTCAGCCTTCAAAACAAAAATTTCGTTTTGCTGAAATCTCTCGAACTCACAAACTTAGAATAAGGATTCAGAATACTACTTGTGTCTATTAGTCATAGGAGGTCATAAATGAAAATAAATGTTATTTATTTATTACTCAATCAGTTCACTTTCTCGTTACAATTCTTAGAACTTGCAGAGTCGTGAAATTTTACACAAATGTTCATAGATGCTTATTGAGGCAAAACATAGGCCTACCTGACACTGAAGTATGCAGCTCAACTTCAAACATCAATTGGCATAATCAATCAATAACTCGACATATTATATAATTACTCTAATAGAAAGTGAAAAAATATTATAGTATGAATAGATTTATCGAAATAAATAGTTGACGAGATGGAAACGTGATAAATGTAGCTAAGTTTAACGTCTGTTTAAGTAGCACAATGACACAACCAGACTATTCGAAATTGTAGAATTATGATTTGAACCCCTGCCTTAGCAGCTCACCAACCGTTCAACTGCTGCAGCAGGACGACAAGAAGCCGACAACATTACGCAATGGCAATAGAAAACACACAGACATAGTTCACTACGCGTACAAATCCACATTAATTGTGCAGTGACAAAAACAATAAACAGTAGACCTACTGCCTCATGAAGCCAATACAAAGTTTGTTTTTCCTTTTCAGACTAACCGCACAATTACCCTTGGATAGTCTAAATGACTGTGACAACTAAAGCTAAAGAATGGCGTTAAGTTTAACGTTAGTTTCATCACAACAAACTGCACGCATGAGAACAAGAGCTACAACAGAACTACAGCGTCAGTCCAGGCACTGGTCAATACCGGGGTCACTGTACAGAGTGTTCAAGTGAACGTTCAACCAGAGGAATAGAGGAACATAGAGGAACAAAAGCACAGAGGAATAGAGGAACATAGAGGAACAAAAGCACAGAGGAATAGAGGAACATAGAGAAACAAAAGCACAGAGAAATAGAGGAACAAAAGCACAGAGGAATATTGGAGAAGAGAGGCATAGAGGAACGAAGGAATAGAAGCAAAGAGGCTTTACATGCACACAGGTTCAGCTAAAGTCATATAATGTAGCATTAGCGTCAACAGTACACTAAATCAAAAGACATTTATATCTAAATTACTTCCACCAATCAAAATGTCACAACTATACGCTTTAGGCAAAACTAGAATTGGTCTACATTAAATTATACAAATGTATACTAGAAGTGCAAAGGTGTTTAAAGCATATATATAATATGCCTATGAATACGATACATCGATACTAAATACCGCAATTGAGAAACAACAAGTGGGAAGAACCAATAAACCGTAGGTCGCATACTGCAGTGATGGAAACACTTGGTAAACTTTCAATTCAGTAACACAAATAAAGCTACCATTTTTTAAATTATAATTCAATATTTCACAATATCATAAAGAACAATGCAGACATGACGAAAAATGTGCTAATTAGCTAATTAGCATTAGCTAATTCTATACATTAGTACAGTAAATCGAGAACATGACTTAGCAAGAATTATCTATTTATCATTATCTAAATATGGTAAAATCTGAACAAGTTCTTACACGACTGATGAAAACATTTTCACATGATTAATCATAATTATTCAATACATTGAGTGTCAGTGAAGAATCCAGTTACCAAGAGAAGGTTAATAACAACCATGGAAAAATTAATGTCTCTTTTTTAGAAATAATTAGCGACACCTTTCCCATACAATTTGTTCAAACTCCCCTATCTACTTAGACATAGCTATCCTGATAGAACTCTGGTATATCAGGCTAGATATGCAATAGCCAAAGATTAACAACCGGTGATTTGCCACTTAACATAACTATTCAAATGTATATTTATACACATAACACATGTATATACATACATTGCATAATGCATATATATATATATATATATATATATATATATATATATATATATATATATACACAAGAATGTATATATACATGTATATATTATATATACGTATATATATACATATATATATAATATACATGTATTTATACATGTATATATATTTTTTTATTGCATCTACAAAGTAAACATTTCACATGATTGATTGTTCATTTATTCATAAGAAGGAATTTCACATGATTGATCATTTAGAGAGCTCACGACAGATTCAAGGTGAGAACCTTTCACATCTACACTCCACAAGTTTATCTAACAGAGGCGACGAAGACGACAACCGCACATTTCTACAACACAACAGACACATAAGTTACATTATACACCATCAGACTTCTATAACAATATCGTAGGTTTTCTCTCTCTCTCTCTCTTAGTGCACTGCTTACTGGTAAGGCCATGGTATATAACGCCTCCACTCTTCTCTGTCTTCCGTTTTCCTCTTCTTTTCCACATATGAGTGGGTCTTTAAATCATCTAACATGCCTAATCTCGGCCTGCCTCTGCCTCTTTTTCCCTCCATTCTACCTTCTATGACCTCTTTTAATAGACCTTCCCCCCTTAGAATGCGTCCTATCCAACTCTTCTTCCTATTTCTTAATACATTACATATTGTAGGTTCTATGCCCAGCATAGCTGTATCATGCATGCTGGTAGTCCACAGACAGAAAAATTCTTTAAGCGTAGAAGCTCTCTCAGTTGTCAGAAAGCATCTCCTGACGAATTCTACTCAAATGTTTTTACACAGAAGCTTGCTAACGGCTGCAACTCCCAGGACATCTCGACAGCAGTATCATAAAGCGCTACGTGCAAGAGCATATGAGTATTATAAAAAATCTAGAACACCATAAGAAGTATAGATCGGCTTAAAAATAAATTATTTAACAAAATACTTAATTATATATAATTATAAACAGGGACATTAAGAAAGGCTGATATTCAAAGTACTCAAAACGTGGCTATGGAGGAGAAGAGAAGATCAAATGGACTGATAAAATTACCAACCAAGAAGTACTAGATAGGGATGTCACAAATAGGCAATTGATACCATATTTGTGACACCCCTAAGAAATAGAATATGAACAGGACGTCGATGTTCTGAAAGGAAAGGATTTATTAAAACAGATAATTGTAGTAGTAGTAGCATGCACTTCTGCGCACCGATGTGTGCAAGCAACACTTGCAATCGTAGGTACAGGAAAAGCAGGCTGCACACTAGTTCCAATCCACTCCACTAATTGAAGGAAGAATTGAATGAAGGAAGGTTAGAGAAAGACAAAGACTTGGGATGCTGGATGATTTGATAACCTATCCGTATGTTGATATGAAGAGAAAGGCAGAGGATAGAAATATGTGGAGGAATAGTATGCCACGGACCCGCTGTTGTGCACTAGAAGAAGATCTAATTCTATTATAAAAATTTGAAAAATGACCTTACAGATTCTACCTAGCCTGTCTGATCCCCTTAAAAACATAATTTACGTAAATGTGGCTAAATCATCTAACATACCTAATCTCGGCCTGCCCCTGCCTCTTTCTTTCTATTCTACCTTCTATGACCTCTATTAATAGACCTTCCCCCCTTTGAATGTGTCCTATCCAACTCTACTTTCTATTTCTTAATACATTTAATCATATTTAAAATAGGAACAGTTAGAAGAAACCTGATTATTAGAGAAGACAACAGCTCGACTTCTTCTTTGCGCTCTTTCCTTTTACATCAGGACTCTTGCGATTTATTTGTCGCACGAGGTCGTGAAATATCTGTTAAATAAAAATCATCATCATCACCATCCTCCCTTGAATCCCAGTTTAGCAAGGTCAGGCTACGAATAGACTGTCTCAAATCCTCTCTGTCCTGCACCACACCACCAGCTAATCCCCTATATAAGACTTCCATTCGGTTAAATTTTAATAATATACTTAAACAATCAGCAAATACAGTGTAATATCATATATAAATGCAACAATTAAACAACAGCAACAAACTCGATGGCTGTCAGGTGATACCGTTGTGCTGTGATATAATCAAACATACTGTCTCCATCGTTACAGAATTTAGACTTTTATAACTCCTTGATTGTAACGAAATTCTAAAAAAGTTTCTAGGTTGTTAAAAAATGACCTAAAATAATAAAATCGCTATATTCCCAAGCTTCATCTTTTTCTTAGAATTGAATATGAATATCACTAGGTATCAAAGATGCACAGAAATGTGAACGCATATAGTTGGTCCTATAATTTTAATTATAAAAAAATATTAGCTAAATATGACACATCACATTAACATATAGCCAAACTTCTAATCACACATCTATTTATTGCTCAGAATCAATTGCTAGTACAACTGATCAGGATTGGAATTTTCGGATAAGAGCCCAGAGTCTCAAAATACAACTAGCGGTTGAATTTTATTACAATGTTCGCAGTTGTAATTAAATTTTGCATTGAAATAATTAATAAAAAAATATAATATTAATATTTATATAGTAATTATTTTAAATTAAACTTTGCATTGAAAACAATAAATAAAAGACTAGAATATTAATTGATCAATTTAGAGCGCTGTGAGACATACTTCATTGACGTTGATCTTAGACTTGGCTGATGTCTCTAAGAATGAGCTGTTCCACTGGCGAGCCAGGTTTCTAATATAAACACAATCATATACACACTGACATACCATGAAGCATCTATCAAATAGAGGAAACATTATAGCAGCACTTAGTGCACTGCCTACTGGCAGGTCCATGGTATATAACGCCTACACTCATCTGTAGGCACAACTTCGCGGTCGAGTATCTTACCAACTTCGAAGTTGGTAAGATACTCGACGTTGGTAAGATACTCGACCGCGGATCAGTATGTGCGGGCTTCAAATCCTGGGCTCTCCCGTCACTGACATCGCTTTCGAGTGAGGAAACTGACGTTAACCTTAGATTTAGCCTTATCTCTATCTTCGTTTTCTTCTTCACGCCCACATATGAGTGGATCTTTAAATCATCTATAACATTCCTTTTGATATCTCATTATTCATGGGGGATTTTGCTTACAAAGAGGTGGGCCCCATTTGCTTCTCTCAGCTTCGACTAACATTTACTGGGCAGGGGCGTCATTCCCCGAGAAAACAATCCTGTTTACCCAGCATTTTAGCATCGTTTCGCGAGAACCATTGTGGTAACCGTTTTAAATGAAACAATTTGTTTCATTTCTCATGAATATGCAAATAGTTACAGATTTCTAAGTTATTTGCAACTTCTCTCTTTGAATCGGCATTAATTAACTTAGCACTGATTACGAGTCCACACCAAGGAAGCCAAAGAGATACTGCTCTCTACTGATCAGGGTTTAATACATATACATAATAGCGCCAACTCTACGAAAACAAGACAAGCATCTACTCACTGGCCCTGACAATGCATAATATATTTAATACTTTGACATTCTATATTTAATACTATGCTGACGGTACTTAACAATGCATAATATGTTTAATACTTTAATATTCAATATTTCATAACATATTCACTGACCCTAACAAAGTAATTAACACTATGCTCACTGACCATGGTAATGCACTACAATACTTAAACAATACAATACTTAATAAAAGACTTACTGCCCCTGACAAATGCATTTAATACAACACTTAATGGCCCTGACAATGCATTTAATACAAGACTTACTGCCCCTGACAATACATTTAATACAATACTTACTGGCCCTAACAACGCATTTAATACAACACTTACAGGCCCTAACAATGTATTTAATACAATACGGTGGGATTAGCTCACTAGGTTTAGTTGCGCGTCAATTATCGAAGTTAAGCTGCATCGACCAAGGTTAGTACTTTGTGGGTGACCACCTTGGAAGACTGAGTGTTGGTAAAAGCTTCGGAAGGAAAAGATCCCAGGGTGATGGAAGGTTATTCTTAAATCCGCGCCGGCTGCAATTGATGCGCCATCAAAAGGCAACGATTACTAATAACCATGGAGAGGAAGGAGGAAATGGGTCTTAAACAAGCATCTGTGCTTCCTGACCCAGTGTGCCGTTATGTTATGTTTAATACTTACTGGCCCTGACAATGTATTAAATACAATACACACTGGCCCTGACAATGTATTCAACACAATACTTACTGGCCCTGACAATGTATTTAATACAATACTTATACAATACAATACAATACTTAATACAATACTCACTGGCCCTGATCTTTGCCCACAACTCTCTCATCTTCTAGATCACACTTGTTCCCTACCAAAATCATTGGCACCTAGCAGTTCAATCAATCAAACAAATCTGAATGAACAATTACTGAACTAAATAAATAGCAAATCAACTGATTAATTACTTAGTTAAAATTAATTGATTAAGATTCAATTGATCAAGATGCAATTGATTAAGATGTAATTTATAAAGATATTAATTGATTAAGATTTAATTGATTAAAATTTAATTAATTAAGATATAATTGATTACGATTGATTGATTGCATAGCTCACATCATCCATGTCTTTAACACGTAGTATCTGTTCTCTGAGGTCCTGAAGGTCGTTGAACGTCGACTGCGCAGTGATCGAGTAGACGAGCAGAAAACCCTGACCGTTCTTCATGTACAGGTCCCTCATCGCAGTGAATTGTTCCTAAGCGTTAGCAGTCAAGAGTCAATCGAACTGTTCCTAAGCGTTACCAATCAAGAGTCAATCAAACTGTTCCTAATAGTTACCAGTCAAGAGTCAATCAATTACCAATACAGATCTCTCGTCCAGTGAATGAATCAATCAAATAACAATACAGGTCTCTCATCCAGTGAATGAATCAATCAAATAACAATACAGGTCTCTCATCCACTGAATGAATCAATCAAATAACAATACAGGTCTCTCATCCACTGAATGAATCAATCAAATAACAATACTCTCATCCAGTGAACAGCGTCAAAATCAAGCAATGTAACAACGATATAAATATTCCTTGCAGTTCATGATCTTGGATCATGACATGAATCTTGAACAGAATAACATGATAACTAATTATTTATTATCTTACTTAACAAATTATGAATTCTAATAGCAAATGAGGCCTATTTAGGTATATTTTAAAACCAGTTTTGACGCTTAATATAAACGATATCATTATCTGGATGCACATTCTTGGCATACCCGATACGTCATCATCACTCGATTAATAAGTAAACTAACTGCCTCACACTTTACCCACACACTCGAAAATGTACAAACAAACCCATGTATACATACAGGAATGCTCTCCTGTTACAGATACTTGAAATAACGTGATGTGTCAGCGATATACTGTATTGTATGAAATACATGCATATATATATATATATATATATATATATATATATATATATATATATATACATGTATATAGATAGATAGATAGACAGATAGACAGATAAATAGATAGATAGATAGATGGATGGATGGATGGATGGATGGATGGATGGATGGATAGATGGATGGATGGATGGATGGATAGATGGATAGATGGATAGATGGATAGATAGAGAGATAGATAGATAGATAGATAGATATATACATGCATATAGATAGATAGATAGATAGATACATAGTCACTAGATACATACTGTAGATAGAGTAAGAGAGTGAGAGAGTGAGAGATTTATAGATAGAGCAAGAGAGTGAGAGAGAAAGAGAGACAGAGAGGAGTAGCTAACTGTTCCAGCAGTGTCCAGTATCTCCAGCATACATTGCTGACCGTCAATCTCCACGTACTGAAACATACGCACACAGCACACACAAATAAACACAGTGACAGATAAGCATACTCACACCCCATACATACAAACGCAGCGTTTTTTCACGTTCTCGCTTCTGCTTTAGTTTATCTTACTAACACAAGCGGCTACCGGCAGTCTGCTCTAACACCTCTGGACGTGGGATAGAGTGCAATCACATACTAAAGGCTCAAACATATAAATTTTAAGGCTTTTGGAAAGTAAACAATGAATTTTCTCTATATACAATATTATACATATGTGGCCTTGAGAAAGTTGATATGCACGTATTTATCAAGCAATACATTAAATCTCAAGTGGAACTATTACACGAATTCCAAGCATGTTAATCCCTTTATCACATGCTAAGGCTAAGATCTAAGTAACACGTATCAGAGCAATAGACTGGTTCTTGTTTAGACTTAATGAAGATCAAATCGTAACATCACAATTAGCTTTTGAGCAAATGGCTATTGAACTCTTCCTTGATAAATTAGCGTTACTACATATGATGTTATTATTGATTGATTGACTAACTAGGTTGATCGACTGATTGATTGAAACAGACTAACAGATTGATTGATTAGTAATAATATGGTATCAAGAACAGATATTAATTTATTGTATAGCGGCAAAACTTCAAAAGGACAGACTAAAAAGTTTAAGCACATGTCACAGCGAAATGATCGAGTCAAAGGTCCACGCTATTGGTCGGATAAATGATCGAGATTTTACTCTCTCTTACAAGCTCTTCCGGGAATCCAACCCATGGCCTCAGGTTTAATTTAAATTTTGCTTTTAAATTCCGTCACTTGACGCCCTACACACGGAGTTACATGGCCATTAAACGATTGTTACATACTAATCCAGTCTCTTCACTAAACATTCGTTACCATCAAAAATTAAATTAATCATCTTCTAATTTAAAACTGAAGTTACTGTCAAGAAAGTGGCACAGCTCGATATGGCGTGGAGAACCTTTATCATTTAAATTTACACAGATCTCACATTGCAACTCAGCATACACACAATCGAACACGGGATAAACTTCACATGCAGGCCTACTTTAGTATCAATAGCGTGTGTCGACTAATCTAATTTATACAACTTAAAGAGCTTAACGCTGGCCTACAGTTCATGTATAGGCCTAGCTGTATACTGCATATATGCCTAGAGCTAGCCTATATTATCACGCCGTAGAACTCTGAGAATTTTCGATAAGCTTACTTCATACATTTAAGAATTCCATCCAAACAACCAACTCGCGATAAATATTGAATTACAAATAAGCCCCACTACTGGGTCAAGTGGTGCAATGAATGAATGTGTAAATTGGTCAATTTAGGATAAATAATCATAGACTCCTACTTGTACAGTAAAGACACTTGAGTATAGAATAATTTAATATAACTATAGGCGCACAGAACTAACTGTACTGCACATTTATATAACAATATAGATAATTTCTAGAACTTATAGCGAATATTATAGAACATTATAATAATATTGTAATATTATGTTATTATAATATTATAGTTATAATATTATATTATATTATTATAGAACCTATCACTTATAAGTTATAGAACTTGCAACTTATATATTCAAAATGGTATATACTAATAAGTGATAACAATATAAGTGATAATAAATTAATATAAGTATTATCATATGCATAATATGATCACGATATATGTATTAATATTCATCATCATCATCATCATCTTCCCTTAAATCCAAGTTTAACCAGGGTCGGGATATTAATACACTTTCCCAGTCCTCTCTGTCCCACACCATATCATCTGTCAATCCGCTATTTTTCATGTCCTTCTTAATCACCACATCCCACGTCAATTGTGGTTTACCTCTCTCTAGCTTAACATCCAGCTCTTAATATATGTATTAATATTACTATTAATAACAACAGCAATAAATAATATACTAATTATGTATAGTAATAAATAATCATTCTAATTACATCTAGTGTAATATATATTAAACATATCGACGGAGATGCATAGGCATGTAAAATAAACAAAATTAAAATAATGAATATGAAAAATGAAACAAAAATTCATTATTAAATAATGAAAATTATTATGAAGATAGTTGCAAAACAAAGGTACACACAAAGAGCAGAAAGTTTGAAAACAAATCGGATAAAATACGTATTACTTTGCGATAGCTGTCTTCTATTGTTGGATCATACTTCTCGACGAATATACCCTGAACGAATTGTACCGTCTAAAATAATCAGAAACAGCAGAATTATCCATTAGTGATACACACAGTACATGAATAGCAGTCATACAGTTAATCTCTCGACCTCAAATAAATGAAAATTTATTCCGCAGACAGGAAAACATAACAGATTTACCCATTAGTGATACACACTGAACAGGAATAGCAAAGATATGCTAATCGCTCGATCATTATTATTCCGTAGACAGGAAAACACAGCAGATTTATTAATGACTGGTACGCACTGTACACGAATGTACCAGTGTCGTGTCCGGGTTGCAGAAGAATAGACCAACAGTGGACTGCCAGTGTCGTAAAAGGCGATAAAGCATTAAGATCCACACCAACGTCAGAAACGGCATTCGGTTGTTGATCGCCTAGGCTTCAGAAATTGCTGTACAGAATTTTCTAAAAGGAATGGAAAAGTCCGTATTCGCACCTCGACCCTAGTTGGGCGGGGATTTGAGAGAGTACACAAGGAAGTAGAATAACACATTACAAACGCAGCTAGGAAGGAATTTGCCCTAAGAAATTTAGACATTGCTTAGTAAAGAAAATAATTGACACTGTGAGACCAATACAATGAGTATTCACGTTCCAGTAACCACCTGCATCGTTACAATAACTTTTCAGCCAAATTAACCTTTAGTTAAAATCAGACTTTGAAATTAAACCAGAGAATTTGATAGCAGCATTGGCCTCAATTCTTGTAAAGAATTAGAACTCTCTTTCTCTCTTAGTGCACTGCCTACGGGCAGGTCCAAGGTATATAACGCCTCACTCTTCTCTGTCTTCTGCTCTCCTCTTCATGTTCACATTTGAGTCTTAGAATATTAGAACTTACATGTAGAAATATGGCTAAACAGTTTATCTTGGTAAGTAAATATATACTTGGTAATTAAATAATAGATACTTGGTAAGCAAATGAACGAAAGTAAAGAAATCTGTAATAGAAGAAATCTGTAACAATACAATGTACTAACCAATGCAGACTTTCCAACGCCACCACTGCCCAGCACGACCAGCTTGTATTCCCTCATTCTGTATTCCTGAATGACTAATCAAAATCCACCGAAGCTCCACGCTGATAGAAATACAAAAGTTACTATTCGCACAATTGTTCTACACTGCAGTAAGCTTAATCGAACGATAAATTTATTTTCCTAATTAGGTTCAGTTGTAGTACCGTAAATGATTTCAATCCAAAGAGAAAACTGCAAAATATAAATAAATAAATTATACAATTATTACAGAAATTTTAACTAAACCATACCGTACTGCAAATATAAGCATTGCATATTGACTACATCTAAATGATCGCTAAGTTTTTACATGTTTGTGAGATGCAATGATAAAAATTAGTTATTCTTTCGGTATCTCTCGAAATGCAGGCCAAATACAAAATAATTTTATACGTGCAACTCGTAAGTTGCCTCCGATACATAAAAATGACTATCAAGTGAAATCCTTTACGCATTATCTCAGCACAGCAGTAGCAAACTGTGCGCGGAGAGCAATTTTCGGTGGAAGGATGTCATTTACATAACTAAAATATATATTTACATATTTATCTATTTTTATTATTATTGTTTCTTCTACCAGTGATGTATACGGGTTGCTGAAGAATAGACCAACCGAGGACTGCGCGTGTTACAAAAAGACGACAATTTACTAAGACCCCAACCAACGTCACGTCAGAACGGGAATTAGGTTGGTGAGCGCCTAGGCTCGAGAAATTGCTACAAAATTTTCTAATCCGACCCAAGTTAAACTGGAATTCAAGGGAAGATGATGATTAACATTAATGTTACTATTTATTTATGTATTTAATTAATAATTCATTAGTATTATAATTAAATAATTATAATTAATAGTAACTTAGTATTTATATTTACTAATTAACTCAACAGAATTCCTATCGTTCGACAAAATTTTCTTTAAAATTAAGACTTTTAGAGCACAGTTCAAAAACAAACTCGCAACACTATTTATAATATCTGCAATTATATATTATATCTCTATTATATTATATACCCAGGATATTATAATCTCATTTATCACAAGTTCACAGGAGGGTAATGATATCATAGATAAGCACAGGACTCCGGTATAGAGTAGTAACTGCAGATAAGCAGTAGCTGCATCAAGGTAGACAGCTAGATACTGATAGAGATAGGCAGACCTGTGATAAAATTCTACAGTAAGAGGAACCCGATGACAGATCCGTCTTCTCAATTATCATCAGCTAAGCTATTATTAGTGGATGTCTACGCTGCTGCAGGAGCTATTGCGACCACTAACATTCACGTGCTACACAGAATCTGCTGATAGCAATTCTCCAGACATCGTCCACAGGTAAAAATAACCAACCAACCAACCATAACCAAACAACCAACCAACTGTCGAACGTTTTTTACAAAATACAGTCCAAATTCTTTTTAATTTTCATACGGTTAAGAGTTAAGACTAAGGTCAAGTGATACGTCAGTTTTCTCCTCGAATGGCATGTCAGTGGCGGGGAGAGCATTGGATTTAAACCCTGTACCTACTGATCCACTGTCGAACAGCGTTCCAATAAGCCATCGGCTCAGCCCAGTTCAGATCTACCTTAATTAAACATTGATTATGTTTAAAAGATGCTGGCTTAGTTTTCATTGTTAAATCAATAAAACTGAATGACGCGAGTGGGGCACAAGTCAAGAGCTCATTTAATACTATAACTAAACGATTCAATCAAATTACTGGAAAATGTCCATAGATCCGCAATTCACACAATTGAACTCATCTCGGCACAGTCCAAATTTAGAACTACATTATATACAATTTAGTCACGATCCTTCAACATAGCAGTTGCTGATCCCGCTGTCGACGGCGAATTTAATCGAAAATTTTCTAAATTCACTAAAAGACGAATCATCATCATCATCATCATCATCACCTTCCCTTAAATCCCAGTTTAACTAGGGTCGGGATACGAGTAGATCTTCTCCAATCCTCTCTGTCCCACACCATATCATCAGTCAATCCCCTATTTTTCATGTCCTTCTTAAATACCGTATTCCACGTCAACTGTGGTCTAACTCTCTCTCTAGCTTAACATTCAGCTCTTCCCTACACACTTTCTTTACTACATCCTCATCAAAACTCAAGTTAATCTTTATGTAGTAATGTTGAAGCGAAATTGAATTAATTGATATAGTATCTTTGCCAGTGCTTTCTGTGAACAATTTCAATAACCATTTACGTTAAGTGAAAAGAGAATTCAATGCAGCGGGAAGAATCAGATTTCTAGTTATAGAAGATCTCCATGAAAAACTCAGTGGCTTGCTAATTATATTAATTTACAATTAAGTCACTGTTTAGTCAAAATGCATCAAGACTATGTCACAGTTCAGGAATATCTTCCAGACGTACCACATCTAATCTAAAACTATCGTGTCTGCGGATCCGGTAAAGCTTTTAATTCTGCACACAAGCCATGAACAATTTTTGTCAACTTTATAACGCTGTTCTACTTTTTAAGCTTTAACGACAAACTCCTATTTACTAAACGGAAGCAAAACATTTTAGCAGAGAGCTTTGTAACACGCCCTCTGAGTGGAGAGTTAAATGTCAGAATGCTACGCTCGACCACAGCTATATGTCTACAACACGACGTCAGCTGGCGACACCCTACAGTACAGAACACACACACACTCTCTCTCTCTCTCTCTCTCTCTCTAAAGTGACTCTCACAGCATACTGGCAGGTCCATGGCATGTAACTCTTCACATATTTCAATCCTCTGCTATTCTCTTCATATCAACATACGAATTAGTTTTCAAATCATCCAGCACCCCAAGTCTTGATCTTCCTCCAATCTTTCTTTCTACCATTCTTCATCCATCCAGTTCTTCTTTCTATTTGTTGAGATATTTATCAATTGTCTATTTATGCCAAACATATATAGCACTGCTTCGTTCGTAATTTTGTCAGTCCATTTTATCTTCTCCATAAGCACATTTAGAATGCTTCCTTTTCCTTGATAAATCCTCTTTTTTAGCGTCCATGTTTCATAACTATACAGGATCGTGGTCCATACTTATTTACAATCTTTATCTTTGTCGATTTATTCACACTTTTTGTTAATAGTGCTTTCCTCCTATAACTGACGGCCTCTTTTGCTTACACTATTCTACATTTTATTCTGTTCCACATTTTCCATTTTCTCATTCTTCTGCTATCGCCTCAGCATTATTCCTGTGTCCTAAATATTTGAAACTCTTTACTTGTTCTAACTGTATAACTTCTATTTCTATGCTGACTCCTCCTTTTCTTTTTAAAGAACACTATATACTAGAATCTTTGCTCATCCAGTAGGCAGCAAAAAGATTCAAAAAGCTAACAACGCAATCCTCGTGTCAGAGTAAGCTTTAATTAAATCAATCAAATAATGAATCAATCAATCGATAATCCAGTCAACATTTAGAAATTTGAAAATCAATCTGCCAGTTAATGCAGTCTGCTAGATCGATGCTGATATCAGGGTCGTCTCAGACAACCTATGCTACACCAGCATACTCAGCTAAAGTTTGCTTACTGCGCTACTTACTACTAATACTAATATTATTAATGTTATTAATAGTATTACTATTATTAATACTATTATTAATTATAATTATTATTACTAAAACTTCTGTCTTAAAGATTAATTCTTGCGGTAGGTTACTCTACACAACAGTAATTAATGCAAAACAGCAAACTTCATTAGTTCTAGTCCAGTGTTAGCATTTCACTCACTACAAGACATTGCTAATTATAATTCCGTATGTATTTATTGAGCTGTATTGTGCAGTGTGGATTATATTAGACACGCGCCAATAAAACAAAGAAATATTCCTACTGTTGTTTAGAAAGTAATAAAAATTACAGATATTATTTCATTCAATACCATACAACAGAGAGCAGAGGCAACGTCAAACAAGTATCGTGCAAAATCCTGTAACTCACTCGCGCTATCACAGTGCATTCATTTTAAACATTATACAGTCTATACAGCAGCAGCAGCAGCAGCAGCAGCAGCGAGCCGAGGTTACTCTCCACTCACAGCAGCTGTAAGCAGAAGTCAGCATCAGCTAACAGGAGAGAGGGCAAGGAGAGCCCTCCCCTCTCCAAATACGCTTTAAATTGCTAAAACTAACATTACGTTGAACGATTAATATTTTCTTTAAAAAATGCGATATTCCCATTCTACCAACTTTCCACTTCTTCACCGCCCCTTGAATCAATTTTGATTTAAGAGACGGAGCGGCGCATCAGCTGTATCCTGGCTGGAGACAGGGATGAGTCATCAGCTAAAGTAATATAATACAGTATGCGTTTAGCTACAGCTAACCTGACCAGTATTATATTCATAGCCACGCCCCCTCAGGCCTCAAGGTTAGATTTGAGCGTTAGCCGAGGCCTGAGGGGCGTGGCTATGAATAACTGAGTTACAGCTGCTGCTAGCTATGACGTTCAGCAGTTGGAGTTGAAAAGGTTTGCTAGTAACTAGCAAACCTTCTTTCAACATTGTTCAGTTACGGACTCATTATAGTCTCAATACTCTGCAGTCTTCACCTTAACTGCAGCTAATCATCTGTAGTGAAAGCTGTGTAAGTGAAAAGAAGCCTTGTGCTTCTGATGCTGATGTTAAGCATTGTATCTTGTTAAAAGTTGCCCTAAATTCTTATTTATATCTGTCTATATTTATATCGGTCATAAGCACAATCCAGTGGTCATTTAAAAGTTAACATTCATCCTAATTATAAATAATGACAATTAAAAAATCTAATTATTATTCTAACTTATAAAAATTATATAATACTCATAACAAAATAATAATAAATATTAATCATTAGTAATAATTACTAATAATAGATAAACCTATAAATAATTATAATCATAATAATATAAGCAGCGAAAATGTCCTGCATCTGGAAAATAACAATGCAAGTTCTCCTAGTTTGCCTTTGAAAGGTTTTAAATGTGGGTCACGTATGTCTTTCTACAATGTTTATCACTTGCTGTGTCAGTATATCTTAGTTCAGCTTCTATACCAGTTAAAGGGTAGAGTAGCATGTTTACCAGATAAGTAGAAGGTCATCGGTTCAAATCCCAGCCCGATCGGCTCTATGGGTTCATAAGCGGCAAAAATATACAGGCTCAATTGAGCATATTATGTCTAGTAATATATCTCTTGCTGTGTCGTGCAGACATTCCTAACAGTATACATTAGATTATATAACTCAATATCAATCAATGAAGCAATCAACAGCAATCTACATAATAACATATATAGCTCAACATCAACTAGTAATGAAGTGTTGCTGGAGGGCAATGCGTATTTCATATGATTCACCTTAAAGTTACAAAAATACTTATTTAAGTTGAAGAAATGCTAAGTGCTAAATAAACACTTTAAGAATTTAAGTTTGACGAATACTACCAAACAAAACCAATATTCTTTTTCAAACCTAATTGCTGTTTAACTATTTAAAAAATTGAATTAAATTTAAATAGACTGAACAGCAAGTAGATCAGAACAGCTAGCATGCCAATAACTAATCCAATGATCACCTTTCACAGATATACTATTGAGTATAGTATGACACTGGTGCTAAACTAGGCTTTGGTCATTATATGCAAGGCTTTGGCAATTATTTTGCATTTCAATTTACATGAAAGGCTTTGGCAATTATTTTGCCTTTCACCTTACATGAAAGGCTTTGGCCATTATTTTACCTGTCTACTCACATGGAAATTGAAGGAATGCATAGAAGGTATGCAAAAACTGATACAAATAAGCTAGGCAAAATGAGTAACAATTTCCAGGAGGTTCAATTACGTGTAAAGGAAATACCGACATAGAATAACCTATAACTCAAAATTTGCCAATAAATTTCAACAAGGCAACATGAAGCTGCTTAAACAATATATCTATTTACCCAGAGTAGAGACTCCACAGAGTATAGACAACAAATGTTAACATCCTACCTAAGAATGGTCATATCCAATAATTTATTTATTTACTTTCTTATATATATATATATATATATATATATATAGATAGATAATATATATATATATATATATATATATATATATATAATATATATATAATATATATATTATATATATCTATATATATATATATATATATATATATATATATATATATTATATATATACAGGGTGGGTAAAAAAAAAAGATTACACCCGCAAAAAGTTTGAAAATCTCAGGCTATTGTTAAAATTTCACAATAAAACTTTTACCAATTACTAAAAGATTAATTTCTGATGGGGTGGCCAATTTTTATTCATTTTGGTACATAGCTTGGCCAGTTATGCAAGTTTCAGCAGAGCGACCCACCATTTTTTAATGTACTGTAAATATAAATTATATTTAATTTTATATTTATTTTGACCCTGAAAGGGGCCGTAGTAGTGGTTCAGAAAGAACTAGTTGTATCTGCTAGCACTGCTGACTATTCGATATGCTTTCCTCCGGCTGCTTCAGGACTGCAGTCACTTTCGGAACGCTAGGAGAGCCCTGTTAATTCCAGCTTGGGGCACTCTCTCCCAGATCGATTGTAGCACTTCCTGCAGTTTTGTCTTGTTTTGAGGCTTCGGCTGGTGCTTTTGATAGAGATGCAGCATGGTTTCCCAGACATGGTAATCCAGAGGATTTAGATCGGGAGAGTTTGAAGGTCATTCAATCTTCTTGATGAAATCCAGGTTTCTCTCGCAGATCCATTCCTGTACATGACGAGATGCATGAGCCAGAGCACCATTCTGCTGAAAGATGAAACCATTTGGTGGAAGAGCATAGCAATCAGCAAACAGCTCCGAAAGCAAAGTGTTGACGTAATACTGAGAGTTCACCTTTAACTTCTCATCAATGAAGCGAAATCTGCCCTTACCGTTGTAGCAAATGCTATTATTAGGTAAAAATGGGGGGTTGCTCTGCTGAAATTTGCATAACTGGCCAATCTATGTACCAAAATAGATGAAGACTAGGCCACCCCATCAGAAATTAGTCCTTTAGTAAATGGTCAAAATTTTATTGGAAAATACTAACAATAGCCTGAGATATTCAAACTTTTTGCAGGTGTAATCATTTCTTTTACTCACCCTATATATATATATATATATATATATATATATATATATTCATGAACATTCTATTAACACATATCTATATATCTATATATATTCATGTATATTCTACTAACATATGAATATATATAGATATATATATTCATGTGTTGCATTCAGGACACTGAAGAATAGACAAACCGTAAACTACACATGTCGTAAGAGGCGTCATAACAAGAACTCAAGAAGACAATGAGAAGCAATCAGAAACCAGATTTAGTCCAATCTACAGGCTTCATTAAAGTGTGGATAAGGATAGCTTTTTGTGAATTGATTAATTCGTTAATCCAGGGGGTGCTCTTTATGGAGCGAGAAAAGCAACGTGAGTAGGAATAAGTACTTGGAGCACCACTTCGCATAGCAATATATATAAATTATATATATTTCTATATATACATTAATCTATTTTTTTATATATTTATATATATATACCCATATAATATATATACATGTATATATATATATATATATATATATATTATTATTATTATTATTATATATATATATATATATATATATATATATATATATATATATATATCCCCATATTGTGTCCGGGTTGCTTGAAGAATAGACCAAGCGGTGACTGCAGATGTCATAGAAGGCGACTAAGCACTATGAACCAAACCAATGTCAGAAAGGACATTTGGTTGGTGAGCGTTTAGGCTCCAGAAATTGCTATAAATTTTTCTTAAAAAAATAGAAAAGACTTTAATATGGTATGGGACAAAGGGGAGTGGAGATGGTTCATTCGTATCCCGACCCTAGTTGTTAAACTGGAATTAAAGGGAAGAATATATATACATATATATATATATATATATATATATATATATATATATATATATATATATATATATATATATATATATATATATGCATACAAAACCTCCACATCTGATGACAGCAAACTCGCTAATATAACTCTATGCTCTATATCAAAACACATTTGAATGTCACTATCAACAGTAGCACTCTAGTATTTATCAACACGACATAGTAGACTATTATTAGGCTATTAGGCGTTGTACCTTGACTCCGGCTTTAAAGATCATATCCTGTATATTATCAAGTGAATATTTTTGTATTAGACAACCGTTAGTTTCCAAAACTGTATCACGTAATAGATCTAAATGTTAAATTCATACACTATTATTTTAACCAAGTAATGAAAATGCTTTATTTCTTTAAAACAATCTATATCCAAACATACAAAAATTTTAAAACAATAATAAACAATATTTACCAAAAATGAGAAACGCAGTGAATTCTGGGATAGCCAGTGTTACCAAGTCAGAAAACATCAGAGTAAGATTTTCTGATTGGTTTTCTCCTGGATGTTCTCCCTCCAGAACCATCATATAACATAACATACCAACAATTAGAGTGCTACAGTCATCAATGACAACATCGAGCACTATTCAGACAAAGTCAAGCCGGCGAGCATAAAGAAGGTCTAAAAACGGTGCAAATTCCAAAATCCAGATAATCAGTTCAAACTCCAAAGTAAGGGGAATTAAAGAAAAGGAGGTTTAGGCGCAGGTCGCTGCTCATCGACACTGGATGGAAAAGAGAGATTGAAAAGATAGGTTTTTAACTGCCTATAGAACTGCTCATAGGAAAGCAAAGGCCGATGTGCTTCAAATGAAGAGCTCCGAAGATTGAATGAAAGAAAATTCCAGATCTGCGGTGCAGCATGCTGGAAAGAGAGATTAGATAGCTTAGAGCGCGAAGGTAAGTTAGGTCTCATAAGAGTAATTAATTTAGAAGACCGAGTAACAGCAGCTAGGCTGCATCACTTTAATCAAGTGAGACATACAATTAAAAGTTTGTCCAGGGATGGTGATGGCCTTATAGGTTAACGAAGCTGTTTGTAAATGATACGTGTCGCGAAACGCTCAGCTTGTACGTGCCCACTTCCCATATCTTTGGGGTCATAGATTGGTCTTGGACGCCGGTATTGCTCAGCTTCCTCCAACATTAAATGTTTTTGTTGGTTAGGGCCTCCCCATCCACCCACTGAGCTAATGGGGACCTCCGGCGAGCTATGGTAATATGGCCTTTGGATATTTGGGTCAGTGGCTTGTGTGTTCCTTGTTATTGGAAGGCCTAGGAACTCGGCCAATAGTGAATGTCCGCTTTCGACTACTGCGCCGAGATCGTCACGACTAAAGGTGGGGATGTTTTTGTCTTCTGCCTGTGTTAGGGCCATGGCCTCTGCTCTATTGGTGGGTTCGTGGGAATTCAGGGCTCGTGCCAGGTCGTCACGGCCTGAATCGGGGGTAAGTCCCTCGTTCGACATCGAGGAGGTTTGGGACACTGGCCTGCAATTTGTGTTTTGTTCGGCCATCTCCCCTTAGTTTGTTGTAAAGTGTAAAGGTGTAGAATTTATTTGATTAGTTGATTAGTAATGTAGGGATTTCCTACTCCTTTACACAAGATTCATGCAAAGTGACGCAATTTAGTAAATAAGACGCGATAGCAGTTAAGATAATTTCTTGATTCGTTTGGTAATCCGAATATATTGAGCAGCCTGAGCTAGGCAGTTTTTTTGTTTTAGTTAGTCTATGGGGGCGTGGCCTCAAACGCGTGAGGTATAAAAACAAGAAGCGACGCGCGAAGAGGAGCCAAAAACACGCATGGACGGTTGCTGAGTGTTAAGCGTGTGAGAGCATAGTGTCGTTAGAAGCGCTTTGTGCGGTTTACAACGGATGAACCTGTAGGTTATATAGTAAGTCTACTAGGTAATAGCCGGCGCATACGTTACCACAGTCATAGAACGCATTTAAGTAGTAGACTGCAGTATAGTTATATCCAAGATAGGGGATAACTTTGAGATTAAGAGATTAAAGATTAAGATAAAGCCCAGAGAGATTAATTTCAAGCTCGAGGATCAACTTCGGAAGATCAGACCAGGCGTACCGTCGAGGGACCTGACTAGAGGGCCAGGAGGATACAGGCCAGTCGAAGGGAGAGGGTCTACCGGGAGGTTCTCCGTATCAGGCGAGGGTAAGTTCGATCTTCTGTAATAAATACCTTTGGCGAGTCCCAGAAGAGCCGTTGTGCTAATTAGAAGTAGAACAGGGAAGAAAATTACTCTTTGTGTATAGACCGAGTACTCCCAAAGTTTACCCTTGGAAACCGTAGAAGTTGACATAATAATACCTACTCCCCTCTCGATCTCCTTCTTTCATAACTAAAACCCCCCTCTAAAGTCCCCTAACTGTCCTCAAGGTCCGGCGGGTGGGGCAGTCTGTCTCGTGGGATCTGTTCTCAAGGTCCGGCAGGTGCGGCAGGTCCGCCAGGTGCGGCAGGTACGGCAGTCTGACTCGAAGATTTGTTCTCGAGGTCCGGCAGGTACGGCAGTCTGACTAGAAGATTTGTACTCGAGGTCCGGCAGGTGCGGCAGGTCCGGCAGGTGCGGCAGGTGCGGCAGGCTGTCTCGTGGGATCTGTTCTCAAGGTCCAGCAGGTACGGCAGCCTGACTCGAAGATTTGTTCTCGAGGTCCGGCAGGTACGGCAGTATGACTCGAAGATTTGTTCTCGAGGTCCGGCAGGTACGGCAGTCTGACTCGAAGATTTGTTCTCGAGGTCCGGCAGGTGCGGCAGGTGCGGCAGGTGCGGCAGGTGCGGCAGGTGCGGCAGTCTGTCTCGAAGAGTTGTTCTCGAGGTCCGGCAGGTGCGGCAGTCTGTCTCGTGAGATCTGTTCTCAAGGTCCGGCAGGTGCGGCAGGTCCGGCAGGCGCGGTAGGCGCGGTATACGGACGGTCGCTTGATAGTAACTATTGAACTGTTTGTCTAGTTAGGTATATAGAACACAGTAAACGACACTGGTCTACTTATGTAAATACCGACGTATAATTAAGAACTGTAGGAATTTAATTGCTTTTGGTTGTGTTTGACATAATTACTTTGGTCAATAAATAGACGTAGTATATACAGTCAATTTGTTAATTAATAATCGTCTGTAATGGAAGACGCTGACGTCATAGGGCAGAAGGGCTCAGCGCTAACCCCTGACAGCGCTGAGGCACTCAATCCTATGGACGACGATACGCCGAGTCGTGGCGAATCGCGGCATTCCTTGCCGATCTCCATGACAGTAGGGGCCGATAGGGCCCCCGGCTCTCTCTCCATATGTCAAGGGAGTATTACTCCGACGGAGCGAGAAGCTTTTCTCGCGCCCGAGGCGGACGCCCCCCGCCTGCTTACGTCGGCCGCCGACCCTCTCGACAGAGCGGTGCCATTGCGGCTGACGGCGGTGACGTCGCAGCGGCCGCCGACCGATCACGGCGACTGCACGCACCACAGTAATGATTGGAAAATTGAATATGGCGATTGGAATCTGTCAAACGAAAAATACAAGTCTAAGCTAACCCTACTGTTAATGAGTGTGGAGCGTGGTCTGAGACCACACTTGTAAAAGCTAATAATAAGTAAGTGATAGTAGTCTTCCCTATTTGTTTCCTATCTAAAACTATTTTGTATTTGACGAGGTTTAGTTCACCTCTATTGCAAGACAAACCCCGCCTGCAACTCTTGGAGTCCTAATTAAACCTATATTAGCTATACAAAACCCGCCTGCAACTCTTGTAATCCTTGGTCATCCAATATCGGGACCAAAACCCGCCTATTGGGCAACTATGTACTTCTTTCTCCCTACCCTAATGCTTAATTTGAGAAATGTACCGGTAGATCTAAATTATGACTACATATATATATATATATATATATATATATATATATATCACTCTATGAGGGGTGCTTTTTGATGTCCCACCCTGCCAAATTTTACAGCAAAATGCTGTCGTGTCTGTATAGTGCTCAGATTGGCGCTCACCTCCCTACCGGCAACTGCTAGCAAGTCACCGTCCAGATGTTGGCCGCTCGCCTCGAAAATACGCCCCTACTATTAGTCTGGGGCGCCCTATCCACTGGGTTCCCCAGCACAACCCCCCCCCCCCTCCCCTTCTGTAACACTGCCTGTTTTAAAACGCAGGTCTTTACACAATGGGACCCTTCCCGCTTTACAACTTCTCGGCACAATCAATGTGACTGTGTTTTAAAGTCGTAAGGCCGCCGAACACTTCTCTACACTCTTAGTCGTGTTTTAAAGCTTTATGACAACTACTCTACTTCTCCACACAACGAATTGTGCTTTAAAGCTTTATAGCCGCTTCTCTACTTCTCCACACAACGAATTGTGCTTTAAACTGGTCAGTAATAATATTCAATCACATCAACTGCGTCTGAATATTATTTCTTCGTGATAAGTGGCTCCAATCACAATCAACTGCGTCTGGACCACGGTTACCACGAAACAACCCAGGCGATTTTGTATGGAGAAACACGGCCTTTTATACTAAATTTTAACATGGGATAACTACAAGGCTAATCACGTAACGCCTTACTAAACCCTCGATTTGTATCACCCCATTCTATTGATTGAAGGTGTGGCTTAAATTAAGTTATATTTAAACTGTGTTACCATCTTGGGTATTTTCTTTTACCACCACCTAGTTTGTGCTCTTTTCTAGTTCGAGGGGCTTCATGAATCATTCTTCCTGGACTGTGTAAAGGCACTTCAACGTCGCTGGGGAAAATGTCTTGAGCTTCGCAGAGATTATGTTGACAGACTATGAAACAATTTTTATTCAAATTTATTGTTTTGTCAGTTTTTTCATTACATATATACATATACAGTGTATACGTACGTATGTACTGTATACCCATTATGTATCCATATTTTAATGACCTTTTGGTAAATTTTCAGATATCTGTTTATTATTCTTTGGCAAATACAAAACTACAATTTTACATTAAAATATTAAATGTGTAAGCTTTTAAGTACAAAATGAATTTTAATTACGGAACATTTTAATATTCAGTATTACAGATAAACATTCAACACGTATACTACTAGATATACATAACTGTACACACAGATACAATGCACAATAATTCAAGTTTAATCAAAACTGAGCGATACACTGATAACACAATTAAAACACTTAACACGAAATATATAAAGAATTTCATTTCTAATGTCAAATATTAGCCCACAAGAATAACGTTCATAATGATCAATCAATCGTTCTAACAATGAGTGAGGACTTAACGTCCGGTTTCTCCACTGAAGGTCATGTCAGGGACGTAACGGGTTAACATGGGATCACAGTGCATAAGACAGTCATATCTACTAATGCACCACAGTGGAGCCTATCCCACCTAAATCCATTAAGCAAATTCCCCCTAGTGTTTAAAAGGTAAGATAGAAAATCAGTAATTTATTGAAATAATGCGAAGGATACCGGAAGGATAATCCACTAGAGGGATAATCCACCGGAAGGATAATCAACCGGAAGGATATTCCACAAAAGTATAATCTACTAGAGGTATAATCCATTGGAAGGATAATCCATCGGAAGCAAAATATACTGGAAGGATAATCCACCAGAAGTGTAATCCACCGGAAGGATAATGCACCGGAAGGATAATCCACCAGAAGTGTATTCCCCGGAAGGATAATGCACCAGAAGTGTATCCACCGGAAGGATAATGCACCAGAAGGATAATCCACAGGAAGGATAATCCACTGGAAGAATAATCCACAGGATGAAAAATTCACCGGAAGGATAATCCACCAGTAAGATAATCCTGTGATACTACATTCGTTTATGACGGTATATATAGGTTAGTTTGAATTATTCACGGTAGGCCTCAGAAGCCACACTTTTCTCAAGCTATAGGCTACATAAGGTATGGATAAGGCATAGACTTTGTGAAGGGATTAACTTGTTGATCTAAGGCGTGCTCTTATGGAGCGAGACAGCAGACTTGAGTATTAATATGTACCTTGAACCTGCCACTTGGCAGTGCACTGAAGACAGAGAGAATTGGTAAGCAAAAATCCCCCCCAGATCTATAAAAAATCTCCCTAAGATTTTGACTACACTCTATGCGTAGTCAAAAAGCCCGGTAGATGTCCTGGGTGCACTGAGATGTCTAACCACTAATAGCACAGTCGCCAAAATCAAAGAATGCCATACTGTAGTGCAGTCAATTACTTGAGTCTAAATATCCAATTTTAACACGACAATACGTTCAATACGACTAAAATAAGATCTACACACTCATCAAAATGAAAACTATAATTAACATCACAAAACTGACTAAAAATAAATAGGCCAAAGCAAAGTGCATCGGCAAAACTCTTCCTACAAAAAAAATTATTTAAAGTTTTCTTTGAACTGTGAGGTGTTCTTGATAATGGCGTCAAAATTTGATTGTAAATGCGTTTCTTATAAGAAAATAATTTATAAATGTATTTTTCACGATAAAACAAAAGATACTGCATTTAAAATGGGCCTATACGAAACCTGATAGAAAAGACAGTGCGCAAAGACTGAAGATGCAACATAACTGACTAATCTTGCTTTTAAATATACATGTAGAAGCCATTTCTACCTCACTAAGCACACTACATATAGAAATGATAGATATTTTGCTAAGCCAGTATTTTTAGTTGTGCGCCGAGAGACAACAAGTGACTACAGATCACTAGATGCTTCAACTCTACACGTATGTCACATCTGTCACAATTTCGGGCTTAGCTAGTGACTTTTGGCAAGTTGTTTGACAGCGGATCAGTTGGAGCAAGGTTCAAATAAAATTCTCTCCCCGTCACTGACTGACATGCTATCGAGCAAAACTGACATTAAACTTGGCTTATCTTTAAATTGTAACTATGAATTACCATAAATGCGAAATTCGCCTGTTTACGGACTTCAAAGCAAGTTTTATTTTTGTTAAGCTTTTCTGCTATTATGTGCCATCGTATTCGAGCTTTTATGCAATGTTGGTAAGACATTCGAACGCGGATCAGTATGTGCGGGGTTCACATCCTGGGCTCGCCCGTCACCGATATCGCTTTCGTGTGAGGATACCGACGTTAACCTTAGCTTTACCAGCTTTTTTATTCTACTTTAATATACAATGTGTTGATGAAGACAAAAGCCTATAGGTGACCTCACCTATAGTGAGGTCACCTATAGGCTTTTGTCTTCATCAACACTATAGGTGACCTCACTATAGGTGAGGTCACCTATAGTGATTCTCATGATCTTCCTACGGTTTCTACAGTCGCCTTCTACGACACAACATTTCAAAACATAACAACACAGAAGACGGTTACAAGTATGGCGCACTACTAACCCATTCAATAGCATAACTCATGAATACTGTCATAAAAAAGAAACTAAAATGAACAAATACACCACAACAGTTACTGACAATAAGTAAAGCTAAAAGGCTAAAGTTTAACGTCAGTTTGCTACTCGATAGCTTGTCTGTGACGGGAGAAGCACAGAATTTGAACCCTGCACCTACGGATCCGCTGCCGAATAACTTGCCAATATACCACCGGCTCAAGAGGTTTTACGTAATCACACATGTGAAACATTTGTTTAGAGTTTACACTGTGCACGTAGTTATTGAACATACCTTATATATTAGCTGAGCCTACTAGTCTATAGAATCAGCACACGAACATTCTAGTTACCAAAAAAGCTAATGTTAACATTAGTTTCCACACTCGAGAGTGATGTAAAAAAGCTAATGTTAACGTCAGTTTTCACACTCGAGAGCGATGTAAAAAAAGCTAATGTTCACGTCAGTTTCCTCAATCGAAAGCGATGCCAGTGACGGGGCATCCCAGGATTTGAACCCCGCACATACTTATCCGCGGTCGAGTATCTTACCGACACCGCCACTAGCCCGTGGAGCCAGTGGCAGTGTAGTGTGATGTCTAACATCATTCATTGATTAAGAAACTGACGCTAAACCTTTGAACACTATAAAAACAAGTCCATCACATCACATGGAAATCAAATATATTTGAGTGCTACCATAATGACGCAAATACATATAAATTAAAAGCATACAAACACCGTGCTTCAAATACTAGAAATACATGTACAATTTTACATGCATAATTATGTAATATACAACATAGGGCCTACGCACAGCAGAATGGCTGTTTCTAAATGCATATACGGATTGCAATGAAGAAATATAGTAGACAAACCTATGGAAATACCAATAGATATAAAATATATACATGCATAATCAATAAAATGTGTATACTATACGTTTATGTGGGTCATCATCAACATCATACATTTATTAACAAATATAAATTGTCTAAACTTTCGTGTAGATACTAACACAAAAACATCTACTTCCAATACACTGTGGGATAAGGTTCAGTTTAAAGTGTAACCTCAAGGCAAATAAAGACCAATAATATCTCAAGGCCAATACAACACCTGTGCTTCTCTCTCTCTCTCTTAGTGCACTGCCTACTGGCAGATCCATGATAAATAACGCCTCCACTCTTCCGCTTTCCTCTTCATGTCCACATATGATTGAATCCTTAAATCACCTAACATTCCTAATCTCGGCCTGCCTCTGCCTCCATTTCCTTCCATTCTGCCTTCTATGACCTCATTTAGTAGACTTTCACCCCTTAAAATGTGTCCTGTCCAACTATATTTCTTATTTCTTAAAACATTTATCAACTGTCTATTTGTACCAACTCTCTCCAGAGCTTCCTCATTTGTAACCTTTTGACTTCAGCTAATCCTTTACCCTTTGGAGGCGTTGGAAATGTGGATTTGGAGAAGAATGGAGAGGATTAGCTGGACTCAAAAGGTTACACATGAGGAAGTTCTGCAGAGAGTTGGCACAGATAGACAGTTGATAAATGTATCAGTTGGACAAGAACAAATTCTAAGGGGGGAAGGTCTATTAAAAGAGGTCATAGAAGGTAGAATGGAAGGAAAAAGAAGCAGGAGCAGGCCGAGATTAGGTATGTTAGATGATTTAAAGACCCACTCATATGTAGAAATGAAGAGGAAGGCGGAAGACAGAGAAGAGTGGAGGCGTTATATACCCTGGACCTGCCAGTAGGCAGTGCACTAAGAGAGAATCCTTTAAATTCTTCTTCATATCTACATTTCCACTGCCTCTAGTTTCCTGACATCTTCCTTCCTTAAGGTCAATTTTTCACATCTGTACTTATATGGAATATTTACATTCTCGCGCACGTATTGTTTGCAAGTTCTCTAGACTTCAATCTCACTCTTTCAATCTCTTCGCAATCTTCATTGGCTCACAGTTAATCAACGCATAAAATATAAAATTTCTCTGTTATCTTTCAAAACTCAGCGATTTGGTAAGCCTTTTTCTTATCGGAAATTCTTCTTCCTTATCGTCCTTCACGTGCACTTTGTTCCACTGCTGCCAATCTTCTCTTGTTTAAAATATTCTAACATCATTGATCAGACGTTCGTTTTCTTATGCAGCACCATCGATGTTGAACTTTTTACCTGCTAATCGTTGCTCCTGTTCTTCTCTTTCAACTTTCTCTGGCATGCTTGCTTCAGACATATATTTTCCCGCCACAGATATACTCTATCTATCCTGACCACTTTTTTTATCACCGGACCGGCTTTCACTTTAGGACCTTACTTCTCCTCAGCAAATTTATTTTGCAGATAGGTGTGGGTGAAATTATCTGTAGTTATGTGTGCTATGGGGACGTCCCTGACATCAACCTTGGATGATGAAATGGACGTAAAACCTTTATTATTATTTTCCTACATAAAACAAACTGTGATGAGTGCCCGGCAAGGCACAGAAAAACAACTAATTACTTCTTAGTGACCTAACAGGAAAACATATTACTTCCTACTGACCTGTCATAACACCTGTAAACATTTATATTACTTCCTACTGACCTGTCATAACACCTGTAAACATTTATATTACTTCCTACTGACCTGTCATAACACCTGTAAACATTTATATTACTTCCTACTGACCTGTCATAACACCTGTAAACATTTATATTACTTCCTACTGACCTGTCATAACACCTGTAAACATTTATATTACTTCCTACTGACCTGTCATAACACCTGTAAACATTTATATTACTTCCTATTGACCTGTCATGTCACCTGTAAACATTTATTTTACTTCCTACTGATTTGTCATAACACTGGTAAACATTAATATTACTTCTTATTGACCTGTCACAAAACCTGCAAATATTTATATTACTTATCGAGCGATCAAGCACACAACTGGTAACCAAGTACAGTGTATATTACTCTTAGAGTGAACTAACATAACGTTGGTAAACAACAGTATTACTTCTTGAGATATTTAACGCAACACGCATAAACCATTTATTACTTATCAAATGACCTAGCAGAACACGGGTAAACAAGTACATTCACTGACGGGTGAACAATTACGATCACTCGTAAACAAGAACATTCAATGGTAAACGAGTAAATGAACTGGTAACAAGTGCATTCAATGATAGACAAGTACAATCACTGCTAAGTAAGTACATTCACTAGTAGACAAGTAAATTCAATGGTAAACAAGTACATAAACATGTAAACAAGTACATTCAATGGCAAACAAGTACATAGACTGGTAAACAAGTGCATTTGATGATAAACAAGTACAATAACTGGTAAACAAGTACTTTCACCGGTGAACAAATAGATTACTTATCGAGTGACCCAGACACATGCTGAGTAGGTAGAAGCTGACATGAGAGGTGATGCCTATCTTAACCAGCTCAAAACTCTTCCCGCTAAGAGACCATTGACTTAAGACCACGGTAATCAACAACAACATCGAGCATGGAGGTGTAGTTGCGACCAGCGCCTAAGCCTCCTTTTCATTAATTTCCTTTACTTTGGACTGATTTTCTGGATTTTTGAATTTGCACCGTTTTTGGACCTTCTTTTTGTTATTATCATTATTATTATTAATCAGCAGCTGCTAAAATCCCACAATTTAACAGATTTGTCGTAAGAGCCAGACACAATAACATTATCATTGAACTGCAAACAAGTCACTCCATCTGTGTGATTACGTAAAGTCACCAGTCTCTGACCTGTCTCCAGGTTCCAAACCTACGCATCAACACAGCAGGCGGCTCTGATCATCCGTCACGATGACACGTTAAGTATCGTTTAATCTATGACAGGATGACACGTTAAGTGTCGTTTAATCTATGACACGATGACACGTTAAATGTCGTTTAATATATGACACGATAAGGGTCGTTTACTCTATGACACGTTAAACAATAATAATAATAATAATAATAATAATAATAATAATAATAATAATAAAAGACGCCATCCTTCATAAGTGCTCCCTTTCTGCCGATAGTTCCATTGACGTTGCGTTGTCAGTTTGGTCCAAAAGCCTCACCTCCAGTGCTCCACCTTCTACCTCAGTCAGTAGCCAGAAATCATGGGACCGTCCTATAGTGGATCGGATTTATAACAGTCTGTTAGAATCCCAGTCCAATGCAGTAGACAGAGCACGACTCCTAGCTGTATCAACCAAAAGAAGCAGCGACTGGCTTCACGCTCTCCCTGTTGCTTCTTGTGGGCTTTTTTAGACAATGAGGCGATTCGAGTAGTGTGTAGTTTCCGTTTAGGGGCGAAAACTTGCGAGCCTCACATGTGCCCCTGCGGTCATGAAGTCGACGCTTTAGGTCTCCACGGCCTCTCCTGCAAACGAAGCTCAGGTAGAATGTCTCGCCATCACAATTTAAATGACATAATATGGCGAGCACTTTCGAGAGCAGGCATCCCTTCCTCTAAGGAACCAAGTGGGTTGTCCAGATCAGACGGCAAGCGTCGGACGGCATGACTTTAGTGCTCTGGTGCAACGGTAAATGTGCCGTTTGGGACGTCACGGTCATTGACACTATGGCAAACTCCTACCTGAATACGACTTCAGTCACAGCCGGTGGTGCTGCTGTTCATGCCGCCTCTAGGAAGTTGGATAAATACCGTGATCTGTCCTTAGGATATGAAGTTGTTCCGGTGGCTATTGAAACCATGGGCCCGATGAATCCCGAAGGAGTTGACTTTAATGGCATAGGCAGACTTATTGCAGAGCAAACCGGCGATAAGCGAGAGACATCTTTTCTTTGGCAAAGGCTTTCCATGACTTTGCAAAGATTTAATGCAGTCTGCTTCAACAATTCTTTTAAGCCGATTGATGACCTCGAGTAGCCGGGCAGCGATTCAGCACGTATTGCTTGAATCGTTTTTATCAAACCCCAGGTTCTTTACACCGGGGTAAAAAATTTTTAAAAAATAATATTAAAAAAAATAATAATAATAATAATAACAGTTTAACGTCGGTTTCCCCGCCCAGGGATGATGTCAGGGGCGTCCCCACAGCACACATCACTACGGATCAATTCACCTTAATATATAAAAAATATATTAATTACTATATTTTCAAATTTTTTAGCTGAACGCTTATGCTTTCACATAATTTAGTAAATACGGTACACTGGCCTCGTTTGCATATTCTAGCATTTCGCCTAAGAGGCATGAGTTCAAATTCAGACGTAGTTCACTGCTGATGATCGCTCGAGTGAGAGTGAAACAGATTTACTGTGATTATCTTGTAAAAAATGTATCTAAAGCTTTCTATAGTTTACTCTAGTAAAATCGCAGGGCCGCCATCTAAAACAGTTAATCTTGGTCATCTGCTAAGTTCAACTATTCATATTTATTTCATCAACCAACACCAATTTTACGCCATTGCAAAATCTTAATCGTCCTCTTAAATCCCATCATCTTCCTTAAATCCCAGTTTAGCTTAGGTCGGGATAATATTATTTGAAACAGTTGTTATGCAGTAGATAATTACGTAAAGCCTTCTTTGACTTAATTACTTTATGACCAAAATGTGCAATACATATCCTTAAATATGTTTATTCCACAAACATTTGAACTTATCAGAGATCATACAAAAGTTTAAAAGTAAAAAAAGTAAAAAAAAGTTAAAAATAAAAATAAAAAGTAAAGTAGAAGCAAGTCAATAATTTTCATTACAAGTGTTCTAGTTATTCAAGTACAAATTTTATTCAAGTACTAATTATATGTAGTCTAAATAGAGTTTACGCAATTTTAGCCAGGCTTCTTTTGAAAAAGAAACGGTCATGAATTCATTGTTCAGTAGTGTTACAATCGAGTTGCATCTTTCAGCAAGCTGTTTCAATTACACCGTGAAAAGTTGCAAAGGGTTTCAACTACCTCGCCAGAATAATTCTTGAGATCTAACGCTATCGCTAAGAAAACTAAGTCAGCTTTTAGGTCACGTTGAACGCAAATTGAATATCATACAAATATCATTGAACATTGTACTGTCTGTAGTCAGTACTACTAGTTACAAAAATTTAATGGCTCTAATATTAGCAATCATTATATAGTGGACACAAAATCATCAAAGCATAAATGATCAATTTAAAAAAGGAAACTGATCAATATGACTCTTAGTAAATAAGAAAATAATGAACGTAAATATAATAACGTATCAATACCTTAATTGTCCTATCATCAGAAGCGCTAACCACACGCCAGCTGTCTGCCTGCAAACACCTGTATATAACCACAGATATAACCATCAATAATTATCATTAGAGACATAACCACAGATATAACCATCAATAATTATCGTCACACATAACCACAGATATAACCATCAATAATAGCCATCATAAGCACTAACCACACGCCTGCAGACATCTGCACATAACCACAGATATAACCATCAATAATTATCATCAGAGGCAATAACCACAACGAGGCATACTTTATTCTTGTTCATTGACATAACAAGATACAGCAGCTAAATAACAGCAGCAGAGCTAAGTTACAACAGCTACATAACAACATCAGATCTAAGCTACAACCTGATAACACCTGTGTGCCCCTCGGAAGCCTTCCAGTCGATAGTTTTGACGGTTGCACCAGTCCTCACATCCCAAAACCTGAGCGTACAATCCAGCGAGCCACTGATGATTCGAGTGTCATCAAACTGTAAGCACGTGACCGCGTCATGATGACCCTCGAGTGTCATCACACACTGACCTCTCATCGTCCACACCTGATCACAGCAAATAACAAGAACAAATTATCAGACATTATTGTTAACTTCATATCCCGACGTCCTTTACCAACGGCAGAAAGGGCATTCGGTTGGTGAGCACCTAGGCTCCTGAAATTGCTACAAAAATTGAAACGAATGGAAAAGTCTCAAATAGGGGATTGACTGATCCAATGATGTAGGACAGACAGGATTTGAGACAGTCCACAAGTATCCCGACCTAAGTTGGACTGGGATTCAAGGGAAGATGATGATGATTGTTAGCTTCAAATATCGAAAAGACATCCGAGGTGGGACATCCCTGAATTTGTATCCGCACATACTGATCCACAATCAGAAACATTCGTTGTTGTCACGGGCTGACCAAATGAGTAAATAAGTGTTGTAACAGAAGCTGACTAAGTTTCATTCCGTAGAGGTTCAGATGGCACTTGAGAGGTTCTGTGGGGCACTTAAGATTGCGCTCTTTTAATTATGTTTAAATAGTTTGATATTTTTATTAGCTTTATCTTCACTTATGAGCTATGACTAAGTTTAGAATAATAGAAAGCAGTTTCTGCCGTTCAATTCTAGCAGTTAATAAAAGAGATAACAATTTAACAAGATTTGCAGGAACAATCGATCTGGAAGTCTTTACAAAGTTTGAAGAGACTAAAAATTTTACCTTGATAGTTTTATCACAGGAGCCCGAAACAATCTTATTGCTGTCGAACTGAACACACAGCACAGCAGCCTCATGACCCCTATCAGCAGAGCAATAGACACAGCTTCATCATACATTAGCCTAAGCACTATCTAACAGCTTCATCATACATTAGCCTAAGCACTATCTAACAGTTAGCATCATCATACAGGAGCCTAAGCACTATCTAACCGTTAGCATCATCATACAGTAGCCTTAGCACTATCTAACAGTTAGCATCATCATACAGGAGCCTAAGCACTATCTAACAGTTAGCATCATCATACAGGAGCCTAAGCACTATCTAACCGTTAGCATCATCATACAGGAGCCTAAGCACTATCTAACAGTTAGCATCATCATACAGGAGCCTTAGCACTATCTAACAATTTGCAATATCACACAACAGCCTAAACATAACCTAACAATTAGCATTTTACAAAAGCCTAAACATTTTTTAAGAATTCGTAATATTTGTCAAAGTATATCATAATTGCATTTGTATTTACAACTTTCTAAAGTATATAAATCAAATGCGAACTTTGCAAAGAGCAAGCTGAATACAATTCAGCACTGTAAAAATGTATATTAGGAATCTATAGAGAAATTTTAATAGATGACCATTTTTAAGGAGAGAATTAAAATGAAAAATTATATCAAAATAATTTATCATAGAAGAGGTTATGTAATCTTAACTTCATCTTTAAACTTCTTGAAAAGGTAATTTATACCCGTTTATGCACTCATCTTGATTCTTTCCCTTCTCTCTCTCATTATCAATAGCCTATAGAAAACTCCATTCTACTGAAACTGCTCTTCTTCATATACATAATGATCTTAGCTTGGCCAGGAGTAATAAACCGGTTTCTGCCTTGGTTCTTCTAGATCTCTCTGCTGCCTTTGATACAATTGACCATGGCATCATAATAAGTAGGCTTAAATCTTGTTTTGGCATATCTGATTCTGCTTTTTCCCTTCTCACATCATATCTCTCATGTCGCACACAATCTGTTGTTATTGGTCAAAATCGCTCTTCTGAACTACGCCTCCTACGCGGTGTTCCTCAAGGTTCAGTGTTAGGTCCATTGCTCTTCTCTTTATATATCACTCCTCTTAGCTACCTGCTTGCTCAGTCCTCCATAAATTTTCATTTCTATGCAGACGACACACAACTATATATTTCCTTTTCTAATCATGATTCTGATCAAAAACTGGCTCATCTCTCATCCATTCTAGACAAGGTTTAATCCTGGTTTTGTGCTAACCGTCTTGCTGTTAATCCTTCCAAAACTGAAAATCTTTTAATTGGCACTCCTTTGCAAAGAAGTAAAATTACCTATAGCTCTGTTAATTTTCAGAATCTTGCTCTTTCACCTTCTCGATCCGCCAAAAACCTTGGAGTCATATTTGATGAAAACCTTGACTTTAAATCCCATATCTCTTCTGTTTGTCACGCTTCTTTCTTTCAGATTCGTCAGATTAGGCAAATACGTCCATCCCTTACTAGAAATTCAGCCACTATCCTTGCTAATTCTATAGTTCATTCAAAGTCGACTACTGTAATTCATTATTACATGGGTTGCCTACTTCTTCTCTCAGTCGTTTGCAGCACGTCCAAAATTCTCTTGCACGTGTTGCTTGTAAGTCCTCTCGACTTTAATTTCGCTCTCTTTCTCTACTTCGCAATCTTCATTGGCTCCCTGTTAATCAACGCATAAAATATAAAATTGCTCTATTAACTTTCAAAACTCTGCGATTTGGCAAGCCTTCTTACTTATCTGAAATTCTTCCTCCCTATCGTCCCTCACGTGCACTTCGCTCTACCGATGCCAATCTTCTCTCAGTTTCAAATATTCTCACGTCATTGGACAGACGTTCATTTTCTTAAGCAGCACCCACAATCTGGAACTCTTTACCTGCTAATCTTCGCTCTTGTTTTTCTCTTTCAACATTCTCTAGCAAGTTTAAAACTTACCTTTTCCCACCATAGACATAATCAATCTACCTTGACCATTTTTTGATCACCGGACTGGCTTTCGTTTAGGACCTTACTTCTCCTCAGCACATTTCTTTCGCAGATTGGTCGGGGTGAATTAATCTGTAGTGATGTGTGCTGTTGGGGACGTCCCTGACATCATCCCTGGATGAGGAAACGGACGTTAAACCTTTATTATTATTATAGAAAAGAAGGCATAAGATCTATGAAGGTCATTACGAAAGAAAGCTTGTAATGTTGGGACCTGAGCGTCATAAGACAGGCGCCAGTCTTGATGTTCCAAACCTTCAGTGTTCTGTCGTAAGAACCGCTGATCACTTTCTCGTCGTCCACCTGTGTCCAACAATCAGTAAATCATCCGCTCACTCAATCATTTAATCAATCAATAACAGTAAATCACTCATGCGCTCACTCAGTCATTCAATCAATCAATAGATCGATTTATCACTTTTAAAGAACTACTCGCTAATGAGCAAAATGAAGTTTCTGATTGACAGAAAAATTGCTTAAATCTTTCTTCTGGCAGTAACAGTTTTAATATAGGGTACAATCAATCTGTCACGTTATCAGTAACTTAACTTATTTAAAGAAATCACATTTTTAGTTAATTTATTAAATCGTTTACACTAATTTTTTTCGTCTTTTTTCAATAAATGTAAGGTCAATGAACCATTAGACCTAGCTACAGCAGTGGAATTAAAACAGTAACGAATCATAATTTAAAATTGCAATATTAGGCATGAAGACAGGATCAAGATACATCACAAACGCACACACCCACATACACACACGATCAAATCAAATAAATAAAAAATCTTAAAAAACTTAAACAGAGTTCCTACTTATTCCAGCACTAGCATTAAACGCTTCGTAAATTAAATACCGGCTTCTACCATAAGACACTCTACTGTCCAGTACCATCAAATAATTTATAGGCAATCTAAAACAATCATACAGTTTATCTAGTTCGCTCAATACATGTCTAGTTACAAAGTGCTTTAAAATTATATTTCTACTGGTGCTATTTAGGCTGTTTCTAAAGAAATTAAACATAAGCTTAACTCTAATATGCTTAAAATCCATCTTGCCCAACCCTATTATAATTGGCCTAACAGATTCCCATTTATGATAGTTAAATAGCTTTCTATAAAAACTGTTCCCTGGCAACATTTAAATCATGAATTTGATCGTTTCTAAGTAAAATACTACAAGGGGCATAGGTCAAAATGGGCAAGCAATTTATAAGAAGCAGAACCTTGAGGCATCGTACAGTGTCGGTGTGTCCTATCATCGTCACCTTACAAGCAATACTAGTCCACTCACGCCGAGACGACACGTCCCATACCTTATACAATACAGTAAAATATGATACAATACAATTCCACACAATATTATACAACACAATACAATACAATGCTGCACAATATTACACAATACACTACACTACATGCTGTACAATATAATAACATACAATACAACACAGTATATTACAATACAATCTAATAAGATATAATGCAATACAAAACAGTACAGTCAAATAAAATACAAAGCAATACAGTAAAATACAATACAATTTAATACCAAGCAGTACAGTTCAAGACTAGACAAAGTACAATGAAATACAATACAACAGAACATATGCCAAGACAAAACATATGAAAAGACAATAACATACAGACAAGACAAGAAAATACAATAATATACAACACAATACTTTTCAATACAATACAATACAACAAATACAATTCAATACATTACACTACAATGCAATATAAGACAAGACAGTACAAGACAAGACAATACAAAACAAAACTATACAATGCAAGTAATAATTGTACCCCTCTAGCAAGATAATACTTTTACATTAGAATTCAATAGAGAACAAAGCATTTAGTACAACAGATAGGCAGCTAAACATTCACACAGAACGTGGATCGACTGTGATGAACTCTAACAAACTGCCAAGTAAGCAAGTTAAAAAATATATTTTAGCTATTATACGCTTTCATTCCATACTTGAAAATGTGCTGAGTTTCGATTTGTTATTTAAATTTTACTTTCAGTTATAGTTTTGGTGTGAAAAATTTAAAGTTAAATAATATTTTAAAAAGTACCTGAGAGTTTAAATTTCACTCAGTTTAGTAAAAAGGTCATTTAGTTAATTATTTTATTTCAAAGTTTTACAACAGCACTAAAAACAGTAAATTACTGTTGCATTAAGTAAAACAACATCAAAGTCCTAACAATTAAGAGCCTGACAATCCAGCCTCAAACTGTAGCAAGAGTCACCGAAAAATGAACAGAACTTTCAATGGCGTCGCGAGAGAAAACTTTCTCTTGAGACTTTTTCTCTTGTGGTCTCTGTGTACTCAGTCGTCATCGTGTGGTGCTTTGGCGCCTGTTTGTGTAGAGTCTGCAAGAGACATCCCTGACATTGCCTTATGACGAGGAACCGGACGTTAAATTCTGATTTATTTACTTTATTTTAAATCAAAGCCGTTAACGTTGATTACCTTGATGGTGCAGTCAGAGGAGCCGCTTACAAGTCGATTGGCCTCCAGATGGAGACACCGTACAGTGCCCGAATGCCCTACCAGCGTCTGCACGGCCCAAGGGCTGTTTGTTCTTCTGTTCCATAGCTGTGCGTGCACAGTTACACATACACGTTTTATACGTTTTACACATTTCATAAGTAGACAACATTCAGATTTATGGTTACTGCTTACATAATATGTTTATTGATTACTGTCTGGAGCCAGTGGCGATATGGGTAGGATACTCAACCGCGGATCAATATGTGTGGGGCTTAAATCCTGGGCTCGCCCGTAACTGACATTGCTTTCGAGTGAGGAAACTGACGTTAACGCTAGCTTTTTACATAATACATGCATTCTGTATACAAGCAGAATGCACTGGTACGTGCAATGCATTTGCGAGAACATTAGTGTACATAAAGACTAAAAGTCATTTCTACAATCGGTAAATTGATGAAAGGCTCGAGTTTTGCATCAATTTCATTTCTTGAAAGCGTATTAGGGCAGCTAGCACCATATATGAACTAAGCCCCTATCGATGCACAGTCAGAACTCAGAAGCTTAACCATTCATGTCGTTTGAAAGGTATCAGCCAATATCAGTATATATTTTATGATGGCAGCATTCTTTCTCTGAATGTTTTACAGCTAGGGTAATTGATAGAATAACTGTCGATGAAGTTAGATGTGTAAACTAGATAGGAAAGTCGGTCTAAGTGCAAGGTTTAGCCTGCAAGTTGCATTATTCATAAATACATTGTTCACTGTTTGTAATTTTCTTCCTCTGGTACTTTGCTTTGTACCACTAATCCACTTTTGTATATGTTGAAAACACATCTCTTCCCATCGTAGATTTAAATTATCCTAAACGACAGTCATTGATCACTGGACTGGCACCGTTTAGTATCTGCTTCTCTCTTCAATAAATGTTATTTTATTTTGCTCGAGTAAATTGATTTAGTGACATGTAATGTGAGAACGTCCCTTACATCAACCTTTTATGAAAAAAAGGAAATTAAACCTGTAGCCTACTATAATAATTATTATTATTATTATATAAATCAACCTTAATAGTTTTATCAGATGATCCGCTGACGATGCGAGTATCATCAAACTGCACACATGAAACGCCTAAAACACATGAATGTCACAAGACATATATATTTAATTTAACAATAGACATGGCAGGAGCCAGTGGCGATGTCGGTAAGATATTCGACCGCGGATCAGTATGTGCGGGGTTCAAATCCTGGGTTTTCCCGTCACTGACATCGCTTTCGAGTGTGGAAACTGACGTTAACATTAGCTTTACCACTTTTTTACATAACACCTTTGCAGCACAACATTATTTTATCGAGTCATAACACACACACACACACACATGTCTACAAGGCAAAGAATTTCTGTAGCCATACAACATATTATAATACAATAATTAAGAGTATAATTAAAAAAGTTTTTGTGCACAAGTCTAAGGTATCAGAACTAAACCTTCAGAGGTTAAAATTTCATATTTCACTTAAAATAATTAGGAAAAAATACCTGTTTGAAAGACCAAAGCATTTTAAGAACTTGCCTTGTGTATGGCCTTCAAATGTTCTCACGTTACATCTGCCTTTCAACCAGTTGCTCTGCAGTCTGTATCGATCTCCAAAAACACCTTTCCACTGTTTAGAACAGAAACAGACATCAATGATCACACACACAAAAGCAGAAAGGCCAATCTAAACGGCTGCAGTTTGTATCTTATTCTAAAGGGGCATTCAAGGCAAAAAGGCTGAATTTGAACGATAGACAGTAAAATAGGCTACTTAGTAAAACTCAAGACTACATTACCAATATAAAACCTCCTGAAAATATTATGTTACTAATAGACAGTATGGGAGTAAAGACGTAGTAACATTAACTATCCAATAACACAACATTTCATTATGATTTCAAGATTAAGATTTAAGATTTGTAATATGCAGTTAAACCATTGTACCAAAAACACAATAATAATACATAGTCAGATATATTGTTTCTTAGTAGGTTATTTGTTGATGTGAGAACACAATTAGTTCATGACTGATTAATTCTCAAATCATATCAACGTGAAGAAGAGAGGAAGACCAAAGATATTTTAATAGAGGAACATCAAAAATAATTAAATAATCTGGAGCAATAACATTAATTGTGATTTACAAGCCAGGAACAAATGAATAAAAGAATCTATGACACTTCAATTCAGTTCAATTTAATTTAATAAGAACACCAAAAAGAGTCATTCAACCCTGTAGAGTTTACATACACAAAGCACAAACAAGCAAATGCAACAGGAAAAACACAAACTAAAGGTGAACTATGGTGATCTTAAAGAAAAATTTGATATAAAATGATAACAGTTGAACTTGTGCATACAAAATAGCCAGGGGCATAATTTTAAATTGAGATTAAAAAATTGAATAATAAAATTTATAAAAGGAGAAGAGAACCAGATAAGCACTTGCATATGACTGATGTATATGGAGGTATGTTGTCGCTCTTTGTTCTGTTCAGAAAGAACAGAACAGATGACATGAAGAAATAATATACAAATATAATTCATATTATAGCATATATATAGTGAACAGCTCAAAGGAGTCGGCTCATTGAGCCGTGTGAGTCGTTTATATGCTGCTCTCACAGATGAGTCGTTAAGCACATAACTATTTTAATGTTCTCAGCTTATTGTAGGTTTAAATTCCTGATTCTATACGTAATTCCCTTAGACTAGAGCTCAATTTATACACAGCCTATTTGCTTTTCTGGTTCTTGTTGTATTGTTGTATGTGTAAGATTCGTGTATGGGTTATTATGCCTGAAATAGAGCATAAATGAAAAAAATAAAATAAAAATATAATATCATAGAATAAAATTCATACATGTATATCACCAGATGGAGTAACCCAGTAAGTCAGCTGTTTTTGTTCACTAGTGGGTGAGAGGCGCCACCTGTCCATTGAACAGAGTTTACGCCACAGACTCGGCTCATTGCTTAGCTCATACCAGCTCCGACAAACACACGAAGCTCTACACAGGCTTACTGAAATTATACAGTACAATATAGTAAAATAGCACAAAATATACAATATACTACAAAACATTAAATATCAACTATTAGCATAGTATATATATACATTAAAGAGTACAGACTACCAAACTTACTGACTTAATATCAAACTATGGCTTGTTTATGCATAGATATAAGTGTGTGTGCGGCGTGCGTGTGCGCGCATGCACATATACTTTCTAAGTAAAGTATTGTACATATGATATATATATATATATATATATATATATATATATATATATATATATATATATAATATATACATATATATATATATATATATATATATATATATATATGACAACGAAAACTTATATAGCAGTGTCATGGCCGAACTCGGTCTTCGAGACTACTTTACTAGAAGAGTTCAATTGTAATCATGAGCTGAATAACAATTACATTTAAATTACTATCTAAACTAGTAAAAATTTCTACATGTGAGCGGAACTTTACGCTATCCAGCAACACTCATTTCAGACTTCATAATACAAAATACTCATAATAAACATACATTCGAGTATAGTACTTTCATGTAGAAAAACTACGAGACCACAACAATGTTTTCACACCACGATGGAAAGCCAAATAGTTAGACTGTTAGGTGTCAAACCATTCCAAACGAAAGCCACGGCAGAAGGCCAGGCTCGGTCACCTAGCGAGGCATTTGTTCTCGGCTGAATGAGTAGACCCGAACCATCTGACCAAAGACCGTGACGCTGACGACCCTAAGAAGCATAGTGAAGGTCAGAAGAGAGATATTCTGGCCCACAGCCATGCAGTGACCGCCACGTTAGGCATGCAATTTTAAAAGTCACCGGTTCACGTACCATCAGCCAATGCAGCTGCATTAACAGTGGAGTGACGTGATCTCCTCTTCTACCGCCATGGATAAGTCTCGCTGCTGCATTCAGAACCGACTGACACCTATTTAAGTGAACATCCGGTAAGCCATAGAGAGTGGAGTTGCCATAGTCGAGTCTTGATAATACTAAGGTGGATACTAATGTCTGAAGTATTGGTCGTGGTACCGATTGACGTATGCATCGAAGAGCCCTGAGTACACCGAAACAGGTACAGACAGTTCTCTTAGTATGAGAGGTCATCATAGTGTCGTAGTCCAGATAAACACCGAGATTACGAACACATGAGACAGGTAGTATTTCAGCTTCAGCTATTCGTAGCGGTAAGGTAGGGAGCAGACGTTGTCTACGACATTATATTATTCAATACATAAATGCAAAAGATTATAAAGAGAAATGTAGACAAACCATGATCTAGAAATGAGAGTATGTGTAGAGAGAGACAAGGAGGAAGAAATGAGAGCCAGTCCTGACAATTGACAGGACAACCCTCGTGCATTCGAGGCGCCATCTCAACCGATAAGCTGTGTATCTCTGGTATGGAACATTCCTCCTAAAGATACAAAAACTTTATCATTGCCAGGTCCTATGTTCAGAGTTGAACATAGATAAGGTTAGATATCTATGTTTAAGAGTTGAAGTTCATTAATTATCAGACGTCTATGTTCAATATCAGACAACTCCTCTTTGTTCAATACCACACAACTCTAGGTTCATTACCAAGCTAGTATGGATGACTTACATCCCTTGTCTTGTGTATCCTTAAATAAAATACTCAATACATAACAGTCTCTTTAATAAATCTTGAATCTCAGACATGATAGAATAATTTGCATTTCTAAATAAACTTAGCCAACTAGCCATCTACATGCACATATTTTTAGCTGTGAATAGTACTTGCAATTTAAACATAACTCTAAAATAGTAAAATAGTAATTATTTGACCAAATTGGGGAAAGGATTTAGCACAGTCGGTTATCTGTGCGTCAAATGAACGAAGTTAAGCTTCGTCAGATTCCATTAGCACGTGATTGGGTGACCACCTTGGCAGACTGAGTGTGAACAGCTTAGAATGAAAATTCCTCTAGGTCTCCAAATCACAGGTTTAACGTACAAAACTCAGGATGTGCTGAGACAAAATATGGAACATATACTGTCGACAGAATAGAACCTAACAGTTGGCTGAATTCCTTTAAAAAATCTCGGACATCATTCAAAAGCCGCAATGGTTGAAGGACTGCAACATATGCAAAAGAAAATTGACAATGACTAAAGATATACCAGCAGATCTTTCAAAAGAAGACGTTTCTGCTCGTGGTTAAACTGACCAAACCAATCTCTCATTGTCTGAAACATAAAATACACAAATTTCTTACAATTATACATTTATTATTTATTTATGCATTATTCAAAATATTTCAGCTTAATTTTATGAAAAAACAGGATATTATAACTTAAATTACATAATATATATAATTTAAATTAATTATATATATTATAACTTAACTTATTATAACTACTAAACAGGATACTATAACTTATAATGTAATTATAACTTGTTATAACTTAGGATATTAAATCCTATAGAATCTCATTAAATGTACACAATTTATAAGTTAAATAATAAAAATCGTGGATTTAGATTATTTTATTAATAGACGAAATAAAATAGAATACTAAGTATAAAATATTATGCGTAAACAATTATGCATAGCAGAAAAAAAAGGCTTACCCTTCTCTTTTGTCTGAATATCTCCGGCTCAACGCCTGTCCTCCAACTACAAACTGAAACGCTTTGAAAAGCCTCGTTAACTCCGTTACTCTTTAACTTTGTTTGATTTAAATTTCTTTTTCCAATATCTAGAGATTTTACATAGGCACCAACAATCACGTCTCTGCAATCATCCTTGCAGCAACACGCTGTGTTCTGTATTCTATAACCTGATGAATCACTTTCTTCACCAGACTTTTCCAGATTGTTCTGAGTTGCATTAGGAATAGCCTTACCACAGACTTTGCACCACGTTCTGCTGTAATACAGCGGCAGACTGCTGTATCTAACCTTATCTGTGCAGCTTATTCCTCCAAATGAGAAACTTGCGAGTCTTTCGGATGAAGCGGAGTCGGTAGGTTTATCAGTAGTAGACTGTGGCGAGAACGGACAGTCTTGATTGTCAATTTGATCCACGATATTATCCAATCCAGTATCTACACTGGACATTAGAGCTGATTTAGAAAACGAGAATGCAGGACAAATGCCGCTGAGACGTTTATTAGGTGAGCAATTGCAGCAAGCTATACAGTGACAGATCTTGGAGCTATTAGAAGCCAAAGCAATGCCCGGCATAGAAGCTGGTCGAAACATCATGCAATCTTCAGCTCCATGTTGTCTATGACTAGCACAGGACTGAAAGCCTGTGAGCTGCTCTGAGGCAATCCTGCTCCTAGGATTTGTAATAGCAAAACAACTGGATCGCTTGATTAGTGAATTCTTAGGCCTCTTTATGTTACTAAAATTTTCGTGACTTTTCAATTCCTTCTTTATCTCCAAATTCGATGTAGCAGACATCTCAGCCATGGTTTGATTCAATAATGATACTTCAAAGACATTGAATTAAAAATCTTGAATACTTCTAGAGTTAAGTTATTACCTTAAATTGTATAAAATCATACAAAAAGATATAAATTAGCAAATAAATAAATAAGTAAAATTTATACACATATCTACTGATCATCCATCATATTACAGTCAATTTGCTTATTTCCCTTTCTCCCTCTCTAGTATTCTGAATAATTGCACGTTCAAGGAATATATTTCAAATCACAATTCCTGTTTTAAGCTCCAAAAGAGTACTCCATAGAAGACTATAAGTTGATCTTAAGATGAAGACTATGCCTTTAACAAACTTATCTTATACTTGTGGTTAAGATTCCATAGAATCCTAAAATAATAGGGCTTAAATCAGTAATCCTAGGTATAATTTATAAAATCTAAGCTATTCCCATTTAGCCTGTCTGTTTTAAAAGATTTTAGGACTCATCTTCACAAAAATTACAGCAACAAAATATTTCAAGAGCTTTCTCAGAATCATTGTAAATTATATCAACATTGGTTCCGTTAATTCAATTCTCTAATAATTATAATAACTTGCCTGAAAGTTACATAAATTATTAAATATCAAATGTAAAATGTTTATGTTTTGATTCTATTTATAGTAACACCTAGATACGTGAAGTCGAAAAAGCAGGAGTGAACAAGACGAGGAGAATTTCGGCCCTAAATCTAAACCTAACACCTTAATCTTAGCCTTAATTCTTAGCCTTAACCCAATCTCTAATCCTAGGATACAAAAAGCGGGTTTTGCCACCCCTGGGCAAAGTTGTATGACTTATCAAGGTTTGTAATTTTTCCTTTACAGTTTTTGTATATTGAGATATGATGCTACGACTAGACTGGCTTGCAAGTCTTCAAGACTTCTTAAACCAGCATAATAAAGTCAAGTAAGTATGTGACTTAAGTAAGTAAGTCACTTCAGTAATGTGACGCAGCCTGCTATTACTAACGCTCTAGGCTATCTAATCTCTCTTTCCAGCATGCAGCACCACAGATCTGGAATTCCTTCCATCCATTCTTTAGAAGTCTTTCTTTGGATCAAACTAGTCTTTGCTTTCCTATCAGCATGCGCAGTTCCTTAAACACTTGAAGATCTTTAATTATACCAATCTTTTTCATAATACCTCTTTTCCATGCCATGTCTGCGAGTTGTGACCAGACCGTAAACCTTTTCTTTAATTCTCTTAGTTTTTCTACTGATCTTCTGCATTTTGGAATTTTCACCGCTATTGATCTTCTTTATGCTCGCTGGCGTGGATCTGTCTCAATAGGGCTCGATGTTGTCAATTTGTCATTGATGACAGTAGCAATTAAACTAATGTAGTTATGTTAAGTGATAGATAAATTCTAAATTTAGGGGACATTTTATAACATTATTCGCATTGAACATTGTCCATTCCTTTGTTTGTACACAAGACCCGGTCAGCTGTAGCTTCGTCACGTGAACTCTTACGTAATGACTAGTATGGCCTATTTATTTTCAATAGCTAAAGTAGTTTCCAGTTTTAGTCATATTTATCTTTAAAATTTAAATACAACAAATTAATACAATTAAAAGCTTAAAATAAATTAATATAATTAAAAGTAAGACGTGGCTTTAAAGCATTAAATTGTACAGAGAGTTGTTTATGAGAGTTAATGTATATATTTAGTGTATATATGATAATGTATATATTTAATAATAACAACAATAATAATAACAATTAGAGCGCTACCGTCATCAATGACAACATCGAGCACTATTGAGACAAAAACAAGCCGGCGAGCTAAAAAGAAGGTCCAAAAACTGTGCAAATTCCAAAATCCAGAAATTCAGTCCAAAGTAAAGAGAGTTAAAGAAAAGGTGGTTTAGGCGCAGATCGCTGCTCATGGACACTGGATGGAAAAGAGAGATGGAAAAGATAGGTCTTCAACTGCTTATGGAACTGCTCATAGGAAAGCAAAGGCTAATGTGATTCAAATGAAGATTTCCGAAGATTGGATGGAAGAGAATTTCAGATCTGAGGTGCAGCATGCTGGAAAGAACAATTTGATAGCTTAAGCGGAAGGTAAGCTAGGTCTCACAAGAGTAATTAACTTAGAAGACCGAGTAAGAGCAGGCTGCATCACTTTAATCAAGTGAGACATACAAGTTTGTCCGGGGATGGTGATGGACTTATAGGTTAACGAAGCTGTTTTGTAAATGATACGCTCTTTAATCTTTAGCCAGTGCAAAGACTTCAAAATAGGCGTAACATGTGAGTACTTGGAACTACAAAAAATTGCTCGCGCAAGAGAATTCAGAACAAACTGCAACCGATCAATCTCACGGCCAGGGAGATTTAAAAACAGGGAATTGCAGTAGTACAACTTCGATTGCAGAAGAGCAGCACCGATTGTAGCAGCTGTCTCACGGTGAAGAAACGGTGATATTTTAATACCCGAAGATAACGAAAGAGTTTTCCCATTCAGGTTCAGAAGCTGTTGAGGTGTCCCGACCAACAAGAATTCAGTCTTAGATGGATTAAGTGCCAAGAAATTAGCAGACATCCAAGAGTATATAGACGGGAAACTTTGTTGTAGGAGGGTTTCAGCATTAGAATAGGAGTTAGGGGTGAAACAAGTGTACATTTGAGTGTCATCATCATATAGTTCATGATCAAGAGAATGAGAAGAGATATTTTGTTGAATATGCATTAACAATGGGCAAAGTTATTTTGCATTGCAACAGTATAGGGAGTATGTGTCAAAATCTATTATAATCGATTAACAGCAAAATTAGAATTTTGGTGCTGTAATCGTCTGTATCATTGCCTGATTTTTGGGTATTTGCGATCTTCGTCGAATATGACCATTTCTTTCTCTCGAGACTGCCACTACAATTGATGCTGCTCTCTTTCAATCCAAACTGGATTACTGCAACTCCCTATTTCTAAATCTTCCCAGTTGCGAGATTGATAAGCTGCAGTTCATTCAGAATTCCCTTGCACGTGCAGTCTTTTGTAGCTCCAAATTTTCTCATTTCACTCCAATCCTCAAGTCCTTGCACTGTCTCAAAGTTAGAGAACACATTTTATGCAAGACATTTTCTCTAACTTATAAGTCCATCACCACTCCCGGTAATAGTTACTTGTCCCACTTACTACAAGTGGGGCACCCTACATCCAGGCAGTCTTCTACCAGGTCCTCTAAGTTAGTTACTCTAGAGAGACCGAGCCTTCCTTCACGTAGCAAGCTGTCTAGGCACTCCTTCCAGCATACTGCCTCGCAGATCTGGAATTTTCTTCCTTCCACTCTGCGCACCCCTCATCTATTCCTGATCAACCTTTTCTACTTTACGAACAGTTTCATAGGCGGTTGAAAGCTTTTCTCTTTGACTTTTCCTATCCACCAAATGTCCACGAACTGAGACCAACACGTAAACCTCCATTCCGCTAGTACCCTTCCTTGGACTGACTACCCGGAATTTGGCTCACACCGTTTATGGACCCCTCACTCTGCTCATCTTCTTTGATTTGGTTCCACAGTGCTCAATGTTGTCATGGACAACAGTAGCACTCTAACCGTATTGTTGTTGTTGTTGTTGTATTGCATATAGTGGCAGAACCAGGGGGGCCAGGTGGCCCGCCTGGTTCTGCCTGGTCCCCCTTAGACCCGTTGATATAAAATTTTAAACTATATTTTCATTGTTTTTAATGTCAATTTCTATGTGTAAATATGGAAAAGCAGTGTGTAGGGGGGGAGCGAGGGAACTCAGTTTCACTAGCACAAATTTTTTCATATTTGATATACTAGGGGCCCTGTATAATGGAAGGGGACCTGTAAAATGTTGACTGTTTCACTAGCTCTTAATTTTAACTTTAACCACTTTAAAAGAGTAAAAAAGGGTATAAGTAAAAACTGTGAACTCTGTCCTGGAGCAGTGGTGCAACCGACCGTGGCTGGGAGGGGCTTAATACCCTCCTACCGCCAAAATTAGGTCACTTTTGTAATTCGTCCAGGTCCACTGAGTTTCTTCAGAGGTGAAAAAATTACGTACTGTTTTTCAAAAACAATCTGCCACTGATTGCATATAACTTACTTATGATACCAGCTGACTTTTAGTCCTCGAGAGCTGGTCTTGGTCTCGAGTTTGCTTCAGACAGGATTTTGACGGTCTTTGTCTTGGTCTCAAAAGTTCCAGGCTTGGTCTTGGTCTCGAAGGTTTCAGTCTTTGTCATGGTTTGGGTCTGGAAGGTGCCGGTCTTGGTCTTGGTCACAAAGGTTCCAGTCTTGTTCTTGATCTCGAGCACTTTGTCTGATATTTTCAGACCACCAAGTATTATTTTGACTACTTTGAACTAGTTGTGAATGAACAATTTACAAGAATTATTTATGTAGTTCAATGACCTGTTTTAATGTCTTCTATTTGCTGATCGTTTTGCATAGGCCTACTATAAAAATGATAAAAATAAACATGAAATTTGATAGCTATAGAAGTCACTGAGGTACATTTTACTTGTGATGTACAGAATTAAAAAGGTATACTTCAAAGAGAAAGAGTGATATCAATTCAATGAACTGTCAAACGTCAATATATGGAATATATCTGACGGTGTTGTGTCTGGGTTGTCCGTATATAAGTTATTTTTTGCCACCAGTTCGATTTAGTAAAATTTTCATATTTTTACTTCTTATACCAACTTGAGAATATGTTACTGATATTTAGTGCTAATAACCTTAAATCTCTTTTCTTTGAACAATTTATTACATTTTATGATATTACAGAAAACAATTTGTTAAATATTGAAAAATGTCAATAATTTGATTGTAAAAATATAAGTTTATATTTCTTGTAGTAGTCAGACTTGTACGTAGTGAAGGACAGTGAAGCTGAATAAGCAATGACTGATGAAACCATGTTTAGTGCATGCAGTGCATCAGCGTCTATGGATGAAGATGATTTGGATGAGTTTTGTATTAAAATCATTGACAACGAGACTGGAGCTGTTTCAATCATCACAGAACATGATCTATCAGATGATTGTATTGTACTGTATGAAAATGATAAGGTTGACCTTTTATATACAAATTTATGTAAATCATTATTTTAAATATCATTGAGTATTTTTCAATTTATAGGGCTTATTTTTTGTCATTGACTATGTTCTCAATCGTTTAATTCTTATTTAGAAGATTAAAAAGCAGTTTCTATCCAAAAAAAGCTTTTAAATTTTATGTTTGCATTCTGGTCTTACAGAATAATATGTAAAACTAGCCATCTAACAATTCATTTCTTGACTACTGTGATTTATCATGTTGAACAGTTGCTAGAATGAATCGTGATTGGTTTATTTAACTTAATTTTATAGTTGCGCTACATTGGGTAATGAGTAGAGTTGTGCTGTTTAGATGACCTACTAAACAGCTCACATGCCTGAAGAGCTGGTGACCAAGGGTTCTAATCCTTGCTGAACCATCTCTGACTGCACCCTTATAATTTGAAAACAGGCGTTAAACTTATAGCTTCATTGTTGGAATGCTTAATTTTTATGATATTCATTTAATTAGCATATCAGGCATAAACTTTTTAGGCTGAAGTTGCTAATTCGAAATTTTGTCAAGAATAATTATGTGTCTCATTTCATAATTGCCTAAATGTTTATTGAAATACTATGAAGTAGACTGCCTAAATGTTTATTAGAAATACTATGAAGTAGACTGAAAATGAGGCAGATTTGATAAATTTCAAAAGACAAATAAGCTTACTAAATATTATGAGAAAAATTTACAAAGAACATTAACATTAATATTTCATTGATAATGTTAATCTCTCTCATCTCTCTCTCTCTCTCTATCTCTCTCTCTCTCTCTCTCTTTCAATCTCTTTCATGCTCTTTCTTTCTCTCTGTCTTTGATCGTGCATTTATGAGTGATTCATTCATATTAACTGTCCACAATTCATAAATTCATAAAGAGATCTCCATCAAAAATCACTCTACAAGAGTCTCTCTATAAGAGAATGATGCCGTTTATTGTTTTATTAAATCCTATATAGCTTATGATGTAGTTTAATATTTTCATTCTCAGTAGTGGCTAAGTAACAACTTTTAGTCAATTTCTAAGCTAAGATAATATCTTACCAGTAATACTTGTTATTCATTGAGCAGGAAGAGCCACAATGTACAATTTCAGGAGAACCTTCTGCTATGGTTGAGATTTCTAGAGAGACGTGCTCTGTAGATATCAGCCACTGTGGTGTTGTGGCTCCCACTAGCATGCACCGCAATGTTGCTCTTCAGAAGAGTCGAATGTCTGCTAAACTCAGCTGTGATACGAGTAAGTTACGAAACTGAATAGACGAATGCAAACTGTTTTAGAACTCAAGTTTTATAGTACGCATTTTTCTACTACATCATCATCATCATCTTCTCTTTAATCTCAGTTTAATTAAAGTCTATCTTTTATTTTTTTCTATATCTCTACTATATGTAAGTTAAAAATTTGATAATGGTATTGGGAGTATTTTATTTCAGAGACATTTTTATTTTGTTATTACATAAGTCTATGTTAAATACAGTGTGCAATGAATAACAGAATGCATTTATTGACATCCTTGAAACACACATCAATTGGTAGTTTTAATAGAGAGAAGTTTTGCTTTTCTCCTCATCTTCTTTTCATTTTTTTTCTCTTCAATTAACTACATTACTAGTTGTTTATATGTCAATAGAATTTAGTTGGGTAACCTGAAATGCCCTCAGAATCGTGCATTTAACGCTCACACTAACCTACAGACTAGGGCATAAAAAAATAATCCCCTAGCGAAATCTTAATAACTCTAAGAAAACTCAAAATATCTTTACAAAATTTACGGAGCTTCTAGGGGAGGAATTTCTGCGTATATCCTGCAAATTTGGTTAAAATATTTTCAGTAGTTACGAAATTACAGCATTTCTACGAGAAAAGTCCTCAAATCAATTTTAACAAGGCTTTTCGAAATGTCATCGTTCCTTTTAAAGAAAATAACGTCCCTGAAAAGGGCCGTTTACTTAAGTGGTGGAGTTTAAGCCTTCACTACCTTGTTAGCTACTCCAATAAAAGATGCTTAAATTTCGTTCTTCTGTTAAAATTATTCCTAAGTTTTTTTTGAAAATTTCCGTTACCTTTGTTTAAATAAGCCTTGTTAAAATTGAAATTGCTCAATTAAATTAGTACTGGCTCAATTTTTTTTTCAAATTTCTGAATATATTTTCACAAAATTTGCAGGATATATGCAGAAATTCCTCCTCTGAAAGCTCCGAAAATTTTGTAAAACTATTTTGAAGTTTTGTCCAAGTTATTAAGAGTTTTGTTTTAAAAAAGCCTTGTTAAAACTGATTTTTGCACTTTTTTCGTTGAAACTCTGTAATTTTTTTCCTGCTTAATAGATTTTTATCAAATTTGTAGGATATACGCAGAAATTCCTCCCCTAGAAGCTCCATAAATTTTGTAAATATATTTTGAGTTTTCTTAAAGTTATTGAGATTTCGCTAGGGGATTTTTTTTGCCCCAGTCTGTACATTCAACTATACCGAGCATGGGTGCAGTATTGCCATTTATTCCAACTAATAATGTCTGAAAAATTTCCTTTAGGACTATTGCCACATAAATTTTAAATCAATCCATGTTTTGCTGAGTATTTTGCTTCAAAGAAAGTTTAGATTGTATATATATTCTAATACTACGGACATGAAACAATGGCATGAATTCACAATATTTGTTTGATCTTCTTTTGGTTAAGATATTTTTTAAATTCAAGAAAGACACGATCTAAAGGTACCCAATAAGGTCTTTTCAATAAGCATACAATTTTTAGTTTCAAAACTGTTTGAATGCTTCTGGTAACTTGTTTGCTTAGTATTGTATTTAGTATTTAATAATTAATTAGTCTATATGTGTGTATAAATTGCAGATCTTCATATAATTTAACATTTTTGTTTAACATCTTAATTTTTATTAATAAATCAAGCTATTAATTAAATTTTTAACTTTTGACTTTTAACTTTTGACGTTCTGATGACTAAAACCAAGTAGAATTTTGTATGAAATGCAACCAGAGAGCCATAAATGCAAAGAGTGACTAAAATTATGACTAATTAGTTCAAACTTCCATTGCAAATTTCTATAACTACATGCTCATTATCATACAAGTTCATTGAATTATATTGAATTGCATTGAATTAAATTTAATTACATCAAACATTTAATTGCATCAAACATTTAATTGAATTACATCAAATTGATCAAACATTGACTGTCAGATTGTAGCACTGTCTCTTCTTGGTGATTTTTGTTTCAGAAATAGATGGATTCCGGTCAAGTCGTCAGATCCTCCGATGCTCTCGTTGTGGAGTTGATTATGGGGAAGTTCTGGAACGAGATCAACATGAAGCAGCGTGTATGTTTGATAGACCGTCGACCTATCAATGTGACGAGTACTATATTCCACCTGTTCCTACTGGTGATGGACCAACATTTCTACAAGCCTTAGATCTTACTGCTAGTTCTGCTCTTAACGATTCTATTACTGCTTCATTCCAGCCATCCACTGGCGTATTCCAGGATTATAATAACGCTAATTTTGGGAATTTTAAAATTATCTCTAATAGCATCAGTTTTGGCTATGCGCGTTCTGATTTCGGCAAGGCTTATGGTGCTAATCAGTCTGCCATTGATTCCATAGAATCGGTTAAAACTGATTTAAGAATTACTGACTGTATTGAAGGAAAACAAAGTGACTGTATTTCTAAAACAGCTGCTTTGGAATCGACAGGAATTAAACATCTTTATTCAGAAAGTATTCATCCTAACGGAAGCGACTCTGATGCTCGCAGAAGTCTCTTAAAGTCTTCAGCTGTCTGCGATGCCAGTAGCCTGAGTGCTACGGAACTGAACAAGAATGGTAATTCAAACGAAGTCAGTATTGATTCCATTGCACTCAATGATAGTAATGGCTCAACTTGTCGTGATGTCTGCGACTTAGAACCTGCAGGGGAATTAGATAATCATACGTCGCAGACTCCGCGAAGAATGCTCTTAAGCAGATGTCCTGTGGTGACAAACGAGCTTAGTTCAGGCAGTGGTGTGATGACCAGAAGTAAAATGGACGAGATAAAGTTGAGGATGTTCGGCTCTAAGAGTCTACTATCAGTGGCTCTAAGCTCAGAGCTGGGCAGGAGAATATATAGGCATACAGTTGATCAGCTGAATTTGACATTAAATCAAGATTCTGTAGTCAAGAATTATAGCAAGGTAAAATTTGAAAGAAGTAAAAGATCTCTAGTACCATCAACACTTAAGGTTCTTCAGAGTGATGAAAGAGATCGTATTTCTTCATTACGGGACGTCTCTGTTACTGAAGTTCTGACTATAGGAAATGATTGTTTTAGAAAAGAAAATTCAATTAGAGAACGTAGCGATTTGAGTAAACAGTGTGAAATGCTTGAAGTTTCGTTAGTGGATTCACGATGTACTGTTATAGAGAAAACAATTTCCTGCTGTGTAGATACTAGTGGCACTCCGACTAATGTGATTATCGATGATTCCAATACGTCTATGGAGAACTACCGCAGTGGTGACAACAGTCTAGCAATGACTCTGCTGGAGAAATCTTCCGCCCACACTTGCAGTGGAGAATTTTCCACCCCAACTTGCAGTGTATACTTTTCCACGTCCGCTGGCAGGGAGAAATTTTCTGCTTCGACTTTTAATGAGCTACCACAAACTTGCAATGAAAGAATTGCCTGCTTGCCTTGTGAAAAATTAAAAGAGTCTCATTTAACTGCTGATTCTGAAGAAAAGAAAATGTCAGATAGCAGCTGTAATTTGCAATTTTCATGTCTTTCGACTATGAACACAGAGAGTGTGAAGTCAGCTTTAAACAATGCTAGTCAGGATGATTATTACAATACTGATGCTGAAACAGTTGAGTGTAACAAGAAGGCTGACAATGATTCTATACAGGCTAATTCTGAAAATGAAAATTTTATGAACTTAAATTCAATTGGTTCAAGTAGCAAACAAAACTTTTGTGAAACTTACGATAATTGTTTTGAGAAAATAACTACCAATAATCATTTACACAAACTAAATAAAGGAGTTGTTGATTCTGATTTTAAATTAGAACTTTGTTGTAGTGATACTGAAAATAAGGAAAAAAATCCTGAAGCTAATCTTTGCAAGACAACTGCTAACGAATTAAAGCTTCGTGACTTTCTAACAATTGTATCGAAGTCTAGTGGCACAGCTGTAAGTAGCCTGCAGCCCTGTGGCTCAACTTCAAAAGATTTACAACCTTGCAAAAACGAAATAAATGACTTTCAGCATGACGACATATCTGTATATGCCTCAATGTCTTGTAATAGAGAAATAGAAGACTCGACTTCTGGCAACAAAGAGATAAACAAATTAAAATCTCAGGATACTTCTGCAAATGGCTTGCCGTTTTGTTGCACATCATTAATCGACACAATGCCCTGTGATGCAGAAGTTAAAGATTCGATTCTCTGTGATGACACAGTAAGTTTCTTTACTAAGCTTTGTGATAAGACAGTAAATGATTCAAAGCTGTGTGATGAAATAGTAAATGATTCAAAGCCTTATGATGATGCTGTAAATGATTTAAAGCTCTGTGATGAAGCACTAAATGATTCAATGCTTTGTGAAGAAACAGTAAATGATTCAAAGCCTTATGATGATGCTGTAAATGATTCAAAGCTCTGTAATGACGCACTAAATGATTCAATGCTTTGTGATTCAGCAGTAAATGATTCAAAGCTTCGTGACGACGCTGTAACTAATGCTAATGTCGCAGAACATGCGAGTGCTTCAGTTGTTCTTTTAAATGATGAAGACAGTGAAATCGCTTCTGTTGAAGAATGGATCCCTCCATCGTATGAAAAATACTGCAGAACTAGGGAGAAGTGTGTATTTAGATATCGACAGTCGCGTGGTGAGAACAAGTCACTACCCTACAGGGAATGCAGGAAGTATAAACTCGACACTGCCAGGAACTTTGCCTTAGACAGTTCTGTATGTAGTGACGAAAGTGAATATTGTCATTTGTACAAGTTTACAAATAGCGAGCGTCAAACGTTCTGCAGAGCAATCGGTCAGGGATTGAGCTTGAGATCTTACGAATTGAAGCGGTCCCTTGCGCCTTGTCGTGCAGTCTTGCATAAGTTGAACGAAAATGAAATATTCAATTGGAAGAGCTCAACGAAACTTCGTTTGGACGATCGTAGGTTTAGAATATCAGAGCTTCGTAAGGCTGAGCGGCTACTGCAGAACTCTGAATGTAGCCAAGCTACATCGTCTAAGGTTAAGCAAAATGTTAATGATGCTAAAACTTCTAAAACAAAACAAGATGGTAAGAAAGATTTTAATTACAGGAAACTGCAATATAAGGCCAGGTTTAGAAAAGGCGAACAAGGTAATATATCTGAACCAAAGCAACAACAGTCAAGCAATAAACACACCAAAGAGCGCAGAAAGCGTACTGCCAAGGATATGAACAGTCCTAATGGTGTTGTAGAAAAATTAGGAAGAAAACGTGTTAAAAGAGTTGATAAAGTAACCGAAAAGAAATCTGGTATCAAATTAAAGATAAAGAAAGTACTGTCTGAAAACAATAACAGCTCGCATCAAGTAATAGCAATATCATCTGATGAGGATGACGATGTCATGTGCATATCTGAGCATGGACCGGCACTGCCTGTTGGCACCACTCCTGTCGTGCTGGTGCTGCGGTGCCACGTGTGCGGTGCTGAGATAAAGTGCTCCTCTGTGTCGCGTGAGAGAATAAAAAAGCACTACCGTGTAAAGCATAATATACACAACGTCGATCTCATACAGGGTAGAGATGACAACGGCAAGGAGATTTTAACTATCGTTCAGGCAGAATCGCCTGCTAAACCTCCACGAAATCCAGCAAAGGCTGTTAAGCCTCCAAAGCTCTCCAAAAGACAAAACGGAGGGTCGAAAAATGCAGCAAAAGTGAAATCAGGTCATAATAAGCAGACTTCACCTCATTTAGTAGCTCCACAGCTACGCGACCATCACAATTCTAACTCAAACTTAAATGGTCTTCCTTTAAATGCGTTGGATTTAGACTGTAGCAGCTCTATGCTGTCTAATATAACTACGATTCTTTTGAGTATGCAGAATGCCAGTAATAATAGTGCAACATCTAATTCTATAACACTGCAGCAGAAGCCTGCCAGACCTGCCAATAAAACGAAGTTATCAGATAGTTTGAAGCCACTTCAGTCATCGTCTAAGAATTCGTCTCACTCAGTGCCTTTTTCAGTAGGATCAATACCATCTCGGAAATCTTCTGCGGGTGAAAATTTACTTCTGCAGAACAGTTTAAGGGACGTGGACGTCGTTCGACGCAATAGTCTACCTGCGGTGGAGTCAGAGATCATTTGCTTAGACTGATATATTCGTCCGGCTTCATAGTGTTTTCCTAATCAGTGTGATTCAATTTCGTAAACGAACATGATTTTAAATTCTTTCTTAATGAATAGATTTTTAATATTAGATAATAGATTTTTAATATATTGATAATAATATATATTTAATTAGGCTATTTAATATTTATCGCACGATACGTTCATTTTTATTAACCGTTCTGCATCTAATTAGTCTAATATCCATATCCTCTATTTTTCAGTATTTAGCATGACACTTCCACTCAAATTAATATTAATTTACATATTAAATTAAGACTTTTAAAATTATATTACTCATTTTCTATATACATTATACATGTCGTCTTATAATTTGTCGTCCTTTACGACAATGCGTATCTGGTTCATATTCTGTAATCATATGTTTTAATGCTATTTACATTTCACCAGACTCCCTCCTAAACTAACGCAGATTTCTTAGTTGATTTTCGTGCAATATGCACAGAGAACAAGAAAAATTTAAATAGTATTTTTTATTCATTAGCATGATATAGACTAATTTCTTTCAAGTGTAATAATATTTAATCTTTATAATCTTTTTCTGCTTCCTCTCGTCCAAACTGCTGTCTGAAACTTTGGCTTTGAAAATTTTGTCAAGTGAAAAGTGTTAGACAACATCACAACATGAATGGAAGTTGTGTGTATTTTACTGAAACAATTTTAATTAATTTTAGTTTGATCTTGTTTATGTAAATTAAATTGCAGTTTGTGATCTGAGAGACATTTGCTCACTGAAAGTTGTCGCTTCTTCAAGCTTTATCTGAATTTCTCTTCCTGACCCAGCTCTTTACATTAGTCTTTGTCTTCTGAGGTTGTTTTCCGTTGCCTTCCCCATTTCTTGCTCAGTCGCCTTATAGTAGTTAGAGATTTCTGATGCTGTCGAGGACATACAATTTTTTTGCTTCTGCCCAGTGTCTGCTACCAGCGGTCCCGCAAGCACATAGAATAAAGAAAAACCATTTTAAAACTTATTTTAAAGATCTTTGTGCAAGCACGTGATTGTCCCAATAGCAGAATGTTCCAACAGTTGCTGAGGGTCAGGTAAGGTCATGAAATTTTAAATGACCGATTCTGAAATGAATTGAATTTTCGTGGGTTCGATTCTCGGCCGCGTTGATCTCGGGGGTAAATCTCGGACATTCACAGGAATGGTACACGAAAATCGGACTAGATTGCCTAACGGTTTTAACATGTGGTATTAAGTGTTTGATATCAACATAGTTAATCATTTCACTATAATGCGTGTTATTTATTTATTTATTAGTAATGTCTCGCCAGTTTGGACTCATTTCCAATATTTGTACCAAGTAACAGATTTCACTGGCTAGGGCCAGTGGCGATATCGGTGAGATATTCGACCGCGGATCAGTACGTGCGAGGTTCAAATCCTGGGCTAGCCTGACATTCACATCGCTTTCGAGTGAGGAAACTGACGTTAACATTAACATTTACCAGCTTTTTTCAGTTTTTTCCTCAAATAGAATAGTCTTTTCATTTTTAATGTCCTCGTCGGTATGGATGCTGATATCTTTCCAGTTATATTGATGGCATCAGATTAAAAGTCTTTTATCCTCATCAATCCTTTTTGAGATTCTTCATTTTTAATAATATTTCAGAAGCGCTTTATTACTGATGCTAAGGTAATGATATCAAGTTTTTACGGTCTAAGTTGTGTGTGCAGAGGAATCTCCCTAACATGTGCTTGTTTGGGTTATTTTTTTGCCAATTATAATTAGTTTTGTGTTGTGACTTAACTCTCTCTCTCTCTCTCTATCTCTCTCTCTCTCTCTCTCTCTCTCTCTCTCTCTCTCTCTCTTCAGGGCACTGCCAAGTGGCAGGTTCAAGGTACATACTCATACTCAAAGTCTGCTTTCTCGCTCCATAAGAGCACTCCATAGATCAACAAGTTAATCCCTTCACAAAGTCTATGCATTATCCATACCTTATGTAGCCTATAGCTCGGGGAAAGTATGGCTTCTGAGATGGTTTCCAGTTGCCTTCCTTAGTTATATGGATCAATTACCATTTAATCCTGGAAGAAAATATTTCATGGTGAGGTATGTCCCCTCTTGCCATCCTCAGCTCCTGCCTTAGTCGCCTCTTAGGTACACGCAGCAGATTGTTTGCGGTTGCCCTATTCTGTAGTGTTCCAACCACACCCGAGCACAACGCTTGTGACTTAACTACAGGTTGAATATCATCTTGGGCATGATTAATTGAAAGGGACATTTTCCTATGTACGTGGCTGCTTATTAACCTTGTGAACTACTTGTTTGTTGCATAGGCGTATGTGGTAGGTATATAAAGTTTAGCGGAGTGTTGTGATTAGTCATTTGATAAATAAAGAACATATTTAAAATTGGAGTTGTTTAAAGAGACTTTTAAGATTAAAGTGATATTTTCAATAAACATTTTGAGATCTCAGTTTTTATGAAGGTTTTTATTTATGATTTATCTAGTAAAATTAGATGGCAAATAAAATTAATTGCAAGGAATCAAAAAATGTGTTTATTTTATTTTACGTATTATATGGCCTATTATGGAAATTAAAATGAATTGATCGTGTTGTACTCTATATCTCAAAATCCTATTCAGGGACGTGTATGGAAACATTGAGTTTCCTATATAATTAAGTTAAAATAGAAGTTAATTATTAAAAAATATTCATACTGGAACGAAACTGTAATTATATTTTGTAATTAAAAATGCTATATCTAGGGTGTATATATAGTGTTCTGCCAAGTAGCCAAGTGGCAGGTCAGGGCGGGACAGCCCCCGGGCGGGGCAGCCCCGGGGCGGGACAGCCCCCGGGCGGGGCAGCCCAGAGGGGCGAGGCGGCCCCGGGGTGAGGCACCCCCCTGGGGCGGGGAACCCCCCGGGGGCGGGGATATAGGGCCTATAGGTATATGAAATAACAAAACTATACTTTAGTATTCTGATGAGTCTTAACACAAGCCGTAATTTGCTTTCTGACTCAGAACTGCATGTTATGTTATTAAGAATGATCCTCCATGCTCAAAAATAAATGATCCTCCGGCCTTCATGAAAAAGAAATGATCATAGCTCCGTGATAAAAAAAAACAACATATAATTAATTATAGTACTGCTACTATTATAGTGTTTCAATTTACAATACTGAGCAATATGGAACTAAATCCAGTCGATGAGCAGAGTAAATAGATTTAATAAGCGGTGCGAACCAAAATCCGATAATTTGATCTGTCCGATTAAGCTATTAACAGATATCAAATTTATTTTGTTGCTTCAATATTGCGTTAATTTATTTGAACTAGAAGTGCACAATTAAGTGCACTTTAATAAATTTATTAATTAGTGCACAATTAATAGCACACTAATAACTACCAAAAGAATTACAATTCTAATACTGAATTAATAGGTATTATCACTATTAACATTTCGCATAGTATGTTTAAACTTTAAAGTGGAAGGTTTTTACTTCCTTTAAGCGAGTTTTCAGAATTTTGCGTCGTTCATGAAACTCAATAGCACTCTATTTTTTGTTCTTGTTGTGGATTTGTTGCAATCGTGGTAGTAATCTAAGATAGAAGAGCAACTAAAAAGAATAGTATAGAAGTTAATTTCAATTGGTCATGTGACGTGTTCTAACCAATCAGAGTCTTTGTTATTTGAAGAACTCCATAAGTTCTGGAAGTTTGTTTTGCGCGAATTTTGGAATTAAATAAGCGAAAAGAATTTATTAAATATTTTGTTAGAAATCGCGTAACGTTTGCCTAACATTAGCCGAAATATGGCTCAAAAGCAGATCTATTACTCGGACAAATACACAGATGATGAATACGAATACAGGTAAGAGAAACATTATTTACTTTTGTTTTCAAATAAGATGCAAACATCAATGTTTAGCGCCTTCTTTGATTTAATGACATTTTAGAGAATAAATCGTAAGAGGCTTCAAATTTCAATGGATACTAAACTGCCAAACGAACTGAGCGAAAAATTAAATCTGGGATATATATGTATGGAAATTAATTGAATGAGTAATTTGGTAGTTGAAGGTTATTATGTGACGTAAATATTCAGGAATTTCAGGAAGATTATAACGTGTATGTTTTATCATTTTTACTACTGTTTGTTGTTTCCATTCACCTGCTAGCGAATCTTTTGATGGACTAATTGACAGAAGTGGCTTACAACTAGAATCAATTATCTAGAAGCTACAGTCCTCCATTTGTAGTAGATTTACATAGTTCTGTTATTGGGAGGAATAGTTAGAAGGATGATAACAAGTGATCAATTAGAATGTTGCTTTTATCCATTATGGCCCAAAATGCTGCTAATGCAATGCAATATTGTAAGCCATACCATATGCTTAATTCTTGGAGCAATCATTTGGTTGAAAGTAGAGAGACACTGATTAAAATATCTTTCTGAATACATCAAGTTATTGTGGAAGACAATAACACTGTAATTTTTTGGGTTGGGTTTCTGCATTTTGACCAATTAGTCCATTACTCTGCCTAATCATAATTCAGACTAATCAAATAACTCTAATGATTTGGCTAAAGTAAAAAATCTTAAAATATTTATTGGTGCTTTCATAATACTTATGTAAAAAGTTACGATATCATCATATTAAACCTCTAAGAGAATATTTTGACGTTCCTTCCACTTTGACAAATTTCTTTTAGCCATATTTGTTACGTTTTTTGTAGAAAATATGATAGGACACATATGTACTAATATATAAATAATATGCAAATGAAGTATTAATTATATTCTGATCATGGCTGTTCATATTTAAAACTTATATGCTGGTTTTTCAGACACGTTCTGTTACCGAAGGAGATTGCTAAGTTGGTGCCCAAGTCCCACCTGATGTCGGAGGATGAGTGGCGTGGGATTGGAGTTCAGCAGAGTCAGGGATGGATTCACTACATGCATCATGCGCCTGGTTAGTCATACCAAAAAAATTAGAAAAGTTATGTGAAAATTTCACAGTTTTTAGGCAGTGTTTTCGGGCGCTTCATTGCGTCAAAAAATTATTTCGTTCATTAGATGCCTTCTATTGGTTTCAAGTGTCACTCTGTCTTCCTTAATTGGCTGATCATATTGTGCTTGTTTGAAGTTCAGTCAGTCTTTCATTTATGCCTTGTAAGTATTTGTTTATCTGGTAAAATATGTATAACAACATATATTTCTTTTATAATTGATTTAATATTAATATTCTAAATAGATACAGGATTATTGCAACATATCAGGGTTGGATTGTGCAATGGCAAAAAAATTTTTTGACACTGCAAAAGTCGTTAGTTTTTGCCAGGACACTGTAAAAGCCGTGAAAAGCCATGTCGAAAACTGGCAAAAGCTGTCTAAATGCAAACGCTGAAATTGAAATTTTTAAGTGTGTGCCGTAGTATTTACAAATTAAATATAAATTAGATTTACTGAACATTAGAAGTGTTAACAATCAATTTAAGATTATCATTCATCAAAAAATTTAAGAAAAGCTGAATCTTTAAAACCTCTTCCCCTATATATAAAATTCAGGTATGTTTACTTAATGAACTTGTCACTTCAAAATTGATGCTAATTATAGAACAACTTAAATTCTTAATAGATTTTGTAATTTACAGTTCATTATATGATTTCTATAAGTCTCTTAATTTTAATTACTATCATTGATTGTAGTTTCCTAGTTGTTGTGCTGCGTTTGTTTTAATCGCTGTCAATTCTGCTTCAGTGCTTGTGTCAGTTGTTACGCCTCTATCAACCGTTTCATTGTTTCCATATTTCTACAAGAAATCTTCTCCAGTCTTATCGGTACCATCAACATGTCAAGGATTAGGGGGGTTGTGCGACATTCTGTGGGAGAAAACCAATTTAGCAATTTCTTGCCCAAAATGGTTACAAATTTTGCTGTGTATCCAGCCACAGTTCGAGAAGATGTACCAGATAGCGGCTGAATTGCAAAAAGAATAAAGCAGACGAACTGCATTAAATGTTAACTGAGCCTGTGGTGAATCTGCAGTGGAGTCTTTACTTTGCACTTAGCGGTGCTCCTTTCTGCCAAACGCCCCATACTTTTGGTTTGAGGGTCTTGTCAGAATAGTTTTCTCCAGGTGCTAGCAGAAGCTGTATAGTCCTGTATACAATTATTAAGACTGCAAGATAATGTAGTTTTGTCCATTTTTGTATGGTTTAGGCTTGCATCTTTATTTACTTGATATTTATTCTGGCAGCAATATTTTGTTAGGAATGCTTGTCTTTCTTTGCCATATGATGAAATAAAGCATCGTTTACTTCAGCTTACTGTGTGGCTGATTATTTGATTAAAGCCAACATGAGTATTGTTACTGTAGAATATTCTAAAGTTCTTCTTTTCATGTTACTTGCTGCTTGTGAGGAGCATTAACTTACCATTAATTTACTTTTATTTTATCATTAATATACTTTTCGTTGACATTTTTAAATTCATTTGAGAAGCACTCTGAACCTATCACCTGACTGAATGTATTTGTTTTTCAGAGCCGCACATTCTGTTGTTCAGAAGACCCATCCACGTTGCCCAACAGATCATGCAACAACAACAGCAACTAATGCAACAGCAGGAGATTCTCAAGAAAGCCTAAAACTCTCCGACAGCGATAATTTGTGTTTCAACTGTAAAATATGTTCTCGCTATTTGTCCATTTAGATTATTGACCTGTTTGTGTGTTATTCGTTGAGAGACTTTTGAGTATCTGACTGGTGTTGGACTTGTCAGATTCTGTTGCAATCATTTGTGACTCATTCAGTTGGATTCAGTTGTAGACGTTAGTTTTTCACGTCTATAAAAATGAAAGAAGCTTCAAGATTCTTTTCTGATAGATGTAAGTGATCAAGGCAATTTAGCTATTTAGTAATATATATTTTAGCCTAATTTTAAATTAAAATGAATTATTATTTGGCTTCACTTGTCAGTTTACAAGGTGTATAGGGTTAAACATCTCTTTAATGAGTTGCAGAAACTTCCTGAAACCTTTGAATATATATAGAACTTCGATATTTAGCGTAGATAACAGGGTAGCTGCTCGTTGGTTTGCGTTGACATTGATTCAAGATGACATTCTTTTATTGTCGTGTTACACAGTTACAATGTTAAATCAGGTATCTAATTTGCCCATCCATTGTTCTGGTTCGTGTCATTAAATTTTAATCGTAGATAATATTTAACGTAATTAAAAAATAATTAAACTGAGTATTGTAATTAGTGGGTGGTTATGTATAAAATATATAACTATTACTAGATCTAGTATATAAAATTAGAATTGCATGTTGTAGTTGAATATATTAAATTGATTCTAAAAACTCATTAGTCACGTATAGACTCAGAGGTCTAACAGCTTGTGATTTATTTTATAGATTAAATCCTTAAAGCTGAGTGTTAAACCTGGGAACTATTATATTAAACAGGTTCACCTAATCGTTCCTACATTATAGGTTCACCTAAGTACATTGTGACAGAAATCTGAAGGCTCTAGATCAGACAATAAATGTGTTCTTTAGTTGTAACATAGAGTATATTTGTCCGAGTGTATCTGTAATTATGTTCTGTAGGTTTTGATATACGGCTGGTTATTCTATAAAATGACTGCAATTTCTTGCTTCCAATGAATATGAATTTTCCTAAGATATTTGCCATCAAGTTGGTTTATCTTGTTATTTATCCGCTGCTCTGTTTAATGACAGGTTCCTGGCTATGCTTCTCACACTGTAATGAGCATTCTAATAACTGCCTGAAACTAGAAGGGTTTAACTTAGTCTTACCCAGTTTGGAAGTCCGCTAAGAATTCTTGTGACCTCTGCATGGTTTTCAGCTGTTACCGGACACTCGCTTTTGTTGTCCTCGTATACTCGCAAACATTACATCTATAGATGTTTGTATATAGCTGTACATATTTACATCGTAGTTGCTCTCTTTAAATACTTGTAGTGTGCTAACTGCTCCATTGTAGTTGCCTCCTTTAAGATACTTGTGTTGTGCCATGCACTTAAAATGTTAATACCGAATTTGGCTTCTTTTTCATCTTGCGGAAAGATACTACTGATGGAAAAGCTTAGGATGGAATTCTATACCTACATATTCCCAGTAATCAAGATATCAAATCTGACTGCTATATTCTAAATATTGCTGACAGCATGATCGCTTATCTGCTGAATCTCTTCAAATAGGTTTGACCAGAATTATTAGAAAATATCCATGACATTTTGCTGTGTTGAAAGAGTTCGTGTTAATCCCATGGTTTAATCGTGAAGTGACAGTTGTTGAACTCTGCGATATCAGTTTGCTCGTATCATAGTTGAATACTTTGTAGCACATAACTGGTTTTTCTGCTTGATCAGCTTCGGCTTTTAGTGACTGTATCATGTTTGCTATGGATCTACTAGCACTATCTTAAGTGGAGTTGAACAGAGCACTTCTGGTGTAGTTTTATAAATTTATAAAGAAAAGAAGATCTTTCAGTGCATTCTTAAAACTCGACTAGTGCTTTTACTGCAAATATATTTAGCACTGATTTTTTTAATACTGTTTAATGGCATCTTGAACAAACATTAGGAAATGCTTGTTTAAATATTGCATTCTATAATTTGGTTAAGTGCTTGATATCAAATCAATCCTCTAGTGCTGGTAATTTCTGCTTGTTAGTTCTTTTATTTGGATATGCGTATTAGTCAGTTGCAATAAAGAATACATTAAAGCGAAGATAAATGTCAGTTTTCTGCTCTATGGTATGTCATTGACTGGGAGAGAACTGAATTGGGATTTGAATCCTACATCTATTGATCCATTATCAAACAACAAGCTACTGTCCCAAGCCAATTGTAATTATTAAGCAGGATGATTCTTTTAGATTATAGATAAATAAACAGTTTTCACCGGTGAAGTGTATAAATGTTCTCTTGGCATGCGCACTGTTGTGCAGTGTGTGGTTCAGTGTAAAAGTTTCAATTTCAGTAGGAGTTGATATTTAGAAGCAAAGAATGTGTAACTTTATTTCACATATTGATGGTTTGATTCATAATTAAGGTCATCTCTCTGTAGTGTTCTGCCAAGTGGCAGATCCAAGGTACATATTCGTACTCAAGCGAGCCACTGATCAATGTTGAATACCATCCAGTGTGCAGAGAGATATTTAGTGCTAAACTAAATGAAAATGTTTGAATTGCTGTCATTTACCGGTCGCTTATTTAATAAGTACATAAGTAAGATCCTGTGATTTACGCCGAATCTGAACATCGTCAGTTACATATCAGTTAACACATTACGTTTAGCTATGCCACATTACGTCTGTTACATTATCATTATTTCCTCGCTATATACTTATTACCTGGATTTATTACAACTACACTTACCCAGTCGCTATAACACCCCACTCACAATACGCATTTTTCCATTACCGCTCCCCCCTTCAAACTGTACCTTTTCCACTACGCCACCCCCCACTATTGTGTCAACGACTCGACTATAGCGTAGTTGTTGTGTGGACGCTCCTGCATACGCGGGCAGTCTGAACAACAACACTACGATTAGAGTGCTACTGTTGTCCATAATAATAATAATAATAACACACATTATAGTGAAATGATCAACTATGTTGATATTTATCACTTTTAATACCACTTGTTATATCCATTAGGCAATTTAGTCCATTTTCCGTGTTGCCAGTCCAGTGAATGTCCGAGATTTTACTCTCAGATCAGCGCGGCTGGGATTCGAACCCACGAGAGTTCAATTCACGTCAGGATCTGTCATTTAAAACTTCATGATGTTATCTACACCCTTAACCATTGAGCTATTGAGACATTCATGACAAAATCGAATACTGTGGAACTAAATTACAACCGATGAAGCAGAGTGAGGGGTCAAAAAACGGAGCAAACCAAAATCCGGGTGGTCAGTCCAAGGAAGGGTACTAACGGAATGGAGGTTTACGTACAGGCGGGCACCCTGCACATCAGGGGTACAGCACCTCGATCAGTTCCCGTCACTCTGTTTATTTTCTTAACTGGGAGAATTCTTGTAGGCTGTAGTTGTACTCTGATGCTGCGATTGCTGAAATATTAACTTAGAGTGTATTACAAATTTTCAAACTGCGTATGACACATACATACTAATTTTTTCGAATTGTCCATAATTTTACTTACTCTCACGCCCTCTCTGTCTGAGGCAGAGTTCGATGTTTTTACACCCTTTTTAAATATTTACACCTACAAATAGCCATGAACACTATGATAATTTATAGCTTAAAAAATTATCGACGATCCTATGGGTCGAGAGCCTTCTATCCTCTCCCCCCCCCCCCATATAGCCGCTCTTGTTTGATTTTTTGCAAACATAGCTCATAGAGCGGACTTTATTTAGCTCCATGCAGTTTCTTCAGGCGGAGAACCTCACTGTGGGTGAAGGCAAAATTTGTCTAATATTTGGCAAACGATTGAACTCTCAAAGTTTTAAACGGGGGAGGGTCATTTCCCCCATGGTAGATCACAAGCCATGGATGTACTATGAAAAGCTTCAGTAAAAAAGTTAAATGTTACAAAGTATAATATTTTGTATAATATATTTAACATTTAGGTAAAAGAGGTCATACGCGCCTAGCAAAAATTATGATTGATGCAAAAGTGACGGTTTGCCGTACCAGAGTTTTAACTCTGCCGTGACCAGGATTCGAACCTGGGTTGTCTCGGCCACAACGAGAAGTACTAACCACTATACGATCACGGCCATCGCACCGTCTGTCGCTAACCTGTTAACTAATGCTGTTCACCTCGCTTGCTTGATAAAACCCGCTGATCGATTCACAGAAGTTCTTTCATACAGAGGTTCTCAACCTTTCTTTAGCGACCATTTTCTCCATTTTACTTTTCGACATATGCCATTTTTGCCAAAAACCACCTCTTCAATTTAAAATCAACTCATCATCATACGAAATTTTCTTATATGTTTTAGTAAGTATCCCATTCCGTTACATTGTTGGTGTTTTCCCTAAAGTAAGTATTGTGGTGCTACTTTGAATTTGAATATTTGAAAGTGCTAATATTGCAATCTCCAAATAAACATTGAAATGAATGCCTTAGGATAAATTGCACATGGCTTAAGGCCCCTCACAGCATCGTCAATTTCCTGATGCCGTTATCATTCCCTAGTATGTGTACCGCGTGTTTAATGATTAAATTGAACCATGTTTAATGATATACTCTATTACTCTAATGATAAATATTATGCCTAGATATCTCTCTTGGGTTCTCCCCTTGTGTGGCAGTTCCTGCCCCACTTCGGGTACCAATTATAGGGTTCTCCAATCCTCCGTCCGTTATAGGAGTTTGGAAATTAAGTCGTGGGTTCGATTTTTGCAACTCTTCATGCTTCGGCGTTATTAATCTGGAGGATGCAAGAATCTCTTGCTCATATAGCCAGTTAGAGGCTAAATCAATTAGACTGGAGCTGCTACGAATAGAACTCATGTTTATGCGTTCAAAATGTAGTATTTTATATCGTGTGTGTAATTTATGTTTAACTTATATTAATTTTTGCTAAATTAATATATTAACACAAAAGGTTATGCTCTTAACGATTTATTATGAACTAAGAAACACGATATAATCTAAAGAATTAAACTACAACATTAGGCCTAAATAGAACAGAACGCAAAACGATAACGAAAAATTAAATTACAAGAATAGGCGATTAAAAGAATATATCTTAATCAGTCAGTTATGTAAAGTTCAAAACAAGATAGAACAGGAGAACGAATTATGGCTTCACGGCATTTCACCTCTATAAATTAGATACTTCCCTTGTTTTCTCATAACTTCTAACTCCTGTCTTCTTTACATCTAACTTCCGTCTTCTGCGAGGTATTGGAATGCAGCAGTTTTTACCAGCATTGACGAGAAAACGCTTTGACTAGATTTCTAGCAATTTGCGTTTCTGGTCCAATTCAGGATTTATATCGGATATGAGATATGATGTACTGTCTAGTATAACCGACCTATAGAGGGTTTAGAAGACTAATACACATAAATCTGCAAATCCTGGCGTCACACTTGTTTGCTCTGATATAGAATTCGTATTTGTGTCATGCAAACTAACGCCGACCTATAGAAATTCAGACGCTTGTAGGAAATCTACTAGTTTATGGTTTTGCTGCAATAATTCTTTAAGAATTATATTTAGGCAAGTTCAGCTAGTAATTTCGTATAAGCCAGAGTTCAGCATAGAACTAAACTTCAATAGCCTGTCACCTAGTTATATATCGTTGATCGATGCAATGCTCACGAGCCAATCAGAATCGTTGGTTTCCTCCTCTTCATAATCCTTCATAATGCTCTTCATAATCATTTATCCGCCCCAATTTCATGGTCGGTAGAATTGCATGTGTTTTTTAATGCAATCTTTATTTGTAGACTATAATTTCTATATTTAATCTAATTAAATACAGCGTTGCCAACTCGAAATTCTTATATCTTTATGTTATCTTATGTTACAACATTACAGAGAATAACTCACGTACAATGTGCCTAAAATACATGTTACAAAGCCAACTATAATTCTTCATTTTGACATTGTGCATTATTTTTACATGTTCGAAAAACATAACCTAACATAACAACAATTAGAGTGCTACAGTCATAAATGATAACATCGAGCACTTAGACAAAATCAAGCCGGCGAGCAAAAAGAAGGTCTAAAAATGGTGCAAATTCCAAAAATCCAGAGAATCAGTCCAAAGCAAAAAGGTTGCATATCCAAAAAGAGGTTGCAAAGCCAGTAGGGTGCTCTGCTTCACCAGAACTTTCTCACGAATGAGATTGTATATTTTTCATTTTTTGGCGTGTACTTGATCTTACTTCAAAGAAAACAATTACAAGGGCTAAAATGGCACTTTAAAATTGATCACTTCTTTGTGAACCGGCGGACTGGGGCGTCCACACTATGTTAACAATGATGTAGGTTGCGTCCTTGGAGAAAAAATACTGGGAAGTGGAAAAAGGCACGGAGATTTAAAAAAGGGGATTGGTAAAATAGTGCGCCTTGAGTTATGTGAGGAGAAGCAAGCATGCGTCGTTGTTCTGTGGGGGGATGGACGCCGAGGGGCGGATCCAGGAATTTTTTAAGGGGGTGGCCCGAAATTTTTTTGCGAGTGTACATTTTTTTGCTTTCTTCAGGACATTTCTGAAGAAACTCTACGGATCTCGCCAAATTGCAAAAGTGACCTAATTTTGGCGGTGGGGTGGGGGTTAAGCCCCTACCAGCCAAGGTTGTTTGTACCACTGCTACTGGACAGAGTTCATATTATTTAGTTACACCCTTTTTCCTCTAATGCATTGGTTATGCATTGGTTCAAGTGAAAATTGAGAGCTAGTGAAGCGGTCAACATTGTTTTGGACCCCCTTCCATTATACAGTGCTCCTAGTATATACTAGAAAAAAAATCGAGCTATTGGAACTGAGTTACCTGTCGTACCCCCCCCCCCCCGGACCCCCCTAACCACTCCCATTACTAACGTATTTACACATCGAAATTGCCATAGAAACAATGAAAATATATCCTGTCTTACCCCACCCCCCCGGGCCTCCCCCCTAACCACTGCCATTACTAACATATTTATACATCAAAATTGCCATAGAAACAATGGAAACATACCTTGTCTTACCCTCCCCCGGGCCCCCCCCCCCTAGCCACTTCCATTACTAACATATTTTCACATCGAAATTGCCATAGAAACAAATGAAAATATAGTTTTAAAATTTTTATAGGCGGACCTAAGGGGGGGTCCGGGCCCCCCCTGGATCCGCCACTGTGGACGCCCCAGCCTGCGGGTGGCGTATCGACGGTCGAGGTAATTAAGCGAGATAAGTGAAAGAGACTCAACATGGCGAATGTTGTGGCCATAGAATAAAGAAAAACCGTAGAAGTGTCAAAGGCAATCTCACCATTGTAAACACTGAGTTCAAGAATTGCAGTGATGCCAACAAATAATTTTTACTAGCCAGAGGTAAACAATATCAGCTGATTGTTATTTAAAGGCATAAAATAGTGACGTTTTTGAACATTGCAAAGCTTTTGAACGATAATGAAACACTTTAGTAGCACATTTATCGTCACAATATATCTTTATATCCAATATATCTTCATGACAAAAAATTATTTGAAACGAATTCCTATTAATTGAATGTATATTTTTATAAAACAAAATGCAAACAAATTTTATTTAAAATCACTTAAAGGATATTCCCCGTTCTTTAGTTTCTAGATTTCTGGAATTTTTATACCAAAACGCGCAACAATACATCATCTTAAAACCCTTTAGAGACCGAATATCATGAAATAATCTGAAATTACAGAAATTACTATTAAATATACTTGACAAAGAGGCTTTGTGTACCCTCACGATTAAATGGAGCATGCTGGAAATCAAGTCGCTCAAAACTGGTATCGCTGAAACAACAGTCATGCCATATCTACTTATTTTAAAGATCTTTGGTTGTGGCACATCGATAAAGTTGAAAATTCTATTTATAGAAAGGATCTTGATTGCCCTGATAACATAATATTTACTGTTTATATTTATAATTGTAAGAGTAAATTCAATCCAGTCCTATTCAATGATTCATTTTGTCGTGTACAATCTTTCTAATAATTGTGGATATTTAAATCCTTATGAGGAAACGGACGTTAAACCTTCATTATTATTATTATTATATTCTGCTTGATGGATGGTAGGTGTACTGTCCCAAGACCTAAAGAATCATTACTAGTAGGGCTACGGGTTATATTTGTTACATTTTTCTAGGGGTCAAAGGTTTATCCTTTCTTTGTCAGGACGGTTGGGAGGTTAAGGCTTTTAGTCAGGGGGTCACATATCTGTTAAACAGATATATGAGCATAAACCCTACTCATTATTATTCATTAACTCATGAATATTAATTAACCTGATTGACAAGAGCATTGCAGATGCTATATTTTTATAGTAATAATTAGATGCAGAAAGTTATGCTATATTTCTGTAATAGTCAATTTGAAAAAAAAGGCTAAGCCAGGTTTAACGTCAGTTTCCTGCTCCAATAGCATGTCAATACTAGTGACGGGAGAGCACTGGATTTGAACCCTGCACTGCACCAACTGATCCGCTGTCGAACAACTTGTCAATAAGCCATCAGCTCAGCCCAAATAACAGCATACGTTATCAAATTACGCTGTACATAAATTAGGTACATTGAATCTCAATACAGTTAAATTATTGTATTTGAAACAATTATAAATTTTAATATACAATTTAACTTCTGTTTTGATTCTGTACGAGTCAGAGGCAATCCAATCCAGTTTCAAAATCAAAAGGCTTATTGCTGCCAACTCGGCTATCGTCTCATTCGCTCACTCATACGATACTATTGCTAATCTATTTATGTCTACTAGATAGAGCCGCAGCCTGATGCTGGACATAACAACTCAGTAAAGAACGTATTTTAATTGTAGCAGACTAGCAGTCCATACATTATTTCTGATGAAAACGAAAGAGACCACACTTGCCTATAGTAAATAGGAGCAGATATACTACAGTATTAGACTAATCTGTAAGCTTCCTAAAAGATGACTTTCATTACCTCATTACATGAAAAAAACTAACTATTGAGTTTTATTATTGTTACTATTATAAATTTCAAGGCCTAATTATAATTATTCTTTGAGAAATAATTAATACTAGGCTACTAATTTTATTGCGTAAAATGTCACTGTATTTGCCAAACTATTCAACATTTATTTGTATTACAAGATATATAACAGGTGTCTTTACCTTTGATACTAATACTAATAATGATGATTGCAGTATAACCATAGTAACAATGATAAAAATAACAATCAGAACTATTATAATAATTTAACATTGCTACTGTTAATATTATTATTTTATTATTACTACTACTATTACCGTTAAAATTACTATTATCACCTTCATTGCTATTAATTAAGTATTAAAAATCAAAAAACCAATTCATTCAATTCATGTTAACAAATATTTCTAGTACGATCAAATTCCACGCAATCAAACTTGTCCCGTTAATTCTAATATCACATAATTTGTGAAATCTGGTAAGGTGCAGCTCTGGAAATGTGATGTATAGACTAGATATACAAGACAGACATTGTCACATCATCAATAGACACATCTTAGAAGTCTATCCATAACGATAACTACATACGCGCAGTCTATACTCACTTATATAGTGTCATCATCATCATCATCTTCCCTTAAATCCCAGTTTAACCAGGGTCGGGACACGAAGAGACTTTCTCCAGTCCTCCCTGTCCCACACCATATCATCAGTAAGTCCCCTATTTTTCATGTCCTTCATATCACCGCATCCCACGTCAATTGTGGTCTACCTCTCTCAAGCTTAACATCCAGCTCTTCTCTTCAAACTATCTTTACTACATCCTCATCTGCCTTTCTCACAATATGCCCATACCATCTCAATCTCGACTGAGCCAACCTATCCCCGATCCCCTCAACATTCAAATTCATCCTCACATCATTCACTTATATAGTGTATATTATAATAATATAACATAGTCTTCAATACCAAACCAGCAATCACATGTCACTGTATATTACAATTACAGAAAGTATAACTTGTTAGCGAAATACAAATCATTTATATAAATAGAACAAAGCAACAACCAAAAGAATATTTAGCTAGACATTTAGCACAAAATGTTAGATATAAATGCAATTAGAAAAGAATAGTGTACTGATCTAATGCATATATATGCAATACTGTATGTACAGATACAATAGCACAGTAGACAGCAACTACAGAGTTAGAATTCTAATAAAGTAAGTTGTAATATGCAACTGATACAAACTGTAGCTGAGGTGCTTTTGTGCAATCAATTATAAAAGTATAACGTTTACATCTGCCTGACAAGAACCAATATCCATTTAATTTAATTTAGAGTAAATGAACAAGACCAAAGAGAACATGAGGAATCTCTCCATTGTCTTCACTAATCCTGTCATATATTTGATTGATTTTGATAGATCCTATTGATTGACTGATTGATTGATGGATTAAATCCTACTCCCATAATGTAAGAGCTCAGTCAGAGACAGATCCAGCCCAGAGTCGAATCCATAGCTAAACAACAAGCAGCTATACTAGCTTAACAAACACGTGCGCAGACTGTTTAACAGAAAAAACAATAGACGAGAGCTAGTTAATATATGCATGTGGAATATAAATTCAATGTTAATGTAAAGGAATGTAGCTATCTACACGATCCTGACATCATCTTTGTAGGAGGAAATGGACGTTAAACCTTTATTATTATTATTATTATTATTATTATTATCACTCTGTGAAACTAGTCATGGCTTTGCCCAATATATGCAGATTTTAAAACAAAAACAAACCTTAATTATAACTTTAATCCACAAATTCTAATCAAAAATCTAGATGAAAAACAGATATATTACTTATCGTAACAAACAGAGACAACATTAAATTATAAAAGGAAAGTTGATGAAGAATTTTTAGTTAATTAATTATTATTAATGAATTATCATTTAATAATTATTAACAATTAACGGAAGAACTGAAGTTTTTCTTTTAGCCATTCCTCTGTTAGTTCATCGGTAGATCGAACTTCAAAAACCTGCAAATAATATAAATAGTTTTGTAAATAATTTAATTAAAAATTGCAACATGTTAAAGGTAGAAATATAAATATAAAATTAAAGATAATAAAATAATTAATGCAATTTAATTGCTCGACCAGTGAATATACTGTACGAGTGCACTAAAGAACGGAGAAAATGCTGCATACAAAACAGAAAAATTAAGATATAAAATTAATTAAGTAAACACTCAATTCAGGTAATTTACATTTAAAATAACTATGATAGCTCGACCAGCACCCAATGGATAGGTCAGCACTCAATGGATAGGTCAGCACTCAATGAATAGGTCAGCACTCAATGGATAGGTCAGCACTCAATGGATAGGTCAACACTCAATGTATAGTTCAGCACTCAATGGATAGGCCAGCACTCAATGGATAGGCTAGCACTCAATGGATAGTTCAGCACTCAATGGATAGGCCAGCACTCAATGGATAGGCTAGCACTCAATGGATAGGCCAGCACTTAATGGATAGGCCAGCACTCAATGGATAGGTCAACACTCAATGGATAGTTCAGCACTCAATGGATAGGCTAGCACTCAATGGATAGGAAAGATTACACCTGTTATTTGTATTATTGCATCAGTAATTTATACTTATTACAACTGTTATTACATCTGTTATTACACCTGTTATTACATCTGTTATTACACCTGTTATTACAAACCTTGGTTAACCCGATTTCATTAGTGACCGTCTTTAAGCTGCCAGTGTACATCATCTGCTGTTCAGGATTGCAGCCTGCGCATTTAATTAAATATTATTAATTATTTAATTTTAACAAAACTACAGATGTTAAACTAATTATCAACAAACTATCTTTGATGACCTAGTATTTGCATGCATTAGTTTGCCTGATCTGCATTTTATAATTTTTTACATATTGTTTACTACTTTAGATTTTGCTAAAATTTTTGTGCTGTGTGTTGGGATGTGAATTAAACCTAATTTTTTACACTCTTCATCTGCACTGCAGATATACTATATAAATAAGAATAAATCTTAGTACCGATATATCTCTAACAGCATCTCCTTTGCTGACAAAACAAACATTAAACACGGCTTTTTTAACATCAACACAAAAATGTCTTTTTCTTAACAATAATTGCAAGCTGTCAATAAAATTTGAAATGAATGATAAAACTGGCGAGTATGGGTCAACGAATTAATTAAATGGCTCAATTAACTCAAAAGCTTCCGAAAAATGAAAGCAATTCTTGATTACCTCACCAAGATATGAAATGAAACAAATTTATAAAAATGAAATGAATTAAATTAATAAAAAACTAATTTAATTAAATTATTAATAAATTCTACTAGTTCATGTTAAAGATTTATTTCTAGTTAGAGTTACGCACAATTAATCTACAATTATGATAAAAATCTAATACATAAAAGTTTAGACAATAATCTAATAGCACTGTTTCTAAAAAATTACTATATGTGTAAGCCATTCTTGTAATATATTACATACAAAATTATTTTCATAATAAAACAGTCCTACGTCATAAACGAAGATCACCTTACAACAGTAGCCTAAACACACATAATGGTAAAGCTATAGAATGAAACTTTCCTTTCTATTTCATAATATAGAGTATAATTGGCAACATTTATTTTTATATATCTATAATATTTATTTACATTTATTATTATTTTTACAGTTATTTGTATTATTTATTACGTATTTTTATTATTTATTAATTTTTGCAGTTAGTTTTCCTCTATTTTTTCATTTGTTGGGTATCACGTAACGCAGTGGAGAAAATACCTTGTGGACTGATGTAGATGAAGCAGAGAGGATAGGACACCCTCCCATCATCATGATTGTACACGTGGCTGTACACTACAAATCTCGGCTGACTCTCTGGCAACTCATCCCTCACGTCCTCTATGCTACAGTCCTATCCAACAACAACAACAACAACACTTCATCTCTCACATCCTCTATGTTGCAGTCCTGTCCAACAACAACAACAACAACAACACTTTATAACAACAGCAACAACACTTCATCCCTTACGTCCTCTATGTTGCAGTCCTGTCCAACAACAACAACAACAACAACACTTTATAACAACAACAAAACTTCATCTCTCACATCCTCAATGCTGCAGTCCTGTACAACAACAACAACAACAACACTTTATAACAACAACAACACTACATCTTTCATATTCTCTATGCTGCAGTCCTGTCCAATAACAATAACAACAACACTTAACAACAATAACAGCAACACTTCATCTCTCACATCCTCTACGCTACAGTCCAACAATCAACAATCTATGCTCATATCATCTCCCGATATTGATAACAGGGTCAAGCAGTTAATCAAAATCTTATTTCATCATCTGATATAAATATATTAGGGATGATAAATTAATCATCGTTTTATTATTCTACACGTATATCCAGATATTGATAACAGAGATGATCCATATTCAAAATCTTATCATTTATTCGTGTGTAATAGGAACAAGAAATATATGATACAAGATTTTTGCACTGTTATGCATAAAAGCACCAAAGCTGACGTTAACGACAGTTTCATTTCCTGAAAACGATATCAGAGCGGGCAAGTCCAGGATTGGAACCCACACATACTGATCCACGGTCACATATTTAACCGACATCGTCACTGGCTCTGTAGCCACAGGCGATGGCTATATTACTATGTCGACTACTATATATAACATATCTATTACAATTTGATGACGAAACAAATTATTATCACTATATATTATATATTTTTATCATAATATAATAAAAATAATATAATAATATAAATATAATATAATAATTTTTTACATTGATTTATTAACGAACCTCATGTTCCTCATCCAGAACAATTAATCTCTTGTCTTTGTCCAATTTCACTGAAAGTAAAATACAAAAAAATTATAAACTTTATAATCATCATCATCATCTTCCCTTAAATCCCAGTTTAACAAGGGTCAGGAACTTCCATTCGCTTAAACTGTATAAACTTTATAATGTATGCATATATATATATATATATATATATATATATATATATATATATGGGTAAACAGGATGGTTTTCTCAGGGAATGACATCCCTGCCAGTAAATGTTAGCCAAAGCTGACGAAGGCATAGGGGGCCCACCTTATTATAAGCAGAATCCCACAAGAGTAATGGTATATGAAAGAAATGTTATAGATAATTTAAGGATCTACTCATACGTGGACATGAGGTCAAACATGAAAGACAGAGATGAGTGGAGCCGTTGTATACCATGGACCTGCCAGTACGCAGTGCATTAAGAGAGAGAGAGATAGCTCTTTCTTTTAGTGTACAGCTGTTAATCGCATGCCTTAACCCTCTCACTACCACTCAAATTATTCAGGCACCATCACTGCCACCTGAAGAAGCTATATCTATATTTCCTGAAAAAGCTATATACCTATATTACACTACCCAAGGAGGCCATATAATTTAATTTTAAAACCCCTGGTGTACTTTCTAATCATAACCCTAGTTAAGGTAGATAGAATTCAACAGAAGGAGATGATGATGATGTAAGGTCATCAAATTTAAATAAGCTACTACCAGAAATCATAAACAAGCTGAACTTACTAATAATCGCTGCAGTGTTTTTTGCCTTGCGGAACCTGAAGGACTTGAGCTTGTTCTTTAGTTCCTCGTCCACAGCGCACATAGACAAATTTGAAGCCTAAAAACATGGATTAATTAACAAAATTAAAACTGCTATTTAGCAGAAATCCTTGCTCTGCTATTTCAAGCAACTACTTCCTAATAACAAATTCTTAAATCGCACATGTCAATTAGGTGCAGAGAATTTTGCTTATTACATTTATCTGTGACATGTAAAAGTGTACCTCAGCCATTTTTAAACATATTCAAGATTAGCGACCTAAGTCACAGCAATATCTGGAGATGACCAAAGTACAGCAGAGCTGATTTAAGGGCAATCAACTGAACAATTGAGCTGCGTGATCAACTGGGTCTCGAGCAATTAAGACAATGTTGCAAACTATTCAAGTGAATTTCTTTAGGAAAGTCAGTCTTATTTTCAGCTGCCATTTCAAATTATGCAGAAAGAGTAGTAAAGTCTACTTAAGTAGTATGGCATTGTTTTTCAGAGAAGAGAGGTTTCTTTGCACAGAAAGCAGTATGCTTTCAGTGCAAAGCAACGCAGGAGCGACCGTCCCCTCCTACAGCAACGATGTATAGGCTGCCTAACTCACACTGAGCAATTGCACACTTTCAACTTCATCTAACTTTTAAAACTCTATACCTTTTTCCACTTCTCTTTATAGTTTTCTAACGACCAAAGTTACATAGAATGCTAACAACGACACATGTGGTTAACATTGTGTGTAACCTTTTACAATTGCTTCTATATAACAGGGAATACAGTTTAAAATTCAGACTGTAATTCGAACCGCTGGTCTGAATTCCCCGTAAAAGTCACTGTCAAAGTCGAACGATACTGCCAATAGGAAATAAGTAAACAGGTACTAAAAAGTGAAGATCGGACGCAGTTTGTGAGTAAACAAATGGTATTTTTGCATTGTTGATCTTGCAGATTGATTTTAAATGCACAAATTAATCGTTTTCAAGGTGTTTATTTCTTATTAGTAGACAGGAAATGGTAAAATGCTTAGCAGTCATATGTAAGCATCAGTTTCTATGGGGTAAATGCAATTTAAATGTCAATTTAAGAAACAATTGTTAACGCTTGTCAGCTGTAGCGTTTGTCAGCTGGAGCATTTGTCAGCTGTTTGTGTTTATCAAACCAATGTCAGCTGTAGCGTCGTCACGTGGACAATGACTTAATGACTTTTAGGGACAATAGGATTCAATGCATGCTACCAACTCGAATATCAAGTTTAATAAGCAGAAATGAGATATCTAATAACATATAATGCCAGTTAAAGACATGATGATTCGTGAAATGGTGACAGAGAATGATCACCTTCTGACTATAAAATGGCTCCAAAATTATGACTATGAATTATGACTATGAATTATAATATGGCTCCAAAACAATAGAATGATATTCCAATTTTTAATATTCCCATATGCAATGATTAACAATCCCTTCTACAAATTATGATTCACATAATTTTTATACATGACTTAATATTTTTATTTATATCTTTGAGCTGTTTTTCTAGTTTTAGGAATTTGCACCGGGTTAGACCTCCTATTTGTTCTCCGGCTTGGATTCATCTCAATAGTTCTCTATGTTGTCATGAGTGACAGTAGCACTCTAATAGTTGTTACATTGTACTATGTTATGCTGCTGGAGACATGGTAGTGGGCGTAATACAAACTTGATAATACTACATAAATTTAGAGAGTAAGTTCAAATTTAGATTAAAGTATGCTCCATCAAAACAATGAACTAAATTAGCAAGTGGGAACTTCTATACACATACGGTATATAAATTAAACGATTAATCAATTTAGAAATAAAGTAACAAAAAATCAGTCAGTATACCATTGTTATATCCTGAATAATTCCTTAGATATACACTACACTCACATACATATCTGCACCGTACATCTGCGATAGATGCAGGATTTAGAGGGAAAGTATAAGTTTATAATTCTACGGTGAAATTATTTTATTTTTTAAGATCATTCTGTTGAATTTTAACCTCCATTTTCAAAGAAAAATTCTAGTAAAACTAAGGAAAGAGCAAGAATCTAATTGATCTTTAATGAATAATTTCGTAAACAAACAATAGTCTTGTCCGAATTCTTTGCTGCATGTTACCAATCTCGCCAGATGATTCATATCGCTGAAATTAATGTCGCTGTGGTTGAGTAATATATTACTAGACTGAGTGCTGATCCAGTTATCAGCTTAAGTAAAGCGCATCCGAACGGCCTTAGGGATCTCTTATATTATCGGGGAGGAGGGTATGACAGGGTATAGTTTCATTGTTTCTAAGGCAATTTCGATGTGTAAATATTATAGTAATGGCAGTGGTTAGGGGAGGGCCCGTGGTGGAGGGTATGACAGGGTATAGTTTCATTGTTTTTAAAGCAATTTAGATGTGTAAATATGTTAGTAATGGCAGTGGTTAGGGGGGAGGGGGGTGGTACGACAGGGAACTCATTTCCAATAGCTCGGTTTTTTCTAGGATATACTATTATGGAAGGAGGTCCAAAAAATGGTGACCGTTTCACTAGCTCTCAATTTTCACTTGAACCTATGCATTAGAGGAAAAAAGGGTGTAAGTAAAAAATGTGAACTCTGTCCCGCAGCAGTGGTGCAAAGAGCCTTGGATGGGAGGGGTTAAGCCCCCCTCCTACCATCACCAAAATTAGGTCACTTTTGCAATTCGTCGAGATCTTCAGAGTTTCTTCAGAAGTGACAAAATTAACCTACTTTTTCCAAAACGAATGTAGGATCTTAGGTATTCCCCTGACTATAGTACGGGTATAAGCGGGTGGGGGGGGGATAAGTTACGGGGATACACTCATTCTATGAGCCGAATTCAGTAGTGAATAAATTTTGAGCCCCCCCCCCCCCCCTACAGAAATTTGTCTAGTTGCGTCACATGTCCCGAAGAAGGCGTAAGCAAAAAATGTACTCTAAAAAAGTTTTCGGGCCCCCCCTTAAATAATTCCTGGATCCGCCCCTACCCATGAGAGTTCAATTCACTTCAGGGTCTGTCATTTAAAACTTCATGACGTTATCTACACCCTTAACGTCATGAAGTTTTAAATGGCAGACCCTGAAGTGAATTCTCGTGGGTTCGAATCCCAGCCGCGCTGATCTGAGAGTAAAATCTCGGACATTCACTGTACTGGATACAGTACAATGAATGTCCGAGATTTTACTCTCAGATCAGCGAGATTTTATTCTCAGAATGTCCGAGATTTTACTTTATATATATATATATATATATATATATATATATATATATATATATATATATATATATATATATATATATATAAACAAGTATATAATAATAATAACAACAATTAGAGTGCTACAGTCATCAATGACAACATCGAGCACTATTGAGATAAAATCAAGCCGGCGAACAAAAAAGAAGGTCCAAAGATGGTGCAAATTCCAATATATATATATATATATATATATATATATATATATATATATATATATATTATGTTTTATTGTGATATTACGTATATTTTATTGATTTTTTATGTATGCTCACTAGAAATGATCTAAATCTAGTTTGAAAGATTTAAATCGTTAGCAGAAATAATTAAAATTGGAGCTTATAAGCTTCAATTTTTTATTATTTCTGCTAACAATTTAAAACTTTTCTTGAACAACAACAATTATATAAAAACTATCTACTAGTCTGATAACTATAATTATATCTTTCCTATCCACCTAATGTCCATGAACTGAGCCAAACATGAAAACCTTCATCCCGCTAGTACCCTCCACTGGACTGATTACCCGGATTTCGGCTCGCACCATTTATAAACCCCTCACTCTGCTCATCGGTTTTGTTTGGCTCCACAGTGTTTGATGTTGTCATGGATAACAGTAGCGCTCTCGTGTTTTTTTTCTTTGGACTGATTATCTGGATTTTGGAATTTGCACCGTTTTTGGACCTTCTTTATCCTCGCCGGATTGATTTTTGTCTCAATAGTGCTCGATGTTGTCATTGATGACTGTAGCACTCTAATTGTTGTTATGATATGTTGTTATGTTATGTTATTGTTGTCGTTAATTGGAAAAGACACGGAATAAAAGCTTAATTTGATGCGATGGCAACGCTAATATAGTAAATATTGAAAATCTTTTTCCGGTCGAAGTTCTTTTCCGTATTGTTTTGGTGCGGGTGTTGATGATCCTGTGATCATGAAGGTAAACTTTAGCAATTTTAAGCCTAAATTCTGGCAAAATTACTTAAATGCTGTAAATTGTTTCTTTAGAATGAAGTTTCCCATTGAAATTTTGATTTAGTGGTATTATTAAAGTTATCTTAAGATCGATTCGAATGGATTAGTGATCCCATGTAAATTTAGCTATCTGCACTTGTGTAAAGTTAGATTTACTAATTTTTGTGGATATTACGCTATAATTGATCCTGTCCTTGTACCTATTAACTATTAGCCTTCATGGCTACTATAAATTAACATTAGTTCAAATTCAAAAGTAATATCTAGCGAATTTAGCTGAAGTTGACCAAGTGGATGAAGATCCTTGTGATTGTTTATCTGCATAATACAGTATTAAAACAGACCTTATTTGAGTATCATATTCGCTTGCGTTAACTTCGGTACGTTCGCGAATCGTAAAAAGTTAAATTTACCGAGAAGTAAAATAATTGAATCGTTAAATTATTTTAACGGAATTTTAAAAAGAAACATTTTAAAGGAGATGCAAAGTTGGGCTTCTTTACTATCCATAATTGGTAACCAGTATCTGTATACAACAAATTCCTAGAAATGCAATTTTATATTTGAGTAAGGATTGTTTCTCTGCAAAAGAGTTGTGCACTATCTTGAATTAAAAAATAATGTTAATTGATTAAATGCTTTTACGTCTATTATTGTGCGACAGTTGAATATCTCGTATCCAGCCACTGGCTGTCAGAAGCTGATAGATATCGATGACGAGAAGAAGGTGAGAGCTTTCTATGAGAAGAGAATTTCTGCCGAGGTAGCTGCCGACAGTCTCGGTGATGAATGGAAGGTATGTGATTTAAGCCGCATAAAGCTAGTGATATTCTTGCAAATTTAATTAAATTTATTTTAAGCTCATTTCCAACCACAAGGGACTATCAGAGAAAGCCTGGTTCAGATTTGAACTGATGGAGAAAGAAAAGGGAAAGAGATCGTGGAAGTGATAACAATTTGGATAGTGTTTGAGAGAAACTAAAGTTTCAAATCTTACTGTACAATCTCCAAATTTTTATTTTTTATAATATATATATATATATATTTAAAGAATTACAACTGGTCTGCTAAGACCAACCATTAATTTTGTCCTGACAGTCTAAAAGTATTCTTAACTAAAGATAATCAAATGATTTCGTTTAGGTTGCAAAAAGTAAATAATTTCAACTTCTTATGAAGTAGTTTTAAAGTATATTACTTTAGAAGGCTTCTGATCTAGTCTAGTGACAAAATTATGAAACTAGTTCGAAGAGCTTGCGGATTGATGTGATGACTGAGTCGGTCTTGTTGCTGAGTTTCTTATTTCTTCTACTACCTGGGGTGTTTTCAGATCACGATGAATATCATTATTTCTGATGTACCAATGAGCATTTACAATCTATATATCATATATATAATCATATATATCTATGATTGTGTATGTGTATATATATATATATATATATATATATATATATATATATATATATATATATATGTATGTCTATGATTCTCTAAATGAGAAAATTATATTTCTACTTAATTAGACTTCAAGCTTCAACAGAGCAATTGTAAGTGTGCATAATAGGTTACAGATGTTCTGTATTTAAGAAGACCTGTGGTTTAGCGAATTCATTTGTTGAAAGGGAGTTGCAACCGGGGCTCATGAAACATCGCCCCTCTCTATGATCCCGACGTACGATTTTTATCAAATTTTCACAGTATGTTTAGATTGACATTTAGAAGCCTATTAACCCAACTATTAATACGTGAATTTAGCTTAAGTAATACCATATTATAACTGTTATTTAAACCACTGTTGAGATTTAAACTTCTATTTATCTATTCCATAAACGTGGCCATTTCTTTTGAAAGATTATTTCTGTAGTCATAGGAATAAATGTTTGGGCCACTCACTGCTTATTGGAGCTGAAATATTTGCATTACATTCACCAGTAATTGTCAACGTTTGTTAATTGTTACTGTTGATACTAGTTGTTGTTGGCACGCCTGTATGTGATTATATCACAGGGCTACGTGGTGCGCATAGCTGGCGGCAACGACAAGCAAGGTTTTCCCATGATGCAGGGTGTCCTGACTAACGGGCGTGTGCGTCTGCTGCTCAGCTGCAAGCACCCGTGCTACAGGCCACGTCGCACAGGTGAGCGTCGTCGCAAGTCTGTCCGCGGCTGCATCGTCGACAGCAACCTGAGTGTTCTCAGTCTCGTCATCGTCAAGAAGGGTGAGCATTTTGTTGATATAGATTCAGACTTTTTAATTTTGTTGTAGTTTATACTCATCATCTTCTCTTGAATCCCAGTTCCGCTACAGTCGTGTATATAATTTTTGTAGTAATTTATACTTTCTGCGGTAATTTGTGAGTGAATTTTTAAGAAATTTCAAAATTTGGAGATTCTTAGAAATTTATTGTTAGTGCTTGATACATTGTTAAGATTTCGAGTTATCTGATTTTTTCCATGAGCTCTTTGAGATTTTGTATGTGGGTTTAAATCTTGAAGGTTTTTCTAGTTAGATAAATATTGTGCTAAATTAGCACAACAGTGAAACTTGATTTCTCTAGATCCTGTGATTATACAGTACATACATGACCGACCAACCACAGAGTTGTACTTGCTTGCTTCAGTTTTTGTAGTTTAAATATTTCCTCCTTGCTCTCTATTGTTATTTGTTAGCATTCCTATTATTAGCGCTTTGTGATGCAGCAGGCGCAGATTTAAAAAAAATTATAACAGACAGAAGATTATTTCATTCAGAGCTGTCAACTCTTGGTCTTCCGAGGTGGTCACCCATCCATGTACTAACTGGGCCTGTCGTTTTTCAACTTCATTTATTGATGTGCAGCTGTACCAAGTGCTCTTAGATCCTGCCCCACCTTGTACTGGCACTCCATCTGTTGATTTGTCAAGGTCTCTCTGACAATATAGGCCTACTCTTGAATTCTAAAACAATTTTATTCAGAAATACTACTTGTTTATTTGTAGTTTGCTACTTCTATTTTGGGATTGAAGCATGCAGCTATCTAGTTGCCTTGTTGTTAATATACCAGTTGGGTATTTTCATTGCTGCACAGGAATTCTCTATATTTTATTGGACATATATATAAGCCCTAAACAGTTATTTATTTGTGATTTGTGCAAACTTGAAAGAATAGTGATTTGCCCCAGGTGGCAGATAAATAAATCAGCGCAGATTAGTGTTGATTCACTGCATGTTGCTAAATACAGCCGAAATCTGCAATAGAAAGTCTAGTAATACCATTTAATACCTATTGTGCTACTTATATGATAACCTTAGGTAGTAGACATGATCTTAAGTTAAAGAAATAGTGAGTTGCCCTGGCGGATAGTTATGAAATCATCTTTGGATTAATATTGATTCAATACGTATTGCTAAATGTAGATGTAAATCTACAATGAAGAATCGATCAATACATGTGCTACTCATTTAGAGAGCCTTTGTTCATAGACAGGATCCTAAGTTAACATATTGATCGGTTGTTTAGGAGAGAACGAGATTCCCGGCCTGACTGACAAGACTGTGCCACGTATGAGAGGACCCAAGAGAGCGAGCAAGATCCGCAGGCTCTTCAACCTCACCGACAAGAGAGACGACGTCAGGCAGTACGTTGTCAGGCGTCCACTTGCTGAGAAGGAAGGTTTGTACTGTCTGCGTGTATATGTAGCTACTTTAGATTAGAGATGGGAATCGAACCGAACCCTAAAATCTAGAATTTTAACCGAACCCAGACTCTTGTAGTTCCTTTCTTCTTACAGCCTGACATAGAATAAAGATAGTAAGAACAATACAAATATATATTAATTTTTGCTTTTACATGTCTTACAGTATCTAACAGCATATATTCAGGTAAGGCTGGTTCCGACACAAATTTTAAAATGGTAGCGGTACATAGGAATGTTAGCGGGAAGCGAGACGAGCCTATAGAAGATAAGGGATAGTCTGAATGATACGGCATTGATATATAGAATGAAGATTAACATCAAAGAGGCAAAAGTGATGGGAGTATTCCATAAAAATCTGAAAATACTTGACTCAATCTATGTGGATTTGTTCTTGTTAAATTCAAATTAGGAATTTTTTCTAATTTTAGTGCGCTACCTTAATATTTTTGCAGCCAGATTTACAAATAATTATATATGACATTCTATGTGCCTTAAGACTTCTGGAGTAAAAAAAGACTATCTGGAGTAAATAATTTTGCATCATAGCAATGCAATAATTTCATAACTTTTTTCATAACTTCATAATTGATCTGAGAGTTTAAAATTTGAAACCTTAAGGTAAATTATGAAGCTTATTGCTGGTCAATTGATAGCAAACGGTGTATATTATGATCATTTTTCTATGGAAGTACACTTGTTTACCAAATCATCTTTATTTGACATTTTTATGTTACTAAATTGCACTTTGTCTCTGAAATATTCAATCAAATTTTATCCAAGACATTTTCACTTAATTATAAACGTATCTAACATATAGGCCTATAGTGACAAAAAAAATTTAAAAATTGATGAACATTCTATTTGCTCATTATAATCAAGGAGAATATTTCAGATACAATAATAAAGCTAAATATCAATATTATGAACATTGGTCAACTTGCAATATTTAAGAAATGATCAAGAATAAATACCACTTCTCTCCTTTTTCATTGTCATATTTTTTTACTCAGGTGAAAAATGTGTCAGTTACTATGACTTCATGTATTTCTTTAAGCACATTTACCGTAAACCATTTTAAACATGCTTATCATAACCATGATTATTATAAGTAATGTTAAACAATTGCAACATTATCCAAACTAAACCATTTTGAACTCGAATTGAACTCTAGCAAGTTGGAAAACAAGCTGAAAACCTTGTTAGAACTGAACCTGAACTGAACTTTCATTTTCAACGAACTGAACCCAAACTCTGGAAATTTATAAAATTCCCCTCTACTCTAGATAACAAATTATGTTTGGTGAACTCTGGGTTCAAAATGCAGTACAATAAAATTCTGCTGTAGATTACAGTGCTTATCAAGATTTTACATTAGATTGTATTTAAAATAAATCTAGTGGGACGATCTACAAGTATATATATATATATTATGGGGAGGGGATTTAGCGCACTCAATTAAGCTATGAGTCAATTGAAAAAGTAACGCCACGTTGAGCTCGGCTAGTGAATTGTGGGCGACCACTTAGGGAGACCGAGTGTCGACAGCTTTGAATGTAAATAATCTCTGAGGATGTTGGAGGTTATTCTTAAATCCGTGCTGGCTGCTATTGGAGTGTCTAAAAAAGTCAACGATTACTAATTTGTGATGTGCTTAACCACTCGTAAAACTACTTAACGTCAAATATTAACCACCAAATGACTTAAACACAGAAATGAGTGGCTTGTGTACAAGTCATCTGCTGGCTGAACAAATCCATTATTTAGCACAATATTAGGATTGTTGAATTTGGCATTGTATTAGGTGTGCTGTTATTGATTGCAGCTTGCTTGTTTGCTTATATTAGTAGATTGAATCTCTGGCAATGCATAAATTATATGATTTAAGGGCAGATTTGTTTAGTGTCTTACTATTTTGTCAGTAATCAGTCTCATTGATTGGGTGTATCCCCATGTTTCGTCCAGGTGGCTTGAAGAATAGACCAACCGTGTACTGCTCATGTCATAAAAGGCGACATAAACACTAGATCCTAACCGACATGGGAAAGGGCATTCGGTTGATGAGCACCTGGATTCCAGGAATTGCTACTAAATTTAAACGAATAGAGAAGTCTATTTGTATCCTGACCTGTGTTAAACTAGGATTCAAGGGAACATGATGATGATTGATTGGATGTTGTAGGTAATTGATTGATTGATTGGTGTAGGTAAGAAGCCGCGCAGCAAGGCCCCGCGTATCCAGCGTCTCGTCACTCCTCTGGTGCTTCAGCGCAAGCGTCACAGGCTCGCGCTGAAGAAACGCCGCGCGGTGAAGAAGCGTGAGGAAGCCTCCGAGTACCAGAAGCTGCTTGCTCAGCGTCTGAAGGAGGCCAAGGAGAGGAAGCTGGAGAGACGTCGCTCTGCTTCCCACTCCAAGAGCAGCGTGTCCCGCGAGTCCCAGTCCTCCACCGGCAAGAAATAGACTGTTGAATAGACACTGTGCTCGTGATTATATTGTGAGAGTGGCTATGAAGATCTGTAGTCGCTGAACTTCAGTGGAGTGCTCGTTAAGATGCTGAACGAGTAATGAGTGATTGTTAATGGTGTAATAAATAAATACACTGTAATGCTTTGTTGGCGTTCTTAAATATGCACAAGATATGTTGCATGTTTTAAATTATTTATGTGCATACTGTGTGGACATCTGCAAGAATATAGTCAAATATGATCTTCTCTTGTATCCCGTTTAGTTAGCTGGGGTTGAAAGTCAGAAAAGTCAGATCTCTGTGTCCGTCAAGATCACTAAACCGTAGAGGAGTCATAAGCAGCTGTCTAAAAATTTTAGCAAGAAAGTCAATGGGAGATTGCCTCAAATTTTTTAGATATTTTCCCAAGCTAATGGCTTCCTACATTGAAGTTTATATGTGCACCTGGGATTTTGACATTCACAGCCTACATGTATATACTGTACTAATTACTACGATCTATTTCACACACTTAGTTGAACCTCCTAATAATTCATGTTGAATTTGAATCGAAATTATTTAATTACTGATTCTAATCTAAATTTGCAACTCCTAGGATATATTCCTGTGTAATCCAGCTGGTCTAAGAGACAAATTTCACATATTCTGGAGCCCCATTAGATATAAAAGTATATATAGATGTATAATCCTCCGACCTGTAGTCAAGGCCAAAAGTAAGAACAGACCACTAGAGGCTATGATTGGACTTCGTGATCAAGAAAGCCAACATGCTCAAAGCTGTCATTTAAATGAAGTGAAGGTCTAAGTCATTGAGACATCTGCACGAATTGGTTATTAGCCAAGAAGGAAGGTACCAGTACTAGGTAGAACAAATAATTCCATTATTGAAACAACATAGCTTACTAGGGTAGACAAGATTGTTTTCTCAGTGAACGAGGCCCCTGCCCAGTAAAAGTTGGTAGAAGCTTCAAGCTGAGGAAGGTATAGGCAAAGATATAGAGTAGAATTCTTTATTCAATGGGTAAAGGAGGTCCACCTCGTCATAAGCAGAATCCACCAAGAAAAATGGTATATCTAAAGGAATGTTATAGATGATTTTGAGATCCACTCATAATAATAATAATAATAACATATTATAGTGAAATGATCAACTACGTTGATATCTATCACTTAATATCACATTTTAAACCGCAAGGCAATTTTGTCCATTTTCCGTGTAGCCAGTCCAGTGAATGCCCGAGATTTTACTCTCAGATCAGCGCGGCCCGGAATCGAACCCACGAGAGTTAAATTCACCTCGGGATCTGTCATTTAAAAATTCATGACGTTATCTACACCTCTAACCATTGCGCCACTGAGACATTCAAATGTCATTTGAGACATTCAAATGTGGACGTGAGGTGGGAATCGGAACATAGGGATGGGTGGAGACCTTATATATCATGGACCTGCCTGTAGGCAGCACACTAACAGAGAGAGATAGAGAGCCTACTTGATAGGCATGTTCACTTAGCCTTAAATAGTTTACACGTTAACGTATAGTAACATATGTACAAAGATGTAGGCCTAAGTTACTATCAAACGTTTGCTGTGTTGCTAGTGACTCGGTATGTCCACTAGACTGCTAAATTAACACCACAACTTCCCATTTCCCGGACCATGTCTACATTTCCAGGACCACACTTTGAGAGAGAGAGAGAGACGCAAGACCACTCTCAAAATAGGCACTGTTGTATTGAGTACATGCATGGGTCTCTGACTAAATGAAGGCTTAGGCGTCAGAGTATTGTATAAAATTTACGTACAGCTCACATTACATTATTATTGCAAATCTATCAATAATAATATTAAATAATACTATAGTCTACAATATTATCACATATTATAGACTAGGCCTATATAGTGAAATGATCCCCATTAATTAAAGTTTGACATCCATATCATTTTAATACCACATTGAACTTTCTAAATCCGTTAGACCACATATTGTTCAGAATTAACATGTAGCCTACTGTGTGATAAAAGAAACCTATGCTTTTCCAAACAAAAGGTTTTTCTACAGTTAGGCCTACTTTGAAAACCATAGAAATCTCTACAATCATAGCCAGAAATGAGAAATACAATGTCCACTACTGTCTTGACTATTAAATAGCTTAATTAACTATTATAATTTAGCTTTTAGGTTTTTTAAAAATAAAAACCTAAAATAAATTTTCTACCCGCCCCTGGTCCCAAATCTTTAGTTGAGCAGCTACAATAGATAATATATCTAGTAATAGATATATTATCGTAGTTAGACCTATACATGTGGCTCCATGCATGATTTAATAGTAATTTTGCGTCTTTCTCAGTTCTAATTATAATGAACTTTCCTATATTATATAGGCTAGTAAAATGTAACTTAATATTTATCACGCTTGGCTCGACTCAAACACGAAATATTGCACCTAAAGCTTTAGATCCCCTATAAGTTATAACCACTAGAAATATTCTCTGCAATATTTTTTCATCTGAACTGAATATATCAAAAAATGATCAGTTCGACTTCGCTCATTAATAAACTGAGATTTTTAAAATTATCATACATACACTTTTTCTGAATTTTGGAAATTACAGAGTTTTGGGCATTATTTTTTCTTGCTGGTTTGAATTTGTCTCAATAATGCTCGATGTTATTATTGATGACATTAGCATTATAATTGCTGTTATAATCTAACGTAACGACAATATAACATGCATACATATTATATTTGTTGTTGTTGTTGTTTTGATTCCATTTTAGTTTCTCTATTTTGTTTACTTTTACACCGATGTTCAACATCTGCTTCCTTTTCCGTCGATTATTTTTCTAAGATGGTTTGTTGATATTTGCTACAGAATTTTATCTGATTAATCTCTTAAATTTGTGCCAATTACTTAATTGCTAATATATACATGGTACGATATTGTATTGGATATAATGTTATAGGGTCGTTTTGAATTAACTGTATTCTTTGTTACCAATACGAACGGATTTGTTTATGTTATTCACGCATTTTAGATTTTATGTATCTTTGATTATTTCATAAACTGCAATTTATTTAGTCTCTTCGAAGTTTGTGTAACGGAGTTACAGTACAATATTATATACGCTTTTGGCTTTTTAATTAAGTTTCCTGATAAAAATTAAACTGAAGCTTAATTTTAAGGAACTGCTTCTCTAGAAAGCAATTTATGAGCTATTTCATACGCAGAAGAGCAAATAAATGAATTGTATAAAGTTTTCTGTAATTATCTGGGTACGGAGTTATATTTTAGCACACTTACATTATATAGGTTATTAATAAGTAAGTTATTGTAAGTTCTGAGTGAAAAATGTACTTGGCTAAATTATGTGCATCTTAAAATATGGGAAATTTGAAGCTCCTGTATATCTGTTGAACCCTCAGTTGATAATGTCGTTAGTTGGGTAAGATAGGTCAAAATGTCCTCGCAGTGCTTCAGTCATATTTTTACAACCAAAACCGACAGTATATTATGTGAATATACAGTGAATCTCTGAAATCTGCTAATGTATAAAGTGGTTGTTTTAACTGGGTTTTGACAATTGATTGTTTCCTTAAAGAGTTCCTCTGCATGCCATTGGTTTAGATATTATAATAGCATAATGTTTTTGCTGCTTGATATTGAATATGGAGGTATGCCTTATTTATGTGTATATAGTTGCATATAAATACTGTCATGTTTATATATATGGTCGTGATTTTGTAGGGTCGCGTTCGTACTAAGACCGTGAAGAAGGCTGCTAGGGTGATAATAGAGAAATATTACACCCGTCTGACGCTAGACTTCCACACAAATAAAAGGATATGCGAGGAGATCGCCATCATACCCAGCAAGAGGCTGCGTAATCAGATCTCTGGGTAAGCTTTCCTAATCGTCTGTCCTGTGGTAGAATATTGCTCTATAGTAGTGCCAAACCGTTGAATATCGGACTCGTTGATGATGTTATTTCTGTAAACCAATGGTTTGTCGCTGCTTCAGTGAAAGCTTCATTTAGCCTGTAAATGGATTTTGAGATTCTTTACATATAAATTTTACTAGCCAGGGGAATAAGGTTCGAATCATTTTCAAATTTAAATATAATATAGAAAATGTTATGCTAGTTAACTGAGCTGTTGCACTGAAATTTGCCATAGGGTTAGATGTATAAGTTTGCATAATTTTAATTTGGCTTTAAAATGTGCTGTTTTGTTAGTTAGCTGTGAGAAGTCAATTTTCAGTCGACTGTTTAGTGTAGAAATGATGTTTTATTGAACACTTCTTAATTTAAATAACAAGTTATATTTATTTATTAAGAAGTTATACTTTATATCTCTATTATAAATGTTCCTTGTCGCAACAATATTAATACAAAACAATATGGATGGTTATTTTAATAAAAATGGGTTGTGTGAACACGATGCGGTCTGTTTGTTAGTAGTCAGCAATTCTATCAAATATCAATGTTAACTGGTGGTTGGAGAGCTAAAGAATATTTGAATAAATTTACTTAATTCAATAAAATTAAAGTGAATAATTTTAGCTGAGAAATTTTGTATCAATTTTTTTTACACAGAGTAATAATTAGATTTGTAAATCTGCACCTACATATGTTTTGCCCACAAAGGTTTGTCACACATTTGATGAAGAGAATCCAGAAGGGTCCCGTGCGTGGTATTTCTATCAAGCTGCAGGAGGAGGAGAGAGAGAGGCGTGATAACTACGTCCCTGAGGTAACTACTGAGTAGAACTCTGTACTTGTTGTAGTTTTAAACTTCGTCGTAAAATCTTTTTTTTTAGAAGGAATATGTGCGGAGTTATTGTAATTGAGTCAGTGTAATTTTTACCTTGCCCGCACTAGAAAAATTAACGAAATAAGAATTAGGGGAGTTATGCTTCAATGTGTCGCCCAAGGTTAAATAGATCATCCTAATGCGCAAATGATTATAAGTATTAAAGTAAAGTACTATGTCACTGTGACAATTGAAGATTCATTTAAGATTTGAAGGCATTGCTGCTTCTATTCAATTGATTAAAATAGATTATTGCTTCTATTAAATGATAAATCTGGCATAAGATGGTTAATATTTTGAAGCTATAGACATTGAGTAAAGTTTCTGCAGAAGGTTACTTCAGTAACCTTGTTGCAAAGCTTTGCATATGCTCGTTTGCATTGGTGCTGTCGAAGCTACTGTTCACAATTCAGATTGCTCAAGCCTAGTTAAAACTTTAAACTGTCTTTCTATTTATACAAAGAGTTAAAACTTTAAACTGTGATTCTCTTCCTACTGCAAGGACAACAGATTGCTATATATAAGTTACGCACCTTAATTATTGATTCTAATTTTATTCAATGGCATTAGTTTGCACGTGAGAAGTTAACAGTCCGGGCAATTAACCAGAAACAGTTGTCAAGTGTGGTGTCTGCAGCAATATGTAATTGATATTAAGATTTGATTTTTATAGGTTTTATAACTAGTGTCTTGTGTGTCTAACAGAAATCAGCGATTGACGAGGATATCATTGAAATTGATCCTGACACTAAGGAGATGTTGAAGCTTATGGTTTGTAGTTTCTGCTGCTATGTCTTGTATAATAATTATTATGTCTAATATAATAATAATTATTCTGTGTTGTATTCTAATTGCTGCTCTTGATTGTTTCCCATGTAAAATGAATAATTATAATATGTTGATGAATTTTCTTGTTGCTTTAGCTTATAGTCTAAGATGTTGATTATGAAATGTCTGCTGCAGCTATGCTGCGATGTTAACTACTTCTTACTTTTTATTCAGTTAATAACATGATTTTAAATGCATATCTGGAATCTCAGACTGTGTCTTTATTGCAAAATATCCATAATTGGTATTATTAATTTATTATCTACTTAATTATATTGAATCTCTGTGAAATTCGGATATTATTTATTGTCTCATAAGCTATCTTTTCATTACTTTACTCAGTACAAGTTTTCTTTACTTTTTTGGTTTTATGTTGTCTATTTAGAACTCAGTAGTGATCCATAAAGATTAACAACAATCTTGACTCTGCTTTTGTAATGTTTTTTATTGGTTTTGATTTTTAGGATTGTTTTCCCTTGCTACTCTGACCGTTTCTATTTCTTTTAATTATTAATGGCCATATTTGCTAGTCAGATAATTCGCAGTTTAAACCTCAACAGTGGCTAAGCAACAGATTAGTCACAGTATGTTATTCTGTATGCTTTAAATCACGATTTAAAGTAAGGCGTAGTTGCGCCTCTGTTTTCAGAGTTTTACATCTCTGTGTAACTTGAGCCTCAGATTAAGATATTTAATTAACGAAGTAAGCTGATTGGCTAATCAGCCTGGAGAGCGCTGTCATCGGCTAAGTGCTATAGTTTTTGGCGGGTGGCCTTAAAGTTAATAACCACGCAGAATTGCTAGTGAATATTGTTAATTCTGATTAGCAGTTGATCTCTGATCGATGGTGCAAGTTATCTGCGGATCTTGGCGCATTTAATAACTACTGGCATAGCTCGGCGTATTCTAAAGGATCAATGGATATGTAATGTCGTGCTGGATATGAAGCGATTTTTAAAAGGTGCTCGTCTGCTGATGTTTATTCACAGGTAATCTAGTGTTAAATTAAGCTGTTAGCATTGAATCCTCTAGATCTGACCCATATTAACAATTTGTGTGCTGATTATGTTGCAGGATATGGGCCACATACCAAACCTCCAGGTGACGATGCCTGTGGCGGCAACCCCAGGATTCAAGGCTCCTCGTGCTTAGATGCTCAGCGTCTGTGGACTGTTGAACTGTGCTTGTTGTAACTTTAATTAAAACATTGTACGCTGCTCTGATCACCGATCTTAAGATTACAATGAACACGGGCTTAAACCATTGATAGTGTTCTGTGTTGATTATCAGTCTATAGTGTGTCGCTCAAATTCTTAATCGAGTGAAATCACTGTCAGAAGAGATACATGGTTTAATTAAAGTGTTCAGTTGGTCTTAATTGACTTGCTAATTATAATATCCACTCGAGGGGCCTTCAACAAGTATATGCTTAAAATTGCTTCTCTCTCTCTTAGTGCACTGCCTACTGGCAGGTCCATGGTATATAGCGCCTCCACTCCTCTCTGTCTTCCGCCTTCCTCTTCATTTCCAACATACCTAATCTCGGCCAGCTCCTGCCTCTTTCCTTCCATTCTACCTTCTATAACCTCTTTTAATAGACCTTCCCCCCTTAGGATGTGTCGTATCCAACTCTTCCTATTTTTTAATACATTTATCAACTGTCTATCTGTGCCAACTCTCTAGAACTTCCTCATTTGTAACCTTTTGAGTCCAACTAATCCTCTCCATTCTTCTCCAAATATACATTTCTAATGCCTCCAGTTTTCTAATATCTTCCTTCCTTAAGGTCCATGTTTCACAACCATACTATAGAGTGGTCCAAACCTAAGTTTTCACTATCTTTATCTTTGTATCATTCTTCAGACTTTTTGTTAATTGATTCAAAAATTGCTTCATAAATGCATTGCTTCATAAAAGGCTTATTAAGTGGACTTTAGGTTTTTGTAGTTAGTGAGATGATGGAAGACTTGTTAAGAAGGCTTTAGATTGCAGACTTGAGTGCATCTATTGTCCAATATCAACAGGATTTGGTTTTCAACACTTCATTGATAAAACTTGTGGCTTTTAATTTATACATGAACTTGTTCAGATAGCTTTAGCAAACACTATACTAATTGTGCATCAGCTGCAGTGGAAGAAAGTCTCTATTGTCCGAAGATCTATTACTGGATATATGATGACATAGTTAGATCATTAGATGAAATCAAATACTTTATAGTTTCTCTTAGTGCACTGCCTATTGGCAGGTCCATGATATATAATGCCTCCATTCTTCTCTGTTTTCCGCCTTCCTCTTCATTTTTGTTGTGATATACCATTATTTTTCTTGGGGGAATTGCTTTTTGTCAACGTGTCTCCCCTATGCCTTCCTCAGCTTTGACATTTACAGGGCAGGGGTGTCATTCCCTGAGAAAACTATCCTGCTATAGTATCTAGTGCTGGAAGAATTCATTGAACTGCATGTCAGGATATAATTATAAAACTAGGTTTGATCAGCAGATTTTTTGAGGGGTAACAATATTAAATAAAGCGGTTCAAAACTTTTTTTAAAGTACAATTTTCCAAATACTCGGAGTGATGTAATTGATGTAGTTTTATAGCTTTTACGTTTAGGCTACCGGTAGGTTGGGACATCTGGCGAATGGCAAATAACTTGTTTCATTGCTGAGGCCATCTAGTTGAGTAAATTCTAAAGTTTAAGTTATCTCAAAGGGCTTCCGTTGATCGAATCGAGAGGCCTATCAAGTAACATCTTAAATTAATGCAAAGAAGTACAAGTGTCTGATAGATCATCTCGCTTATTCTAGATCCACCCTGTCATGGAATCGATAAATTTTAACAGTTAACGAGTGAATAAGTTTAAGCTTACATTTAATGGAGTAGAATTCTAAAATTTTGTAGAGAACCTATCAAGTAAATATTATGAGCCTAAAAGTAAGTGATGAATCTGATGATGCAAATTTACTTTAAACATTCTATGATTCTACTGTAATGTTAGGCCTTCATTTTAAGCAATTATTAACTTCTGCAATTTAAACTAAAAATTAATATATGTATATTTTGCAGATAGGCCTATCATATTTCTGTAACCAAAGCGAAGCTAAGATAGCTCTCGAGTTTTTAGTTTCACGTTGTTGCGTGGATGGTGAAGTTCGTTAAGTGTTGCGCACGAAACAAGGTGAAGTGGCGACAAAACAGTTTTAAACAAATTGTTATCCAAGGTTTACAGTTAAACATAAGCTTACTGTTGCTAAGAGGGCTCTATTTCAGAAAAATAATCGTGGACACTTCTACTTAATCAAGAAGAAAAATTTCAGTGCCGAAGCGGGTTTGTTTAGATTCAATAAAAATGAAAATGATGTAATAATAGGCCTAATAATGATAATTAAACTAAAACTATAATAATATAATAGTTTTATTAATAATAATTATAGAAAAATACTATTTGCGTCAATTAGGCCTAAGGCAATTTAGCACAGGCAACATAACATTCTGGCTTGTATTACTAGGCCTAAAGGCTGCAATCGAACGTCGTTTTGTCGGCGCTTTATCATATGGAAGGGTTGAAGGGCTGAGTCAATTTATCAAATATATGCAATCGATTTACAACCCTAGGCCTATATGTTTCTAGACGAATTTCATCTACAGGCTGCAATGGCGCTATATGTTGATAAGGCCGAATTTAGCCAAACTTAAATCTTATTGTCTTAATAATAAATTGTAAGATAATTATATTAGATAATGGCAAGTTCATTAATTGAAAGCTGCATGAGACTATTAATAGAGTACTAAAGCTATGACAACACATCCAGAGAATAGAAACAAGAGTAGGCCTAGTAGCTACATTAGAAAATTTATATAGATATAATGTTGGAGATATAAAAATGAAATCTTCACATACCGGTTAGCTTTTTCCCAGGTTCTAAACTCCCTTTCATAGAAAAATGAAAGAATTTACACTTTCAGTGCGTAGCATAAGTTCTGGTGACTGCAGTCAATAGCATAGTAAAGAACCGTCATTTGACCTCTTTAAAGTTAATAATTAGGCATTTTAGTAATCCTATGGGCTATATAACCCTTCAGTAAGTTCATAGGCCTGCGTAGGCTCATCATGCAACAGAATTCTACAAACCGTACACCAGTGTGACAGTGAAGAGCTTAGACCTGTTTTAGCTTGTTAATGATTAAGTGGCACTTGCGTAACTGCATGTTAGATGAGTTTGAGAGTTTTATCCTAGTTTATATCTAAATAGTGTAGTATAAATAATTAATTGTGTATTAGGTTCTCCGTAACCTATAGGCTTATATAAAATTGGCAAAGTTGTATATAGCCTATATTGTATAATCCTTTTATAAAACTAATGTAGGTCTATGGTCTATGAAACATATAGGCCTAAGTTGACTTTAGTTAAAGTAAGTTATTGCCAACATAGGCCTATAGGTCAATAGGCTACAAAGGCGCACGTAGGCCTACTGTGTATAATATTTGGTCTAGTTATGGGTCCAATTGTGGATACTATGTATGAAAGTGAGGTATTAATTTGATCTTTGCATGCTGTGTATTGCGTGTTGTGTTATCGCACCTAACTCAATTGTCCTCAACTTATGAATTCACTAATTCAAAAATTATCATTAATAAAGATATTCTTACCTATTATCTATTATTTACATTTATTGTTTTAGATATGTCTGGTGGTTAGTAGTGGTTCTACGTCGGTCTTAGGCCGAAGAACTTTGACTGTTATACAACGTAGAATACACCGTAGAACTGTGATTATGATAGGACGTAGAAATAACACCACAGAATTGAGGCGAGAAAGAACTAACGGAAGTCTCGTGGTTAGAGAAGTGCCTAGCAGGCGCAGGATGGCATCCGTCAATAGTTTTAGACGCACAGATTCTGTTTATCCCAGGTTCCGCCCAAGAAAAAATCAAGAATTTATACCAGAGACGTGCAGTATCATTGGAAGCTGCACTCCATCCTCGGCGTGGCAGTCATTCGAGAGGCATATGGAGTCATTGCAACTGAGAGATTTTGAAATCAGAAGTCAATCAACCCCAAATTCCTGGACTGAGCCAAGTGAGGAGTTTCAGTTAGCCTTGGAAGAAGTAATGATGGATGCCTTTCTGATTTCAAAATCGAATCCAGACAATGAGACGCAGAAGGAAGAAACAAGAGAACTACAACAGAATATCCAAGAAGGAAATGTCACCGAGTATCCGGATAGGCCTAAGCAAAAATCAACAATGAGTTTAGAGAAAAAACTGGAGTCCTCCTTTGCCGAAATGAAAACGCAAATTAAACCTGATACTGAAACATTAGCAAGCAATTCCAAACTCTCCAAGAATTTAGCAAAAACTGATTTTTCAAGTCAGTCAAACCTTCACAAACCTAAGACAGGTTCCGTGGTGACGCCTAAATTTCCTTGGAGCAAATATCGTAGCATTTCATGTAGACTCTGTGTCCGTGAAAGCAGGTCACACATTTGGTCTAGTGAGGAGTCATTCGCGAAGCAAAGCCCGTGCGCCGCTGACTGGAGCAGATCAGATTCCAACGTCAGCTCAACAGACATCTTTAGGATCACAAAGATTTCAAACAATGGTTCTGACGTTTCACCTCGAGAGGCAGTAATTGTTAAATCTGGAATGACTAACAAAGATTTGCCAGTGGAGCATCGGTTATTGAGGCAAACCACCAGGACGAGCTGCTCTGAGGACAATATCAGGACTGGTTGCTCTGAGAACAACACCAGGACGAGCTGCTTTGAGGACAACATCAGGACTGGTTGCTCTGAGAACAACACAAAGACAATCTGCTTTGAGGACAACATCAGGACTGGTTGCTCTGATGATTCGTCCAGTGTTCACCTCGCCAACAATCGATACACTGGATGTAAACACAGACAATCCAACATGGCGAACGCTGAATTGAATGATCTGCTGCTAGATAATGATAGAAACTTATCCCTAGTTCTATCAGAGAAATATTCTAACGTTAGGGCAAAGACCAATATTTACGAGAACATTAGTGAGAATTCATCGTCATTTCTGTCACCTGCTGGTGATATTAGGATAAGTAATAAAGTTGTAACGGGAGAGGCGGAGAGGAAACGGCTGTGTGAGAGATATATTGGTGAACATGGTGAGCAGTGGACAATTGGATTGACTGAATTCGGAAAGAAATCTCTCGTTAATCTACAACAGCGTACATGGAGACAGCGAGCACTACGAGTGATGCAGCAGCCTGTCTGGAATAGGCCGGCTACAGGATGCACGAGGCTGCATTCAGCTTCATGAGTGAAAGATGGATCCCTGTAGGAGTCTGTCTGTCTGTCTGTCTGGACGACTACACGTAGTGATCCTTCAGACATCAATGGTAGTCAGTGAACATTGCAGTTACTATATTGATCCCTAGTCATCCATATGATACTGAGTGATCCATGGTCAGAGAGACATTGCAGTCCTTATGGTACGTGATCCCTAGTGATCCATATGATCCCGAGTGATCCATGGTAATTGGTCAGAGAACATTGCAGTCCCTATAGTACGTGATCCCAAGTGATCCATAGTTATCATTAGTCAGAGAACATTACAGTGTTTTGCCTCAAACAACTAGAAACTTTAGAGTGCCTTGATCTGGTTAAATGGCTTCAAAGAAGTTAGAGCGTACGTATAATGTTAACAATCGTTATGGTATACACATACACGAAGCTATGTGTATGTGTATAGCCATATGAAAATTATGCTTCTATAGGCCCTTTACTCTGTGTAGCATAGATGATAGAACCTGTAGGCCTAAGTCTCAGATTACAAAAAGTTAAGATATCAGACAGTGTAAAAATAATTACGAGCGATCAATTGTTGGTTTTACTCATTAATTTGTTCTATTGTGTTTTCGTAGCTGAAAGTTGCAGATTCCTACTATCACAGCTTGTTTTGACGCTCGATCCATCGCTCCGCAATTAATTATGCTAATCCATTAACAAAAAAGCTATGCCTTATTAGCTCTTAAATGTACGTAGCATATAGAGAGCTTTCATGGACACGTCATTTTTTGTTTACATTACAAAGCCGCCATTTTGATGCAGAAAACTCTATATGATGCACGGCTATATATGTATCTTTAAGTAATTTTTCGTCTTAATTTGGTATAAAATTGTGTCTGGCATATGGACATGGGCTCTCTCTTACAGGTTAATGAACTGGTAATGGATATGATGGTTCTTGAAAGCTTTGTTACACGTAATTTCAGCATTTCTGCCATTTCTGCCAATTAGTGCATGGGACAGGCTAATTGGCAGAAATGGCAGAAATTTGGACTCCATGAGTGGAATTAAGGAAAAGGGAACAAAAATCTGTCCGCACGATGTACGTGTTTCTGTTTTATTTTGTACTTATGTATTTAATTAGCAATCGAAATATAAGATAGGCCTATTGTTGGCAAGCTTTAATGGTTTGATGAAATTAGTAATTGCAAAACTTCTGCCATTTCTGCCATTTCCGTAAGGTCAAATTTCTCAAAACAGAGTCAAATTATTGGAATATACATAGATCTGTACACAAAAGAAATATTGAAAGTTTTGGCCTTTTGCACTAGCCTATAGTTTAAGACTTAAGGTTTGTATTTGAATCCTTTACAGTCTTTGTGTATTGAAGCATTAAACTATGACTAGACTAGTGTTGCAGGTCCTCAAGACTTACTGAACGAGTATAATTAATTTAAGTTAAGTTTCAACTATAGAATCCAGCTACATAACGAATCTACAAAGTACGGCGTACCGGTAAGATCGGAGCTCGTATATTTCATACGTAAGTTCATATAACTTCATAAGGCACATAGGTACACTGTCTGTGTATATTACTAATAAATCGTGTGCATTTTTACAAATTGCAATATACGTACATAGAAATTTTATTTTTTATATGCATATATATCTATACATACGTAATGCTAAAAATCAACAAACGTAATCCAGTATGGATGCCAATGCCGGCAGGTGTCTAAAAGTGGGCGCGGCTAACAGCTGTGAAAGTCATCTATAGTCTATTGACATACACGTATAGGCCTAGCTAGCTATCTTTAGCCTGGAAATATGTATGGTGTCTGAGGTGGTACCGTACACGGTACATGAGCTTCACTTACCTTTCCTTAGTTCTAGATGAGCACGTCTCCTCGGATCTTACGAGTCGCGTGCAGTTAGCGATTGATCAACTCTTCAGTGAGCTGGACACTATATGGAGAAATACCATATCGTGTAGCCATTAATATGGAATATTGACAAATTAAGTAACGCCTATAAAAGTTGATGATTTCAAGTTATCGAGTAATTGTAGACATGTTAATCGACAATTACAGATTACAAATACAGATTCAACATAGTGTAGACCATAGTAACACAAAACTATAAAAAATGCAGTTAAAATAAACACAGGTGTGCAGACACCGATAAAACATATAAACACGTAAATTTACATAAGTTATTAGACTTTAGAAGTATAGCATAATTAGGCTATAATATCGATCCAGACTAGGAATTAAGTTAGTAAGAATGTAGCAGATAACAAATATAACAAATAACAAATAACGAATATAACAAATGGACACTCGAGAAACATGAATAATTATGATAGCCAACTAGCATGTAGATGATTTTTAAGAAGCTTTTGGAATCTATTACGGTTTTGGATGGATCTGATATGGTCTGGTAGACTATTCCAAATTTTGTAGCTGTTGAATAGCGTCGAAGAGAAGAATGCACGGTTAGATTGTAAGTATAGATGGTCAGTTAATGATAATCTGGTTATGTAGTTGTGCGAGGTTTTACTATGAATAAAAAGATCACTATTAGCAGTAGACAAATTATTAGGAAAGTGTAATTGCTTATATACAAGTTCAGCAATTGAAAATTTATGTAAAAGGGCAATGGGAAGGATATCATAAGTCATAAAGTTGCTTAACATTGTAGAAGCGATTATGATTTTGTAGATTCCTCAAGACTTTATTAATAGAAACATGTAATGGATGAAGAGCAGACTCAGTTGCATTACCATAAACTTCAACTCCATACGTAGCATATGAGTATATAAGAGTATGAAAAATCATTTCACGACAGTAAGCAGGTAGAAATTGTTTTCGAGCATATAGCATAGAGTTTAGATTATAGATTTTTTCAGATAAATATATAATATGTTGTTTGAAATTTAGATTATAATCAATCCATATACCTAGGAATTTGATTGAGTTAACTTTGTTAAGCTCGACATTATTCAAATTAATCTTAAGATTGTGATCATCAATGAATTGATTATCAGCAGCACTAGGAAAAAATGATATAAGCAGGTTTAGAGATATTAATTGTTAAACGATTGCATCTAAACCAATGGAATAACTTATCACAGATATAATTACTTGAATTCAATAAATCCATTAAATTGCTTTCACTAACAAATATGTTAGTGTCATCCGCAAATAACTTCAAATTAACATTATTGCAAGCGTATTGGATATCGTTAATATAAATTAAGAAAAGGAGCGGCCCAAGAATAGAGCCTTGAGAAAACCTGTAGTAATTGGTATGGTAATTGTTACTGTTAAGTACATGTTAAAGTAAATGTTAATCAAAGTTATAACAATTATATTTTAAAACACTACTCTTGTAATAGAGAAAGCACTAAATGACCTGGCTTATCGCAGCCAAAGATGATGATAAAATCCAGTGACGTGGCAGGATTCAATCTTGGAGATGCTCTCTGGGGGATGCTAACATGCAATTTGTACAATGTGGGTACTTATAATATAGGCTTAAGAAAAATTACATGACATCTTGGGGGAGGACATGACCCCTAATTCTGCACCTCCGCTTCACCACTGCTAAAACTAAACCATTCGAGATGCACAATAGCAGACGGAATTACCTTGAAAATTAGATATTAAGTTACTGAAGTGCAAGGACGTAGGCTCATATTTATAGACCCTATGTACTGTATATAGTTTGTAGCAATTAATATAGCTAAAGATATCTTAATGATTTAAAGCTTAAAAACTACTCCAGTAGCAGCCAGAGTTAATTCAATAACTGAAAAGTTTACTGGAGCGCAGTGGTCAATAGCCGAGAAATGAAGAAAATTATGCGATGATAACATTAATAACATAATAATAACAACAATTAGAGTGCCACAGTCATCAATGACAACATCGAGCACTATTGAGACAAAATCAAGCCGGCGAGCAAAATGGAAGGTCCAAAAACGGTGCAAATTCCAAAATCCAGAAATTCAGTCCAAAGTAAGGGGAGTTAAAGAAAAGATGGTTTAGGCGCAGGTCGCTGCTCATGGACACTGGATGGAAAAGAGAGATGGAAAAGATAGGTCTTCAACTGCTTTTGGAACTGCTCATAGAAAAGCAAAGGCTGATGTGATTCAAATGAAAATTTTCGAAGATTGGATGGAAGAGAATTCCAGATCTGAGGTGCAGCATGCTGGAAAGACGATTAGATAGCTTAGAGCGTGAAGGTAAGCTAGGTCTCACAAGAGTAATTAACTTAGAAGACCGAGTAATAGCAGGCTGCATCACTTTAATCAAGTGAGACATACAAGTTTGTCCAGGGATGGTGATGGACTTATAGGTTAACGAAGCTGTTTTGTAAATGATACGCTCTTTAATCTTTAGCCAGTGCAAAGACTTCAAAATAGGCGTAACATGTGAGTACTTGGAACTACAAAAAATTGCTCGCGCAAGAGAATTCTGAACAAACTGCAACCGATCAATGTTACAGCCAAAGAGATTTAAAAACAGGGAATTGCAGTAGTACAACTTCGATTGCACAAGAGCAGCACCAATTGCAGCAGCTGTCTCACGTGACAAATATGCACGTATTCGACGAAGATCACGGATATGGAAGAAACATGCTTGTGAAGTTTTAGTTATGTGTTCGTGGAAGGTTAGGTGTTTATCAATGATAACACCGAGATTTCTCACAAAAGAAACAGGTGATATTTTAATACCCGAAGATAACGAAAGAGTTTTCCCATTCAGCTTCAGAAGCTGTTGAGGTGTCCCGACCAAGAAGAATTCAGTCTTAGATGGATTAAGTGCCAAGAAATTAGCAGACATCCAAGAGGATATAGACTGAAAACTTCCAACTCTTCATGCTTTGTCGGTATTAATCTTGAGGATGCAAGGATCTCTTGCTCATATAGCCAGTTAGAGGCTAAATCAATGAGACTGGAGCTGCTATGAACAGAACTCATGCTTATTCGTTCAATGTATAATAATTTATAGCATATGTGTATTATTTGTGATTATTTCTTTAATTCTATCTAAATTAGAATATGGACACAAAAACTAGTAGTTTATTATTTTAAACGATTTATTATTAACAAGAACACGATAGCAATATAACGAATTAAAACATTAAACATAAAGATAGAATAGAATATTAAAAGAATACTACGCAACAATTATAAAATGCTAAAAAGGGCGATAAGTATAAAGTCAATCTACTTCTAATCAGTTAGCTAAATGTCTGTATTTGCAATTAAAATACGAGATAGAAATTGGAAAACGAGTCATTGGCTTCAAGGCACTCCTCGCTTATATGATTTGATACTTTCCCTGTTTTCTTCTTTATCATGACTGTTAACACGTGAGGTGTTATTTTACAGTCGTTTAGCTGAATCTGTGAAAAAGACGCGTAACTAGAATAGGCAACTAGTAAATTGCGCTTTTCATTGATTTTAGGACCTGCAATCGCCTGACTGAGATCTAGAAGGATAACGCTTATCTAGAGTGGACAAATAGAAAATTAGCGTTCTTCGTAGAACTTCAGTATTAATCTCTTCTGTCTTCTTTTCTTTCTTTCTTTCTTTCTTTCTTCTGACTGTTAACATAAGAGGTGTTATTTTACAGTCGTTTAGCTGAATCTAAGGCAAAGACTAGACTCAAGCACTAGTAAAGCGCGCTTTCCGTAGAATTCAGGATTGTAGTCGTTTAGCTGAATTCTATGAAAGAAACCCTTATCTGGATTAGGCACTAGAAAATTAGTGTTCTTCGTAGAATTTCGCTATTTCCTGATTCTGTCTTCCTCTTCAATTTTCTATCTTCAATCTTCAGGCTTCTATTTTCAGAATTTTCTGTCTTCAATCTTCCGTCTTCAATTTTCAGTCTTCTGTCTTCACTGCCAACACAAAGTGTTGTAAATGCAGCTATTCACTTGAATTGACCAGAAAACGCTTTATCTAGATTCAACTCTAGTAATCGGCGTTTCTGGTACAATCAAGGATTTATACGTTCAATGGATTGAGATATTGAAAGGGATCGTGATTAACCAACTTATAGAAGGTTAGACGACAATTCCACACAAAATCTGCAATCCTGTGAGGTACAATCGTTTCAATATAGATTTCGCATTTTCCGTGCTAACTATCATCGACCTATAGAAGGTGTATAGTAGAACTATTTCATACGAATCAGTCAGAAATTCAGAAGCTTGTATGAAATCTACTAGTTTATGTGTTTGTCGCAATAATTCATTAAGAATTATATTTAGACAAGTTCAGCTAGTAGTTCCGTAGAAACCAGAGTTCAGGAGTGAACTAAAATTCTATAGCCTGTCCTCTGGTAATATAGCATTGATGGAGGCCATGCTCAAGAGCCAATCAGAATCAAGCCCTTCATAAGCATTTCTCCACCCAACCCCTACGAGTGGTTGCGTTGCATGCATGTATCTTATGCATATAATTTTTATTATTTCTTGACAAAATCTACTGTTTTTTACTGAATGTCATGTCATATTTAATTTAGCATCAGTTTTTACATGAATACACCAATAATCAAAAATCATATCTCAATATATGAAGGTTAAAAATCTAATTACATGTTAATTTGCATTTCCTCATTACTTAATTTAATATTCTCGATTCATGACCGTGCAACTCTAACGCAAAATAAATTCTAATGAACATACGCTGAAATGAATACAAATCTCACAGCAAAAATGTCAATTTAAACATCTAAATACAAACATGAGTGCAAATAAAATTAATTCCAAACATATGGGTGAGAAATAAAATATGTAACACATTTAGTTGCGCTGAATTACAGTGAAACGTCAAATCATCTTTTATTCCCACCTTACTTTAAGATTAAATTGCAAATTATACATGTATATCAGTTTACAATATACAATTTATTAAAATATCTCTCAAAGCACAACTAGCGATTTGAAATAATACACATCTTGTCCATGGTAGCCTACAGTTCAGAGCAATTTACAGTAATTTTCAATAGTAAATATAACTCAAGATTACTTATTAAGTGCTATAAATTGAAGCCACTACTTGTAATAGTGCAGCAAAAGATAAATATTTCCGCTCTCCAGAGCCATCCATGAATATTGAATAAAATTTTAATTTCTCAAATCACTTTAAATATATCATAAACTGAATAAAAATAGGACTAGAATGGCTTCAAAGTACAGAAACCAGATTTCTTATAGCAGGAGGGTTTCAGCATTAGAATAGGGTTAGGGATGAAACCAGTGTACATTTGAGTGTCATCAGCATATAGTTCATGATCAAGAGAATGAGAAGAGATTAGAGTGCTTAGGGGTGTTGTATAGAGGTTAAAGAGAATAGGACCAAGAACGTAGCCTTGAGGCACACCATACTTTAAGTGAGAAGGCGAAGAGATGTACTCCATCACTTTCACATTAAAAGAACGATCCGTCAGATAGGAGGAAAACCAATCAAGAACAATTTCACGAACACCAAACCAGGAAGAAAGACGTTCCAGAAGAATATTGTGATCAATGGTAACAAAAGCGGCCGAAAGATCAAGCATACATAATCCAGTTAAGCGTTGTGTGCACATGGCATTAACAATAGAATTGCACACAGACAGAAGCACTGTTTCAGTTGAACGATGCTTGGTATAAGCAGCTTGATGCTTATTAAATAGATCATTGTAAGACAGATGAGTAGAAAGCCTCTGAAGAACAATTCTTTCAGTTAGCTTAGATATGTATGACAGATAATAATAATAATAATCATAAAGGTTTAACGTCCGTTTCCTCATCCAGGGATGATGTCAGGGGCGTCCCCAACAGCACACATCACTACAGATTAATTCACCCCGACCAATCTGCGAAAGAAATGTGCTGAGGAGAAGTAAGGTCCTAAACGAAAGCCAGTCCGGTGATCAAAAAATGGTCAAGGTAGATTGATTATGTCTATGGTGGGAAAAGGTAAGTTTTAAGCTTGCTAGAGAATGTTGAAAGAGAAAAACAAGAGCGAAGATTAGCAGGTAAAGAGTTCCAGATTGTGGGTGCTGCTTAAGAAAATGAACGTCTGTCCAATGACGTGAGAATATTTGAAACTGAGAGAAGATTGGCATCGGTAGAGCGAAGTGCACGTGAGGGACGATAGGGAGGAAGAATTTCAGATAAGTAAGAAGGCTTGCCAAATCGCAGAGTTTTGAAAGTTAATAGAGCAATTTTATATTTTATGCGTTGATTAACAGGGAGCCAATGAAGATTGCGAAGTAGAGAAAGAGAGCGAATGTGAAGTCGAGAGGACTTACAAACAACACAGATTAGATATAGGCCTGTAATTCGACAATAATTCCTTATCCAGTGTGGGCTTTTTAAGCAATGGAGTAATAACTGCACGCTTAAAAGCGCGAGGAAATTTGCACTAGAGAGAGAGAGAGGTTAACTGTAATGAACACGCCTTGTTCACAATTTATATATTAAGAAATATATATATTATAGATCGAAAGCAAATATTATACATGTTATTTATAAATATTAAGTGACGTAGGGTTTTTTCAAAGATTTATAATAGATGATATAAGCCGAAGTTGTAAGTAGGCATAGCTAAATTATTACGCTGGGTATTTCCAAAGTGACGTAGCTAGCGCGTAAATCGACTAAACGAGAAGTGCTGTGGTTGGCTGAAGTCGATCGCTCGAGTAGTATATAAAGCAGCCGTCGATACATAGAAAATCAGATTGGGTGCTGCGTGGTTCGTCTGCGCAGTAACTCAGGGAGGCCAGAACCTTTTACGCGAAAGTACTGGGAACCGAGGGAGGATAGTACGTAATATCCCAATCTCAAGGCAAAAGTGCGACTGGTATACAGAAATCTGGTCTTCGTCTAGCCGAAAGCTTCAAGCTCCCCCTGGGTAGTCCCCGGTAAGAGGCTGGTAGTCCACGGCAATACTCGGGTCGAGTTCGTCTCTGCGGGTATTTGCTAAGCGACTGGGTCGAGTGTGTCTCTGCAGGCGAGAAGGCTGGTAGTCCACGGCAATCCTCGGGTCGAGTTCGTCTCTGCGGGTATTTGCTAAGCGCCTGGGTCGAGTGTGTTTCTGCAGGCGAGGAGGCTGGTAGTCTACGGCAATACTCGGGTCGAGTTCGTCTCTGCGGGTATTTGCTAAGCGCCTGGGTCGAGTTCGTCTCTGCAGGCGGGAGTAGGATTACCAATTACCAGTGGACTATCAACAAATTTCTCATCGACTACACGGAAAGCCAATTATAGTACCTTCAGCAAGAGCGAGAGTAGGAACTACGGAAAGCCCAATATAGGAAAAGAAATAGGGGAGGATAAGTCTATAAAAGGGGATATAGGGAAGTTTTAAATAAGGTAAAAGAAGGTAAAGTTCGTCGCAGTTTAAACAACCAATCATATAATTATATACTATATCAGTTTGTAGGAAGCAGGGTAGAAAAATCAAACCGTGATAGCCCAAGATAACGCAGACGCTTCCACTACCGGTTTGAGTCACCACATCACTTCGCCCCGAGAACCACGGAAGAAAATCTACTAAGAAGCATGGGAGAAACACAACCGTCATCGTCTAAATACGTAGAAGACGTGGAGTACGCTTCTACTCCCGACTCGGGCCAGCGCAGACGCTGTGCACCGGGTTCCCGAGAACCCAATTACGAAGTAGGCAAGGGGGGTTGGACCTTGGCCTACTCAGTCGGAAATGAACGAGAAAGGCCTTTCGAGACGGTTGATACCGGGAAAGAAGTATCATCTGAAGACGCAGCAACTCGGTTCCTCCGGACAAGCGGTACCCTTAGTAAAGCATTCGACGAAAAAGCTGCCGTCTCGAAGCACTGCCAGCCGGAGGGCGAGTACAGATGTAGACAACCGCTCGAGGACGAGCAGGCAGTAAGGCTGTTCACGACATTAACAATCAATGTTAATACTGGAGAAAGTATGTGAATACACTTCTTTCAAAGAGAGGTTGGGATAGGATCCAAGTCACAATGTTTAGCTGGAGAGTCTAAAACTAGTTTAGTAATCTCATCAATTGTAACTGGTGTGAAATTGGAAAGCTCATCTTTGTAATGATTCTCTACTGGAGTACGAGGAGTAGAGTTAGGAGCTGGAGTGATAGATTCTCTAAGATTGCTTATCTTATCTGTAAAGTATTTGGAAAATTGTTCAGGCAGTGACTCCACAGGAGTAGAAGGAAGAGAAGGAGAAATAGATCCATGTAAAAGATCATTAACGGTTTTCCATAAACTCCTGACATTCATAGCCTTACTGACCAAAGAGGAGTAGTACTTTTTCTTAGCATTAGCAATAGCAGTACGATAAACCTTGTGTTGCAAATTAGAAACAGTTTTCCAAAAATCTAAATGGGTATGACGCCATTTTCTTTTAGCTCTACAGCATGCAGCCTTTAGCTTTCTCAGACCAGAAGTATACCAAGGGTTAGATTTCTTAAGCTTCTTGGTAGTTAGAGGTGCATGCTTATCAAGTAGAGATGAAAGAGTAGTGTTATACTGTTATTAACGTAATAACGGCACATTTTGCTGAAGTAACGGTCAAAGTAACAATGGCTGAAAACTCAACTCAATTAGCGGTTGGTGATGATGCAGACTCAAAACGCTACCCGAGTTACTTGGTGTGGTTTCAACTTCAAATCTTCAGTTGTCTTTATTGTTGTTGTTATTTTGTTGTGGTAGAGTATGGTAGCGCTATCTAACAACCGCCCGCCTCGTTGCCACGGACACGGCTTGTTGTTGCTAAGGTGTGTCCGCGGGGTTTGTTTATGATCAACATTTCTTAGGAAATTTAAAGGTTTTTCGATATTTCTTATTAAATTGTTTTTAATGTTGCGTCAAATTTTATTGAATAAATTATAATATAACAAATGAGTACAATTGTGTTGTCTTTGTCCATGATGATTGCAGTCTTCGTAATTTTAAATAATATAATCGTATCAGCTAACAGATGTTGCCTTAAAATATGTGAAAACAACAGCGTAAGTAATATGCTACAGTCGTCTATGATAATATGAAGCATTGCGATGCCAAAACCTAAGGCTAATGGCATTAGATTGAGGACCTTTAAGTGATGCAAGTGCAAATTATAGGAATCAATTTTGATCCAATTGTTCAAACTCTGGTACTATTAGATCTTAAAAAATGAGCAAATCAAATCAAAGATATTTGAATCTTCGATCTGTTGCCATGCTTAAGAAGTATGGGCATCTTTGAATAAAGGATGTTGATGTAGATGCTAACTTCTTGTTAAATTTAACATATAGCTGCAGAACTTTAGGTTACAAGTATAAACTTATCTAAAAGAGTTGTTAATGTTTAAAATGGACTCCCAGATATCAAGGCAGAATCTATAAATCAATTAAAATATCTGTATGAAAAATATAAAGGTAAAGCTGGTAAAGCTAATGTTAACGTCGCTTTCCTCACTCGAAGGCGATGTCAGTGATGGGCGATCCCAGGATTTGAACTCCGCTCATACTGTTCCGTGGTCAAATAGCTTACTGACATTGCCATTGGCTCCAGCCAATGTATAGTATAGTATAGTTGAAAGAAGTATAATAAGAAGTTTAGTAAGTATAGTTGAAGTGTGAAAACTTTTTAAAACTAGATATGTTATTGGTATACAATGTTAAGCATCATAATTTGATGGTTACGTGCTAGATGGTACATACTACTTACTCTTGTCTAATGTCATCCTTTATCTCAAAGAACTATTTATTTGTGTTAGTTAGGTAGAAAGTCTTCATCTAAATTTCTTTTGTGAATAATTTGCATTCTCGTTGTTCCATGTAGTGCAAGTTTTGCATAATATATATATATATATATATATATATATATATATATATATATATATATATATATATTACATGTACCTAGTAAAAAATAACTCTATAGACTAAAATATTTATTGTAGTAATGAAACCATGTAACTGTATGATGTGTGGTGCATTTAGTTGGTATTAAACTAGTACTGATGCTGTTACTAGTACTGATTGACTTGGTACTGTTATGTTAATTTTATGAAGTAAGTAATGATTATTCGATAAGTATTACTATTGCTGGGGCATAGTAGTGTAGCAATTTATGTGTACAATATAAATTTTATTTTGTAACCCTGTGATAATGAAATAGATAATACTTTTAATGCTACCGTATAATACTATATAAAATAATGTTGCTGATTAATCTGATCTCCTTGTTTTAGTGCCATGGAGCACTGTGGAAGTCTTGATGTTGAAGCACAATTCAAAACTAAGAGTTTGTTATATATGTGGTAGAGAATTTGGTAGTCTTTCTATTGGGATACATGAGCCTAAGTGTCTTGAAAAGTGGCATATTGAAAACAACAAACTTCCGCCTTCTAAACAACGGAGCCCACCTATTAAATCACTGCTTCCTGTGGGGGCTGATCCATGGCAGCTGAATGAAGCGGCTTATCAGAGTGCAAAGGCTCAGCTGATTCCGTGTAAGAACTGTCGCAGAACATTTAATCCTGATCGTCTCTCAATTCACGAGCGTAGCTGTAAGCTTCCACCGATATTATCCTTTCAAAGAACAGCAACAAGAATTATATCTAGCCCAAAGGTTATTCATGAATCTAATCGTGTGGATATTGCTGTCGGTCGTCTTCCGAGACAGAACACTATTGTAAAAAATTCAGGTGATTTTTCTTATAGAGAGACAGAAGCTAAGACTAAAGTAATGAACGATATTCCTCGTGGTCAGGGTCGCAGTGGATCAAGAAAACCGCAGCTCGTTGTTTGTTATATATGCGGTCGAGAATTTACCGGAGCTTCTCTTCCCATCCACGAACCTCAATGTCTTGAAAAATGGAAAATGGAGAATGCCAGACTACCACGAGAACACCGTCGTCCGCTGCCCAAGAAGCCCCAGGCTGTTGGAGGTGGTGGAGGGAAGGCTTCGCTGGAAGCCATGAATCTGGCAGCTGCTGAGGCTGCTCGAGGCAATCTTGTGCCCTGCAGAGGATGTGGCAGAAAGTTTGCAACCGATCGTATTGGAGTTCACGAAAAGATCTGCTTGAAGGGTGCTGTGGGTGATGTAGACTCCAGTAAGATGAGTCCAGCGGCTTCCAGTGGTTTTCCTACACATTCCGGTGACAACAGGTTTGTGTTTATCTCCTTTAAAATGGCTGAGATGATATAGCATGTCAGCAAGCTGTTCACCTGCACATCAGTGTGTTCGGTGTTCAAATTCAGTCTTCTACATCAATTTTGTGGAAGCTGAGGAACGCTTTGGAATGCGCTACCAAGATACTTTTCTTTTACTAGCAGAGCTGTAATGATAAAGTCAATTTCTTGATTGATGTAATGGTTTCCTTTAAGCTGTAAAGTGGAATGTATACATCGAGCTAACCTTACCTGTTTATATATATTCAGCACATATATGTTCACCATATGTTACCATATGGTGAACATACATACAAATGAACGAAATCTAAATCATTGCATCTTAACATTGTTCAGAAATAAATCGAGAAGCACAAATAGGCTTTTTATTAAATTAGAGTAATAAATTGTCTAATGTTACTTGATAGCAGACAATTTCTAAGCATACCCTCTCCTTTTCTCTAAACAGGAAAGCACACCCTCTTCTATTCTTTTCTCTCCTTTTCTCTAAACAGCTAAGAATTGTAAAATTGTAATTAATTATTAGTTCATTATCCTACTTATGTAAACTATGTTTTATTATATCTGCATAGAACTAATATGAAACTATATTGCTACAGATATTCAGTATATTTCTCGGTTCATTTTCTGAACATTTCTGGCAATTATTTGTACTTAGGAATTCTATGGCAGAGAATAACTTGAGTAAAAGTGGCGGAGGAGTAAGAAAATCTCGACAGCCCAAGTTTGTCTTCTGCTACATATGTGGTCGTCAGTTCACGGACGCGTCTCTGCCGATTCACGAGCCACAGTGCATGGAGAAGTGGGACATGCAGAATAATCTCCTGCCGCGGGAGCAGCGCAGACCCAGACCCCGAAAACCTGAGGCTCTCAAGAACGGCACTGGAGGCATGACTAGGTATGATCTTTAAATATTTTATCTATATATAGTTTATAGTATATATCTATATATAATAATATATAGTATATATCTCCCTTGTTATTCTCGGGTGTGGTTGGACTGCAGAATAGGGCAACCGCAAACAATCTGCCGCATGTGCGTAAGAGGCGACTAAATGCAGGAGCTGAGGATGGCAAGAGGGGATCCACCTCACCATGAAATATTTTCCCCCAGGATTAAATGGTAATTAATCCACCAAACTGAAGAAAGCAACGGGAAACCACCTCAGAAGCCATATTTTTCCCAAGCTATAGGCTACATAAGGTTTGGATAAAGCATAGACTTTGTGAAGGAATTAAAGTGTTGATCTAAGGAGTGCTCTTATGGAGCCAGAAAACAGACTTTGAGTATGAATATGTACCTTGAACCTGCCACTTGGCAGTGCACTGAAGAAGAAGTATAATTATATCTATATATAATTATAGTGGTTAAATATTTTGTCGTTAAGACGCATTAGATAGGTGTCACAATATGGGTCATTAAGTTACAGTAGGCTTTGAAGCTATGCAGTGGGTCCTGAAGGTATACAATGGGTACTGAAGCTATATAGAGTGTCCTGAAACCATACAATGGTCTCTGAAGCTATCCAAAGATGGGCCTTGAAGCTATACACTAAACTCTGATGCTACATTGTGGCTTGAAGCCACTGTGAACTCTGAATTATCAGTGGCCCTTGAATTATCAGGGGCCTTTGAAGCATGCAGTGTGCCTGAAGTGAAAATGAACTTTTCTCATCTGCACTTGGCCTGAATACCAATAACTACATAACTTTTAGAGTGCATGTGATGGAGTTTGAGACATCAAAAAGTATCGATGACAAATTCATTGAGAGCATTTTCTAATGTCTCTGAACATCAGCAACATTTGGATCCCACACTCTGCGTGTTCAACGTTGTCATGGACGACAGAATCACTATAATTACGTTGTTGTTGTTGTTAACAGGCTGTATTAGAAGCCGCAATATATTAGAACGTCTTAATTATCCATTTCTAATATTCAGCAATAATATGCAAAATATTAGAAATGTTACTAAATCTAAACAGATATATATATATATAAACAGAAATATATATATATATATATATATATATATATAACAGATATATAATATAGATATTAAATAATATAGATATTAAAAACAGATAATTATATAATACCAATACTAATAATAATAGATATTTAACTGTAGTTGAGTTTATTTTTAGTTTAGTAAATTCATTTCTGAGTGCGTTGCACGCAGGGAACAGCTGCAGGAAGTTCAGTGGGAGGCGGCACAGGCTAATCGAGTACCGTGCAAGCGCTGTGGCAGGAAGTTCAACCCAGACAGGGTCGCTGTGCACGAGAGGAGCTGTAAAGTTGTGGGGGTGATGGTTGATGAAGATGATCACAGCCCCCCGCGCGGTGGTGGGAGGGTTGGTGGAGGGTTTGGACGTGAGGGGGAAGAAAGCGTGAGGATTACATTTCTGTAGAGCATAAGATTTTAATTTAGTAATTCAGACATCTCGTGTAGAAACCAGGACTTATTTATTTATTTATTGCTTTATTTCTGGAATAATAGCCCATACATGAATCTTGCACATACAACAATGCAATAAGAACCAGAAAAGCAAATAGGCTGTGCTTAAATTAATCTTATTTAGTAATTTAATGCAGCTTAGCCTGTCACTGACTGACTTTCCTGCTTGATAGGCTGCGTGTTAATAGATTCATCTGGAAACTGCAACGTCTCATCTTTTAGTATTTTACTGTATTCAAAGTAAGCAGTTTGGTTACTTATGAGTAGGGTATAATTGTTTTGCAAAATGCTTGTATTTTTAAAAATATATGTCGTGTGTTTTGAAATAAGCTACTATTAAATATAGCTGGCGAGGAGTCGAGATGGGTGACTGACGTTTAGCTCGGCTATAGCTTAGAGAAAGATGTATAAGAACTAAATGACAAGTATTCTCTGCTTCAGTCTTACTGTTTAAAATGTAAATTATAATATTATTAACGTATGAAATATTACTGTATTTGAGGATTACTAACTTTAATTACAGTTTAAAATTTATACTTGAACGCTATAAATGAATTGTAGATGTTGTTATAATATTAATATTAAATTATATTATTCCATATCATTCCTTGCGAAAGCTCATGTTGAAGTGGGCCTAACTTTATGCTCAACATTAAAGATAGGATTGGTTTACCAACTATTTCTGCTTTAAAAGGAGATTTCCTGAAACTTTCCCAAACTGTGTAAAATTAATAATGAAATTTAAAAAGTAGTTTGATATGATATGAAGGAAGGTCATAGAAGGCAGAATGGATGGAAATAGTGGCAGAGGAAGGCCGAGATAAGGAATGTTAAATGATTTAAAGATCCACTCTTATGTGGACATGCAGAGGAAAGCCGAGTACAGACATGAGTACAGGCGTTAAATACCATAGACCCCCAAGTAGGTAATGCACTAAGTGAGACGAAAGAAGATGAAAAAATCTGGGATCTGGTCGGTGAGTTTTGCCATAAAACATTAGGATTTATTTGATTGAATTCCCTAACACGTTCATATCTTTGTTACAGCCTCGAGTCAACAGATCATCTCGAGTTGGCAGAGTGCCAGGTCTGAAGCCAGTCAGCGTTGTTTGCTATTTGTGCGGAAGAGATTTCGGCACAAAATCCATTGAGATCCATCATCCTCAATGTCTGCAGAAGTGGCACATCGAAAACGACAAGCTGCCGCCACACTTGAGACGTCCTGAACCCAAGAAGCCTCAGAATGTCCCAATCTCTGGTACGTTTGCTTCTGATTCTTGTTAACTTATGTGTTTAGACTGTTTTTGTTGCTGTCATCGTCTTCTTATGAAAGCAGCGGAATCATAATTTTATTTACATTTCATCGCATTAGAACTGGACCATTTATGATCAGTCAAATACCACACAAACTTTGTAGATTTAGTTTCCACTAACTCAGATATTATTTGGAGCTCCCTTAAACATCGCTTCAGTTTAGGTGTGGCAATTGCAATGAAATCGCCTTTTCAACTTATTTACAAGTAAGTTAAACTGGTATTCAAGGGAAGATAACGACGATGATGATTATATACAAGTAATATGCATGATCCTAGTTAAATTGGTATTCATGGGAAGATGATGATGATGATGATTATACAGTCCGCATGAATGTACAATATTAAATATAATGAATATATATGAAATTGAGTTGTTGGGATGTAAAAATTAATTATACAATATGAGTATTGCTTCAAATATTGCATAATATACACATTGATTTATGATTATTTGCTGTTTATTACCATATTTTCACTTTATTACTCATTTAATTACTTGCTTTTTACTTATTACCGGCTTACCTGCCTTATCTGAACTTACTTTACCAATTTTTACCATTTCTTACCTTACAAAATAACTGCTTTTTACCTGCCGGGTTTTTAAGCAGGTAAATTTGCATCACTAGCCTCGTTTGATCATTGCAGGTACGGGAGCCTATGACATAGCGGCGGCGAATGAGGCGGCTTACCAGACAGCCATGGACAGCCGGGTGGCGTGCGAGATCTGTGGTAGAAAGTTTAACACTGACCGTATAGCCGTTCATCAGAGGAGCTGCCGCCCCAAGTAGATCAAAACCGGTGTTACAAGTCTTTGTGACTTCCTTAGCCAGTATAATTATTGTTAAGTTTAGTTAAGTTAAGATCAGTCCTTCTATCTCTACACGAGTGTAGCACAAGTAGATCAGTCATTCTATCTCTACACGTGTAGATCAGTCATTCTATCTCTACACGAGTGTAGACACAAGTAGATCAGTCATTCTATCTCTACACGTGTGTAGACACAAGTAGATCAGTCATTCTATCTCTACACGAGTGTAGACACAAGTAGATCAGTCATTCTATCTCTACACGAGTGTAGACACAAGTAGATCAGTCATTCTATCTCTACACGTGTGTAGACGCAAGTAGATCAGTCATTCTATGTCTACACGAGTAGATCACTCATTCTATCTCTACACGATTTCTGGTTAGCTTGATCTGAAGTGAGATTGAAAGTCACGAAACGTCCGCTCAGAATATAACTACAGTGCTATTGTTAGCCATGACCAGCTATATAGTTGTTCATTGTAAAGCAGCTGTTGTGCTGCTTTTAATCTGGATCAGCTGATACAACTGTTCTTATTTTCAGATGAATCTCCACATTTTTATTTCTTTGAAGTTTGTTTCAGTAATCACGTATAGCAATTGTTTTTATTATTAAGACTCGTTTTCAGTAAGACTCAAAGAGTGTTTTGCGTTTTGAGGTTTGCCGTATTCAGTCAAGTTGTGTTTGTTATGCACCACTGCAATCACATATGCACAAGTAAGAATCGTCAATTACAGTCGTTAATTGTCAATCAAATTCATCGTCGGATGAATTTAGATTTGCACAAGTGAAGATGTAAGAATATGTACTTACTGTTATTTTATATATCATAGAAATTCCTTATCATCTATCTGTGAACTTTTAAATAATAAGATTATTAGATAATCTTGTCTGCTACTGAGAAAGTTAGCAATTCGACTTCTGTGATTACAGTTATTTATCGTTATACTCAGAACTCTAAACCCTCAAGCCAATTGAGTTAGTATCGCTTTATGGTAATATTTATAGTTTATGGGATATTGACGAGAACGAAGTTAAATATTTTGTTTCTAGTTCGTTAGATAATTGTTATTAGGATTGAAACATTTAATAATATTATCTTTTATGAGTTTCAAAGCAATTCCAGATACATGCTCAGTTTTTCATTTAATTATTAAATGCTCTCATTGAATCTTGTTATTACTGCATCTAGACATTATTATGCTAGGAAACGCTATCTAGAAACCATATATGATATTTTTAAAGCTTGAACACTTTCATGCAAATATTTTACATTTGATACTCGTACTTTCAACATTTTTTGTTGTTTTATACCGTTAGTGTGCCTGTAGCCAGTTAGCCAGTAGTTTTGGGTTTGTTATACGTGCTGTTTGTAGCTCTTTTGTCATACGCTTACTGTAGATGCAGCTGTTGAGATGCTCATTTTGTTACATTTTTATACATATATCAACAGCGTGCCAGTGAGGCCTAGGTAGGAAAAATACCACACCCATCCTTACTGTTCTCTTTAGGGATCATACCCGTGATTACTCAAGCTGATAAGATCTCTAATAGAACAGTCTCATAGCAATATTCTCACTAGACTCTTAGTATCTAAGTTAGTCACCTTATACATGTAGAAATTACTGCCGTTTGCTCTCAGTTGCCTCATAAAAATAGGATTTATACAGTAATCTAAATTGAATTATGTATGCTATTATACGTTGCATTACTGACAACGTTACCTTATACAATATAGAATTTTTAGTAATTTTTAACATCGTTTTTATGCAACTAGATTTTGATATAATTAATATCACTATATCATCATAAAGTTACTCATTGCGGGCTTTTTTTATTACTTTATAAGTTAAAAAGTTTATTTCTTTGAATCTAAATTTAGTTAGGTTGTAAATGTTACTCTTGTGACGTTTAAATGAAACATCTACATCATGGCAATAAAAGTTTGATTGGTCAATCCAAGTATGTGAAATCTGCTTACTTGACCAGCAATAAATAGCTTTTATGTAATCTTTCTAAACTATACTTTCGTTAGTTTGTATTTATTTACCGATCGCGGATCTAATCAGATCAGTTCCTGATATTAATACTAGATCTTTCGCACTCTCTCTCTCTCTCTCTCTCTTAGTCCTTAGCCTACACGCAGGTCCATGGAATATAACGCCTCCACTCTTCTCTTCTCTGTCTTCCGTTTTGCTCTGTCTTCCGTTTTTCTTCATGTCCACATACGAGTGGATTTTTAAATCATCTAACATCACTAATCTTGGTCTTCCTCTGCTTCTCTCTCATTTCATTCTACCTTTAATTACCTATTCTAGTAAACCATCTCCCCTTAAAGTGGCCACACACAATCAAATTTATCTGAACAGATATCTGTTCAGATAAATTTGACGGAGCCCACACACGGTCAAATTTAACTGACAGATATCTGAACAGATATCTGATTTGACATCTGTTCAGATAAATTAGATTCGTCTACACACGGTCAAATTTATCTGTTCGAATCTGAGATCTGAACAGATATATTGGCCACACACGGTCAAATTTAACTGTTCAGGTATCTGATCAGTTATGCTAATTAGCTGTCAATCATTTCCAGACTGCAGCGCGCGTGACTGGCGTTGTTATTACTACAGTCAATCAATACATTTTTGAGCTATTTAAACTACTAATTTGAGAGCTACCCATCCCGTGATTGATGGTGGCTGTCCAAATGATGGAAGTATTATTTAATGATTTAATAGGTTCATTTTTATTATTTTATTTTTTAATCTCAATTTAAAATTATACCCCTGCCTATTTTGTATGCACAAGTTCAACTATTATCAGTAGTTTTATTGACGTTAACCATACATGTAGATCACATTTAGTCTGTGTTTTTTCAGTGGATTGCGCGTTTGAATCCAGGCCTATTGCATGCGAGACGAACACTCTAACCGTTACGCCATATCCGCCCAATACTTCACTATCAATACAACAGTATAATATAATACTAGTTATAGTCTGTACTCCCACATAGTAGGTATTCTGCATCATTAAGTATTCTGCATCATCGTCACTATTTAGTTTATATTTCTGTATCCTCGTATAGGCAAAGTCTCTTACACGTAGGCCTATATATAACATAACATAAAATAACGGCACACTGAGTCAGGAAGCACAGATGCTTGTTTAATGCCCTTCTTCTCCATGGTTATTAGTAATAGTTTCCTATTGGTGGCGCATTAATTGCAACCGGCGCGGATTTAAGAATAACCGTCCATCACCCTGGGATTTTTTCCTTCCTAACTAAGCTGTCAACACTCGGTCTTCCAAGGTGGTCACTCACAAAGTACTAACTAATGTCGGTGTAGTTTAACTTCGATCATTGACGCGCAACTAAGCCAAGTGCGCTAAATCCCGCCAAAAAACCTGTTTATGAAGTGTCATTATCGCGAGAGATTGTGAAACACTGTATAAATTGCGCATGACAATTTTATTGTTGAGAAATACAATATAGATTGACTATAAAAGTATTATTATTCTTTGTTTATAAAATTTTAATTTGTTTAGCGAAGGTGTTTAATATTGAAATTAAAAACAGCCGTTTAGCATCCCGTATATCCCTACTCTGGGTCGAAACGAAAGGGTCTAGATAGGAAATGAAACATTAAGGTCGCTTATATATATCGATTCGGCGTAAATAACGTTTGCACGACTATGTTTTTATTTTTCACGTCGCAACGCAGTCCCGAACTCGCGACCTCTCGTTCTAGAGGCGAGCTCTTTATCACTGCACCACTAGTCATTCAATTTATATTAAAATCATTATTGAAATTTAATAATGATATTTAATTCGGTAACGCTTATCTCTATATGTCAAAAGCATCTTTGTGATTTATAATAATTTTATTTTAATTACTCAATTAAGAAAATTTCTATTTAGAATGCTCTAATTAAAATAAGATTAGGCCGACAAGTGCGCCAAAAGTCTTTGTGGGCGGGACAAGTCTTCAGATCTGAAAACTGACGCGGCCACACACGATCAAATTTATCTGAACAGATATCTGTTCAGATGAGTTTGATGGTTTTCCCATCAGTTTTGAAATCGGACACTCTTCAGTTTTCCCATCAGATTTTGCCCACACACGATCAAATTTATCTGTTCAGATATCTGAACAGATATCTGTTCAGATAAGTTTGATCAGTTAAATTTGATCGTGTCTGGAGAAACTAGGTCATCAGTTCTCTCGTCAGTTTTCAAATCTGACGCGGCCACACACGATCAAATTTATCTGTTCAGATATCTGAACAGATGAGTTTGATGGCAAAACTGATAGTGTGTGGCCACTGTTAGAATGTGTCTTATCCAATCCTACCTATTTCATATAGCATTTATCAACGATCTATCAGCTAACGCTTCATAACGACATGATAATGCTTCAGTGGTTTGCCCCGCCACTAAAGAATAGACTATCCTGCATAATAAACTGCACGTATCGTAAGAGGCGACTAAGCAGGAACAGAGGAAGGCAATGAAAAGCCACTTCAGAGACCAGATTTTCCCAAGATATTGGCTACAATAAGGTTTAATTAGGTCGTGGCCTTTGCGATGAGGTGAACTTGTTGATCGAGGCAGTGTTCGTGCAGGAAGACTTCGAGTATGAATATGTACCACAGACCTTCTGTTCACTTGGTAAGACACAAGAGAGACAGAGAGGAATGTCGCCGGTGTAACTATACCTACTCAGACTCTAACAGCTGAGCCAAGAGAAAGTAGTTTCTTGTTTAATAGTATTAACGTCTGTTTAATTTCTATGCAAATAAACACAGCTAAGCAAGGGCACAACAATTAGAGTCAAGTCTACATAACGTCTACGCCGCTGGATAAGTAGAGTATTGCTAACATTGTACAGCAAACATTCGATCCACAGAGTGAAGCAATGTTCTAACTTTAATGAATAATCACAGAGAATATAAGGTTATTTTCTCATTCTAGAGTTATAGGCTTATATAGGCTTAGTCCATGTATAGATGCAGGCAAATAGGTGTGTGTCAAGTTCTTCTATAGAGCAATAATAACAATCAAAGGCAATAATCTAAACTCTCATCCTTAGTTTAGCAGACATGGCTTGTAAAGCATTAGATTGTTGAGATGATATTTTCATGTGAAAACTGCAGATGTCTGTCTCACCATTCACAACTTTACTCCACGACACTGAAACACTTTAAGATATCAGGCATTTAGAATAATACTGAAACACATCAGCAGCAAATCTATGGGGGGGGGATTTAGCGCATTCAGTTAAGCTGCGCGTCAGTTGAACGAAGTAAAGACACGCTGCACGCGGTTAGTAAATTGTGGGCGACCACTTTGGAAGACCGCGTGTAGACAGCTTTGAAAGTAAAAAATCCCCAGGGTGTTGGAGGTTATTCTTAAATCCGCGCCGGCTGCTATTGGAGCGCCAACAAAAGGCAACGATTACTAATAACCATGGAAAGGAATGGAGGAAATAACGAAAACTACAAAAACAGAAACTTAAGAAAGGAAAACATTGTAAACACATGCGGTATGTCATGTGTGTAACTATACGGAATAAAAAAAAGAAAAAGAAAAAAAGCAAATCCCTTCATTTCCTTAAAGTTTTAAATAAATGTAAAACAATTTAACAAATTAACCGGTAAACACGAAATTATGTGAGATTCTATTAAGTTCATCACTGTAATTAACGGTAAATAGTTGATAATTTAGTTCCCTTACAAAGTAACTGATATTGGAATCACAAGAATTGTCAATAAATGGCACTTATAAAATATCAAGAGCTACAAACATTGATTAAACGATAAATTAGAGTATGTATCTACAAATAAAGATTTTCTTTACAGGTCAAGAAATCCTCTTTTTTTGTAAAATAACACTGGCCGTCTGGAAAATATCCACAGATTTCACAAGCTAGTTTCACCACAAAAGTTTTACTAACTTTTCATCAAATTATTCCAAATGTTCAAAGATATTTTGGCCATTACTTCCCCTGTACCGTCAAAATCCCTGTCTAAGATCTTCATACAGCTTTATGTTACTACTAAATTACTTGAGGCAGAAGCTTTTAAGTAAGCACAGCTGAGTAAGAAATGGATAGGCTGAATGAATGCGGCAATCAGGCAATGTTTCTGTAACGTAATCTATGAAAGCAGTCGAATAATATACAAACTAAGATACGAGTGAAGAATGCAGAGCAATGGATGCACATATACGTATGAAAAATAGTTAAAATAATACAGCTAGGTACATTCATAACTAATTACATTCATAACTAATATAACTTTACACTATTATACATGTATAGCATAAAAGTGGCAGTATACAATATTTTATAAACATTTAGTTATATTTATGGACAAACTAGTCACGCTAAACAGGAATTAGTAATAAAGAGAGAATTTTTTTAGATACATAATTCTGGTATAAAATTACATTAACTTTAATCCAATAAGCATGTCCATTAAATACAATAGGAATGCATCTGAGGAATCTAAACTTTCACTAAGTATAGTTTTTATACTAAATTTGATCATGGAATGAGTAAAAGAATGTGCCAAACCTTCATAGAAATCAAAATGACAAGGAATGCCTTTGAACTCAACACAATGCTAATATGTCAAGAAAGCACCTGACTTGGCCATAAGAATGGCAGGAAAGAATTTTTTGAATATTCTTCAGAATCGCTCCTCTTGCAATACAATATATTTCATGAAATCACATGATTGGTCAATACGAACACTATGTTCCGATATATAGGACTACTCAATCTGTCCAGTCGATCAAATATATAACTATATGATATATGATAATAACAGTAAACATTCTAAAGAGATGTTTAGTCGTAAAATTCCATTTTAGGGTAACCATTCATGAGTACGATCAAACATGCTAAGTAAACTAATTACATTATTAATATAATGAGAAAGCAAATCGGAGACTAGCATTATTGTCAATCTATATTATCAAAATTTGGTAACCTAAATATTGACACCGTACTTTAATATATAAGCTTAACTTAAACACTTGATAACAAAGATACACTATTAAAAATCAAATCATTACAAAATATATCAGATCAAACAGAAAACTTTGTTCAAATCCTAGCATATATTATGCTCCAGTCAAAAATTAAATGAGAAATATTACTGTTTTTTTAAAAAGATACTTCAATTAATAATTACATTCAATTACAGACAGATTCAAGGGATCTGAAAAATAATATATATATATATATATCTTTCATCATAAATCAATTAGAAAATTAGATAGATAGTTATAATTATTAAACTGAAGATATATGGAACAGCCTTCAGGAAACCAATCACAATTTACACAGTACAATGTATTATCAGAAAAACAATCTAAAATTACGACATGAACTATTCCTTACAAATCTGTCAAATGGAAAGAAAATGAAACAAAACTGTACCAGCTCAATTTGAAATAGACACATTGCAAATACTTAAATTTCAAATTTGCTACATATATGCAGATTTGTCAAAATTTTCATCCAAAACATTTAGTATATAAGCGCCTATCATAGTAAGCAGCTGGTTCGAAGTATTCATTAAAAAAAAATACAAATCCAATAGTCTTAAAACTACATTACTGTTACATTACTGCATTAGAGAGAGAGAGAGCGAGAGAGAGATATATATATATAGCAGAGAAAGAAAACAGAGGAAGAGAGACATTCCAACATACAGTTGGGAAGAGTAAGACTCATAAAATCAGACTGAAATTCAAGAAATAGATGAATGCAGTCAAATCAGAATCAAAAGGAGTAAATGTAGGTCAAATACACGGAAAACAATTCTAAAAATTTCAGAAACCCATAATTAACCAGAGTAAACTGACAGCATCAATAGAATGCATATTAGTATTGTATCAATATCATCAATGTATTACATAATTATATCAAGTTATGTTATATCATGATATAATAATGTTACAAACATATTATATAAATATATAATGTTATCATGATATAAACATTATATCATGATATAATGTATTATATCATCAATGTATTATGTCAATAGAATGCATATTAGTAGATATTTTAACACTACCAGGTACAGCAACAATAGTGTACTTTAACTTACAAATATTGATTCACTGTCAAAATTTCAAATCACTTTATATTCATTACAGGAAATTCATTTCGATATTGACTAATTTTATCAAATACAAACAAGCAATAAACTGAAATAGCTTTCGCACCAACCCTCTAGGTGTGTACATTTAGTGGCGTTACATTTGCTTTAATATATCACATCCACTACAACAAAAACAAATTTAGAATTAACAAGTGTGACAAACTAAGTAAGCATCAAATGTCAGTACTATATACTTATGACGAGCAAGTTAAAACCTGCCATCCAATGATGACGATGATGACGTCAGAAACAGGCGTCGCTGGAAATGAACTTCTGAATCTGCAGAATCTTAGACAACGAGCAAACACGACCTCAGCTAGCTCCTGAAGCCAGCCCATGGTACCTCAACCATCTCCTGAAACCAGCCTATGGTACCTCAGCTAGCTTCTGACACCAGCCCAAGGCCTACTCGAAGGTCTAACCCATGATCTTTATCTTGGACTTGGGTCTCTCCGGCATGTCGATGACTCTGATGGTATTGGTTGAGCCGCTGCCTGACTTCCAGCCGGTCACGACGACAACGGGAGCAGCATGGCGGATCATTCCTCTCCTCCAGGCCATGTCGATAGCATAGTTGATCCTGGCGTCCATGTCGTCGCCCCACACAGGCAGCGCCTCCGACGTGTAGTGAATCGGAAAGATTCCTCGATACAGGTGCATCTGACGAGCGACCCGCGAGTACTTGGTGACAGCAAGGATGGGACAGCGTGGTCGATAGGCGGCCATGAGGTAGGCCGAGCGTCCGGTGGTCGTGGCTACCACGATGGCTGCAGCCAGGCAGTTGACGGAGGCTTCCACGGCAGCCAGAGCCGTTGTGTGGGTGATGTCAGTGGGGCGGGGCGTGAGGAGGCGGAGCTCCTCAAACAGCTGCTTGTGATAGACAGCTGACTCCGCCTCCCTCGCTATCTTATGCATCACCTCCACTGTCTGCATACACACAGATACAAGTAGAGATAAATATAGAGATAGAGAGATACTCATACATACACAGAGAGAGATAGAGAGATACTCATACATAGAGACAGAGAGATAGAGAGATACTCATACATACACACTGAGAGATAGAGAGAGATACTTTTCACACAGAGAGAGAGAGATACTCATAGATACACTCATAGAGATAGAGAGATACTCATACATACACACAGAGAGATAGAGAGATGCTCGTACATACACATAGAGAGATAGAGAGATACTCATACATACACACATAGAGATAGAGAGATTCTCATACATACACAGAGAGAGAGAGAGATACTCATACATACAGACAGAGATCGACATTTATACATACACAGAGAGAGAGAGAGAGAGAGAGAGAGAGAGAGATACACATACATACAGTTAGAGACAGATATACCCATACAGGTAAGTAGATACTCATTTACACATAGGTATCAGTAGGTACGGCCACAGGTACACAGAAACTCATACATACAAACATACGTATATATATACATAAATACATATATACAGAGATAAACTTAAAAATACTGATAAATAAAGAATTAATGTCCAATCAAGCATATGAAGTCTGTGACACATCTTATACTCTTCATCTTGCTGCAACTAACTTATGCATCCTCTTTATCATAAACGCCCTTCAATGCATTGATCACATCTAACTACTACAACACCAGATGAATTAATCTACAACCAAAGGGTAGAAACAAACAATTCACAATTTTCAATAAAGAATTAGGAAATTCATTAAAAACAAGAATTTAACGAATACTTAGCTGTTTGATTGATTGATTTATTACAAGCACCTATCTCTTAACCCCCACCCTAAGCACTATAGCCAGTGCCATTTAGCTGAATCATTTATTAATTGAGAACTGAACTAATGATTGATTGATTGATTCACCTGCAGTGGGTACAAGCCCTTAGCAGTTTCACCAGACAACATGATGCAGTCAGCACCGTCTAGCACGGCATTGGCCACGTCACTGCTCTCAGCTCTCGTGGGGCGTGGCTTCTTTATCATGCTCTCCAACATCTGAGTGGCACATATCACCGGCTTACCAGCACGATTACAGCGTCCTATCATCATCTTCTGCGCTAGAAACACCTGCATCAGACAATCAATCAATCAATCACTCCATCAGACAATCATAAATCATCAATTCCTGGCAGGCCCTACAACACCAGTCAGACACATATCATTCACTTCCCAACAGGAATACAAAGTCCTATCATCGTCTGCAACACTAGAAAAATCTACATCAATCAATTCATTCTATCCAATATTTCACATTACAATGTTATATCATCAAATTCATTAAGAAGCATGATATATATTAAGTCATGTCATTTGAGAACTTAACGGCAGTGATATTGAACATATAGGCCATATGTGTAGTCTTGAGTATAGAAAAATGAATGCATTATACTCTTGATGCTAAATTTGATGCAATACCAGTCAGTACCGCTTCACCCTCTAGCAGAGCTAATGTCTTCAGAGACTACAATGAATACTGCAGATAGAGACTAGGAGTGGACCAGATTGGATTTTTTCTAATTCGACGGAAAGGGAACTGGATTTCAAACACAAATCCAACCAAAACCAGATTCGGATTTGACCTAGTTATAATTGTAATATTTTAAAACTATATAAAGCCAATGTTAACATCAGTTTCATTTCTCGAAAGCGATATCAGGATATCAGTGACATCTGAGCCCAAGATTGAATCCCGCACATACCGATATGCAGTTTGAAGTCATCATCATCATTAATTTATTAACTAGGCTATCAGCATATGCTAAGTCAATCATCATCACTGAACCATTCACTAGGTTATAAAAGTAGGTTCAATCAAGTTGTTCAAACATCATGCAGTCATTTACAGGCTCAAAAAATCATCATCATTAATCATTAACTAGATTATCATTTTATGCTCAATCAGTCTTCATTATTATGTCAAAGTCATTTAATTAGTTAGGTTATCAGTATATGATCCAACAAGTCATCGTCATGGATTCATTAACTGCCTCAATCAAATACTCATTGAGTCATTCAACTAAAGCAGTAATGCTTTAGTTGAATTCTCTGAATTTCTCTTAATGATTAAACTGAAGCAGCTCAATTGACAGCATCTTATTAACCTCCTTCACTCTCTCGTGATTCTCAATCTTAACAACAACCTGACTACAATTGAGCTGAACAGGTAAACGATCAGTAAATTACCTGCCTTCGGATTACTACGAGCAGGATTTAATCTAAAGCACTCTCATTACTGAAATTCTTGCAAAGCAGTAAACTGATGTTAAACTTGGCTCTAGCCACAGCCGTTTAGTCTACCTTCTCGGTGGGAATCTCAATGCCAAGATCTCCCCTGGCAACCATGATCCCATCCGCTTCCTCCAGGATCTCGTCAAATCTCTTCACTCCCTCGTGGTTCTCTATCTTAGCGATGATCTTTATGTCTTTACCCTTCTCGCCGAGCAGAGAGCGGATCGTTCTTATTCCGTCTCCTGAACGAATGAATGAAGCAAAGATCATGTCGACGTTCATCTCGATTCCAAACAGGAGGTCCTGCTTGTCCCGTTCAGACACTGCGGGCAGGTCCACAGGGGTGCCGGGTAGGTTACAGCCCTTCTTACTGCTAATCATACCCCCGTTCTCAACTGAAATATTACAGTTCCAGCATTGTTTATCATCATCATCATCATCTTCCCTTAAATCCCAGTTTAACCAGGGTCGGGATACGAATAGACTTGTTGTTTATAAATTTCAATAATAAACATTCGCTACTGATGTCCGTCATGTCGCAATTCTCTCCTATATACACATACATAAAAACCTAGAAAATAGAACACATAAACGTATATAGACTATCGTGAATTAGTACAGAACTTTGACATTGTCAATTACACACAGACGACTCTACTAATAGTTTAATAATAATAAATAACTGCTCTAAAAGACATTGCTGCATCACAGTCCAGTGTCTTATTAATTAGTCCAACTAGGGTGCAGGTAAATAGAAGATTATATTTCTCATATTCAGTAAATTAATAAACTGAATTTATGTAAGAGTATAGGCCTCAGCTCACAAAACATTAAGTACTTCTAGATGACCACCAAATTTAACAAAACATTAAGTACTTCTAGATGATCATTATATTTTCCATACGCGTCGTCACTCCATAACTAATAACAATATTCTTGGTATTGAAGATTACTTAATATGAAATTTCATTTGCTGAAATTATATTTACTGTAGTGAATCCCATGTGCAGGTCTACAAACAGAAATCTATGTAGCTATAGGATGCAATCGTCTGCGAGCTACACAGCATATGGTTCATGTTTTACCTGTAGCCACATACCTTTGCACAGGAGATGCTTTGGACCCTTTTCTACGACCACCAATGACACCAGCCCATCATCCACATAAATATGTCCACCCACGCTGACAACCTGCGTGATGCAACAATAGAGTAAGAATTATTATGTTAACAAATGATTGAGAACTTCCACAGGACAAATTGCGTCAAATTATAACTTTAAAATGAAAAAATAATGGAGAAAAGATGATAGCATAACTAAAATTTTTCTACTAGTAAATGAAATTGATCATCAGAGAGCAAAAGGAAAAATTTGTTACGATTGACTAAATATTTCACGTAGGAGAGAGAAATATATGTTTATTTCAGCATCAACTCGACACCAAATGCACTGACAAATAGAAATATAAATAAACATTTTAAAAGAAATAAAAAGTTCTTAAAAGTACAGGGTGACATACAGTTAACAGATACACAGCCACCAATAGTACAAAGCCTAAGCCAAGTTTAACTAAAGTTTTCTGCTAGATAGCATGTCAGTGATGGGTGACAAATTGTATGGCCGAGTGGACAGCACCGACGTCTGAGCAGCAAGAGGTCCATCGGTTCAACTCACAAATGGGCAGACTTTGATAGTAGTAGTACTTTCATTGTGGTAAAGAAACAGAATTAAACTACTGACTCAGAATTATAGCTTTCTTTTTGCTAATAGCACACAACATATACAAACCTCTACGATGTTGTTATAGTCAACCCACAGGTGTTCAGCATCACAAGCCTCTTTATACTCGTCCTCTATCGTCACATACACAGTGTGACCCACAATCATCTCCACTTCAGTGTTCACCCCAGCTTTCATAACACCTGTTCTTATCTCAGGGCCCTTTGTGTCGAGGGCTATAGCCACCGGTCTCTCACCTCTCTTCTCTGCCTCTCTCACGGCCTCGATTGAGGCTCTGTGATAGTCGTACGATCCGTGCGAGAAATTCAAACGAGCAATATTCATTCCCGCGCCGATCATCTTCTCCAACATATCCGGAGTGTTGCATGCCGGACCGATTGTGCAGATGATTCCACTCATTCTATGAGGATGGGATGGGCAGTCAATGTCAAGGTCACAGAATGCTTCCAGCTGCGTTGCAGCAAAGGCCGATTGCAGCTGCTGTTCATAGACCATCCCACCGGTTGTGGAATAGCTAGACCAGCTGGTGCCGGTGCCACTGGAGCCACTAAGTACTCCAGAGCTGGGTGCGTGACCACCTAGAACACTACTACCTGACTTAGCTAACATTTGAGCCATTTCTACACGCTATTATTTTAGAGTCCTGATAACAAATAACTACAATTCGTTTTAATGTTAAAGCTAAATGAAGTTGACCTGTAACAAATGAATGTGTAATGTAAACTATTGTAGAAACTTGTTTTAAATGCTTATTTAATTAACTTATGAGAACTTTAGATTAGCATCAAGTTCACAACACATTTAGAATTTCAGCTCATACTGGTGGAAAATTGGCCAACACAATTGGAACCTATTAGTGACCTGTAGTTGTCTAAAGACCCTGAGACATCTATAAATATATTTCTATGCCAAACGTAAAACATTTGCTATCAAACTCAAAAGCTTAGAAGAGTAGATAGTAACAAAGTTCTAGTCTATTTAAAGTTAATGAGCCGTGTAACTTGTTCCTCTTGATATTTCAGTAATGTTACACAGATTTCATTAAAATGCACAGATTTCATATTGGTGTTCTGTTGACAATTATTTTTATCGCCAAGAACACACAGCTAAAATTTTCGGCTCATTTCCTATATATTTCAGACCTTCAAAAAATATGAACGTATCTTATCATTGATACACTACGTATCAATGATAAGATACATTATACTGTCGTATCTTATCTGTAAATGACAACTATTGATGCTGCTTTAGAGTAATCTAAGTTGGATTAAGAGGTAAAAAACAGCTAATTTTAATGTCAGTTTTCTCACTCGAAAGCAATGTCAATGACGGGCCAGCCAAGGATTTGAACCTCGCACATACTGATCCGTGGTCCAGTATCTTACTGACATCGCCACTTGCTCCAGCCAATTGCAATTCATTTTTCGTAGTGTATCAATTATATAGTTATTAATTTTAATATGTACTAATTTTCATTAGTATAATTTAATGATCTTTGTCTAGTAAAAAGGGCCACTTTTTGAAGTACTAAATATTTCCAAATAACACTATTTCTAGAAGTCTTTGTAAAGACTAAAAATATTTGCAAAATTATGTCCCATTTTATACAAGTTAAGACTGCCACTATATTGTTTATAAAGTTAATTACCTTTGAATCCTTCATTAACAAAATAATAAATCTTTCCTTTCATCATAGGTGTTCTCATTTCTCAATATCTTTAATCTCCTCATACATCTAGCACCCTTGTATTTAAACAAAACCCCATTCCTTAGTATCATATCCTTGTAGTGGTTTCTCAATTTCGAATTTGCACGTTGATTTGTTCATTTGCATGAACCATTCTTATCACATCGAATTTCCTTAGTCTTCATAGTACAGATCCATACGGTCATAGATAACGGTAGCATTTTGTATTGTTGCAACCGATTAGAAGTTGGAGGTATAACAGATATTGAAGAAATACACGTAGGCTACTAAATCCTATTACGCATATTATGTGAATGCATGTATTATACTGCTGTATTATAATAGAGTGTATCCACAATAGAGTGAGTTTTATTTATGCTGTAATCATCATGCTCCAACATCAAGATAACTGATTCATGCACAATAATAAACAGCATATTAGCTCGCAAAATATATCCAATACTTTACAGGCCTACTTTAATAACGAATTTGATGCCAGCTTGCCATCTTAACGTGTATCGCTTAGTCCTGATCAAACAACAATTGCACACATTGAAGTCATTAGCGCAAGGAGCATAATACAAATTTTAAATGAAAAAGTGAGCTTAGATATATATTACTTTGAGGTATCAGCGTTTATTACAAATTTATGGAAATTTTACCGAGATTACATACTTTGCTTAAGAAAGTCTCCTTCATTTAACACCAGCGATACCAATCTCAGATAAATGTAATGTTACTAACGAAATTGTAAACAACAAAAAATTTACACTTTACCTTGTCATGTAAAAACAAAAATGTGTATAAGAAAATAAAAAGAGTACTTAATAAGGGAAGGGAAAAAACTGATAGTATTTCAGAAAGTAGTGGGCTAAAGTAAAAATATGGACATTTGAAAGAATAGAAATGAATCATTTCATACTGGTTGTATCTGCATCTGCTATCTGAATCTGACGAATATAAATTTCATCACAGCGTCATATTTATAATTCCTAAATACTTACGCTAATAGTAATTAGCCCGATCTGGCATTTGACGAGTAGGCTATACATTTACTTATAGAGAGTATAGTTAAATTACAATTTATTCGCAGTGTCATATTTATAATTCTTAAACATTAACTCTAATTACTGCTGCCATTTTGGAGAATAAATCTGTGGCAACTATAAATTTAATCACAGCGACATCTTGAATCTTTTATTACAACTTTTTAATGTGTAAGAAATTTTTAGATATACATTTCTTGAGAGGCGTAGGATACACTGGTATGTAGAGTGTTCATCTTAGAATTGAAAGGTTGCGTTCAAATCCAGGTTCATTTAAAAATGGTAAATTTTCTAGTTATGTGCATTTTTGCAGACGGGTACATTTAGTGTTTACATAATTTGCTATAGCTATCGGTCACTCTCTCTTTAGAGGTCTTCAGATGCAAATTACAACTGTCAGGGAAGGGTTCTAAGGGTGAACCCTAGCCTGGACCAGGTTCATAAATTCTAAAACTCTAAACTTAAAGTTAATGATCTATAATAGTAGATAACTACTTTCCATTTGTAATTTCTAATTACAGTTAAATTATAACAGACACATAGGTAATGTATTATAACTGAAGTGTAATTCACTTCAATTATATTTTATTTTATTCAAACACAATATAACAAAATAATATTTACAAGAAACTGAAACTTGTCCTTATATGACAAATAACGGAATTAAATCTAATAATCAAATATTAATAAGAGAGTTGAAAATAACTTAATAATATACAGACTAAAACGCAAGAACCGAAAATACTACTAATTAAATACCAGACTACAAACAGGTTGAGAAGTACTTAGTTATAGAGAAATCGCAACACTAGTCACCAAATACTATCTCATCAGAACATAAAGGCAAACTAGTTCCTATTCAACGTCCTCACTTCTTCCATAAAAATATACCTAATGACTCCAGCATCAAACCCTATAATCCTCTCTTAATGTAAGGACACAAGTCTATCACAAATTCCTTGAGTTCAAAATACCCAACTCAACTTCGGACCATCTCGAAGTAACTATCAGCAACGCACGACCCTAGAACCCTCAGTTCCCTATGGCCGTTTAACGTCCTGTTATCTTCACTGGCAGTTTCTAATAAACCACAATAAAACACCACTCAGGGGTTACCTATTCATAGGACTTTCCCCTCTAAATGAGTCGAACACTTCCTAGGCCTTTCTTAACATACAATCCGATATAACCTTACTGTCTCATGTGGATCGATACCTAGTCAAACCAAAGGTACACTGTAATAAAATAGTCACTAGCGGAAAATATAGCGTCTAATAAGATTTATCTTAAATCTGAAAACTAAAGTTTATCAACAAAATAAAATCCAAGCTCCTCGCTTGCGGCCAACTCTCTAAGTCCCAACCCTCGCGTTCCCTCCAGCCACAGACCCAGGCACGGAACAATAGGCCTGCAGGGTAAGAAACTTGCCCTGTGCTAGTAAAGTACAAAGGTCATTGTGGAGTATATTGTAATAGTTAGTATTATCTCTACTCCTACCTTGACAACAACTTTACATATTTCTTTCACAATCTAGCCTACTTTCACAATAAGCACTCCTTCATTCAATAATTATAATTAATTTGACCTTCTCACAAAGTCTGTAGCGCTTCATCCACACTATGTTGCATTTAGCTTGACAAAAATGTGGCTTCAGAGGTAGTTTCCATATTTGCCTTCCTCAATTTTTACTTATAATAGAGTCGCCTTAATTAAGACATCGCCTACTGTGCAGCTTCACTCTCTTTCTCTTGAGTTCAGCCAAGTGGTAGATCCAAGGTACATATTCCCACTCATATGCTGCTTTCCTCTGTTGTGTCTGGAACGCTTTAGACCGACAGTGTAAACTGCACGTATCGTATGAGGCGACTGAGCAAGAACTGAAGAAGGCAACGGTAAACCACCTCAGAGCCATATTATCCCCAAGCTATAGCCTAGGCTACATAAAGGTGTGGTTAAGTCATTGCCTTTGGTGAAGGGAATGACTCATTGATCGACGGAGTGCTTTTTATTAAGCGCGAAGTGTAGCATAAGATATTCGAGTAGGAATATTTGTGCACTACCTTACGTCGAGTCTATTCCTCAGTGCCCTACTGGAAGGCTAATGCATGAAAATCAGGCTATCTTTAACTGATTAGAGTAGGACTATTTGTTTATTAATATTGGATTATATTTTATTGGATTTTGATATTTCAATGATGGCATGAATAGGCCTACTATGAGAATTTATGATAGTATTATAATTTGTACATGTCTAGTGATGAATAAAGTATTTTAGTTGGTGTTTTATAAACCCGTGTTGTGTCAGTGTTGCTGAAGTATAGGCCAACCGTAGACTGCACACGTCGTACATGGCGACAAAATACTAAGAAGTAAGATCCAAACCAGCGCCAGAAAGGGCATTTGGTTGGAGAGCTCCTAGTCTTCAGAAATTGGGACAAAATTTTTCTAAAACCCAACCCTAGCTAAACTGAGATGCAAAGGAAGAAAATGATGATGATGTTTTAATAATATTGTTTCTTTGCTTTTCAATATGGTTAAGTTTCTGAACCAACTTCAAATAAACATAGGGCCTACAGGTATTCCAAGATCCACTAGTTGAATCATGATAACCGATTGTTCCAAAATGTCTGAAATGCAAACAAACGCCCACAAAATTAGTTTCAGAAATTTGTAGCTAAAATAAACTTCAAAATTAAATATATAAATTTTTGCCATTCTCTATGAAACAAAATAAAATCGAAGCTGTTTCTTTCTATTAATCAGGGTGGATTCCTCCGTACCTGTGTGGTTACGGACTTTAATTGTTTTCAATATGGTAACAGCTAGTTTCGAGATCACTAGGAACTGTTTTATAACAATAAGATGGAAAGCACTGAAGAACAGAATACGACGTAATCTACTTGAATATTTATTATGAAAAACGTTGAAGCGAATGTAAAATACTGTTGTTAATAATGATACGGCGATATGATTCTTTAAAATCAATACAAATAATACTGATGCAGAAGTAATGTACACTAATTAAATAAAAGAAACAAAGTATAATTGCAGTAGTATCTATCGAGAAGATAGTTCTATTCTTTTATAATTACTCTAAAGTGTCGACTCAAAAGCTCAAACAGCCGCGGAAGTCCCTGCGACTAAATAGAGAGTAGGTCGCGCTACGTTAAAACAATATACTAAACGTACTAAACATATTTCGCTGCGCTATATTTAAGAGATAAGAAAAAAAATTACAGTAAAATAACACGATATATACAAGTCGCCGCCACGTCAGCGAATCTGGTGAATGTTGTGTTTTATTTAATTTAGTGGTGAATAATTTCGCCACATCCTCCGGCAGTTAGGGGGTGATGAGTGCAAACTCCAAGTCAGATGAATAAAACGCATTCCGGGGGGCTCCCCACATCAGACGAGCCGCAGTCGTCATTCTGTGTGGGGGGGCTCAGCGGAATTAACCGTCGTTGGCAGCCGGCATCATTTCGAGCCTCCCATCGGCGTATCCGGCAGACCTGTACAAATAAATTGTACATTCACATATGTCTATTTGTTATGGATAACTGAAGCTGTAGGGCCAAAATGAAAATTCTGACGATGCAAATTTGATGCACCCTAATATATATATATATATATATATATATATATATATATATATATATACAGACTGGGGCAAAAAAAATAATCCCCTAGCGAAATCTCAATAACTTCAACAAAACTCTAAATATCTCTACGAAATCTTCGGAGCTTCCAGGGGGGAGGAATTTCTGCGTATAACCTGCGAATTTGATAAAAATATTTTCATTAGTTACGAAATTACAGCATTTCAAAGAGAAAAGTGCTAAAATCAATTATAACAAGGCTTTTCGAAATGTCAGTCGTTCCTTTTAAAGAAAATAACGACCCTGAAAAGGGCCGTTTACTTAAGTGATGGAGTTTAAGCCTGTACTACCTTGTTAGCTACTCCAATAAGTGATGCTTAAAATTCGTTCTTATGTTAAAATTATTCCTAAATTTTGAAGAAAATGTCCGGTACTTTTGTTTAAAGAAGCCTTGTTAAAATTGGTTTAAACATTTTTTCCGAAGAAACGCTGTATTTTTGTTACTTCTGAATAAATTTTCACCAAATTTGCAGGATATGTGTAGAAATTTCTCCTCTGGAAGCTCCGAAAATTTTGTAAAACTATTTTGAGTTTTCTCCAAATTATTAAGACCTTGGGCAAAAAAGCCTTGTTAAAACTGATTTTGCACTTTTTTCGTAGAAACGCTGTAATATTTTTCCTGCTAAATAGAATTTTCATCAAATTTTCAGGATATACGCAGAAATTTCTCCCCTAGAAGCTCCGTAAATTTCGTAGAGAAATTTTGAGTTTTCTTAAAGTTATTTAGATCTGGCTGGGGGATTATTGTTTTTTGACCCAGTCTGTATATATATATATATATATATATATATATATATATATATATATATATATAATAGCCATAACGGCCTATCAACTAATAACTTATTATTTTATTGCAGAGTGAAAGCCTATATAGACGTATATGTAAATATATTCAGGTAATAAGCTACGATGCCTCATAATAATTCGTATAAAAGAAGAACTTCTAGAGGAAGTTAGGGGAAGGAGAAAATTGACGAAGCCGTGCAAGCCATCACTGAAGGGGGCCTTTCAATTCGACATGCCTCTAAAATATACGGTGTTCCTAGATCCACACTTGAGAGACATTCAAACAAGAAACTGAAGCACCCTGACAGTTATTCGCTAGGAAGGAATTGCGCTCTAGGTAGGGAAGCTGAGCAAGAGTTAGTGCGTCACACACTCACCTTAGAGAGTAGAGGCTATGATTTAACACCTATTGAACTGAGAAAGTTAGTTCTAGAATATGTCGAGAAAAACAACATTGAACACGGTCTTAGTTCTTCCAACGGAATGGTAGGAAACGATTGGTTACAGGGATTTCTGAGACGCAATCCAGAACTGTCACTCCGAAAACCGAGTCCCTCTCCAGTGCTCGAGCAATGGGAATGAATCCTGTTGTTGTTGGCAAGTACTTTGATAAAGTTCAGGAAATCATTGCCAGTTATGGATTTTCGGCCTCTAATATCTACAATGTGGACGAGCCAGGTTTAACTGAGATACACAAACCACCTAATATAATCGCTAAAAAAAGAAAGGAGTTCATTCTGTAACCAGTGGAGAAAGAGGAACTACAACGACAGTCATCGGGTGCAGCAGTGCTGCTGGACATTACATTCCTCCTTTGATAATCTTTAAGGGTATTCGTTACAATGCCTTTCTAGGAAGGAATGCTACAGCAGACACCGTTATAAAAATGACTACAAATGGTTGGATTAATTCTGACATTTTTCTATGATTGGATGAAACACTTTGATGACCATAGACAAGAAACGAACAATGGCGACACATTACTGATACTAGATGGTCATATGTCACATCTTGCCCTCGATACTCTTAAGTACGCCGAAGAACATAAGACAGTAATGCTGTGCTTACTAGCGCACTGCACTCACTATCTGTAACCTTTGGACACCTCTGTGTACAAGTCACTGAAGTGTGCTTGGAATGATGTCTGTGCTCAGTATATGAGAGATAATAAGGGACTGACAATAATGCGATTTGTATTCTGTGAGCTATTTAACAAAGCCTATCTAAAAAGTGCCACTCTACAGAATGCCATCAGTGGATTTCAGTCTACTGGAATATAGCCAGTTAATTGCAATGCCATACCATCTGAGGCTTTTGCATCATCTGAGACTACAAATAGAATTTTTGCGATTAGTACGGAAGTAGGCCTACCAGGTTCATCAGCACCAATCAGACTCTGTGAGTCTTCCTCTATGCCTGACTCAGCAGACCCTCAAGATCATTTATCTAGGAATGAAGGTGAAACTGCACAAGACTTTCAAGCAGGCCAGCAAGTATCAGCTGCTGTTAACGCGTATGGTTCCAGACCATCCTTGTCATCTAGGCCTATCATTCCACATTGTCCAGACATCACTCCTTCAACGTCTGCTGTAGCCAACAATGTTCTGCCAACATCTGCTATTGCATCTGATCATAATTATATTGTGAATCTCGGCATAAAATTTAACAGTATTCTGCCCATACCAGAAGCTCCCATTGCTACCGCTCCTAGGATAAAGAGAAGGAACTCCGAACTAACAACCGGTGTAGTGAACAGTAAATCTAATATGGAGAAACTTTCAAAGTTAGCTGATGAGACCATACAGAAAAGAAAACCACAAAAAAGAGACAAAAAAGAAGAAAGAAGCAGCAAATGCTAAACCAAGTGTCGATCAAGTAAAGCCTAAATCCACTACTAGTGTTAGCAAGTCATATTCATTTAGGTCTCAGTCAAAAGGAAAGCAAATTCTTAAGAAAGCTAAGATGGATGCAACGAGTATTTCAGGTGTTATCGAGAACGATCGTATTTTAAATGACGATAACTATTGCGCGTACTGTCACGGGTTCTATTATGATGACAACTCTGATGACGAGGACTGGATGCAATGTCAGAATTGTAAAAAATGGTTCCATGACAGCTGTGCTGGGACCAATGTGACCAGTGCAAACAACAGCTTCTGCAAAACGTGCAAATTCATATAGGCTTTTGGAAGTATCTATATTTCATATGCACCATAGTCTGTTTTTGTATTAGATATGCATTTTGGTTGAATCTCCTAATCAGCATAAGCTCTTGTTTGTAGGCCTGATAGTTGGCAAGTCATCGACAGGTGATGATACAGCTTAGAACATGATAGGCCACTGGAAGACGTTACATTTTAAAACTATTATTAGCTTTCTATTGTTGAGTATAATGCTTATATCATATTGACTATCTATGAGTCTAGGCTGATATTAATGATATTAATAGCATTATGAGTCTAGGCTGGTGCTGTCCTTAACTAAGCCGCGAATAACGTCGTAGAAAGGTGCTGAATACTGTTTGCTTTATTGCTCTTTGTTATTATTTGTTAAAGCTAAAGCTGGTAAAGCTAATGTTAACTTCAGTTTTCTGCTCGAAGAGCATGTCAGTGACGGGCGAGCCAAGAATTTGAACCCCTCACATACTGATCCGCAGTCGAGTAACTTACCGACAACGCCACTGGCTCCAGCCATTGTAATCTTTAGTCTACTTTATCCAGTCTCTTTAGTTTAATTGTGGACCTATTTAAGATCCTATAGAGTATTAAAACTTAGGCCTTGTTTCATCATTCATGATACGTCCCTGACATCATCCTTTTATGAGGAAACGGCCAGTAAACCTTTATTATTATTATTACTGTTTTTATGATGGATGAAGCTGATTCTGATAAAGCAACGGTACAGGAATAGTGTGAAGAATTCAAAGGCTTATCCAGGAGCCGATATTAATTCAGACCACAATCTAGTAATGGCAAAAGTAGGGCTTCAGCTGAAGAAAATACTTAAGAAGAAAAGCAGTAAGAGATGGAATTTGAACGGACTGAACGAGAAAAGAAGTCAGTTTCAGGAAGCAGTGGAAAGAAAAGTTAAGGAAATGAAGGACTACGAAAGAACAGGGGTAAATGAAAGATGGTGTCAGCTAAAGGAAGCTATTAAAATAGGTGCAAAAGAAGTTTGTGGCTTTCTTAAAGCAAATACAGCTAAAAAACCTTGGATCACAAGCGAGATGCTAGACAAAATTTATGAAAGGAGGAAATGGAAAAGTATTGACACCAGTCATGGCCGAAGGAAATATAGATCTTAAACAGTGAACTTAGAAGAATTACAGACAAAGCAAAAGATCATTGGTGAAGTGAAAAGTGTGATGATTTAGCAGAATATGATAGAAGAGAGAGGTCGGATCTATTATACCAGGAAGTCAGGATATTAACAAGAACCGATAAGAAAAAGAAAGGAGATGCAAAGAACATTAGTATAATGGGTAGAGATGGGGAATTGAAGACAGAGCTGGAAGAAGTAAAAGAAAGATGGAGAGAATATGTAGAGGAATTGTATGAAAAGGCTGGAAAACCAGTTCAAGAGGATTTTAAAATAGAAGAGAATATCATAGAAGACGATAAAAGGGGCCCCGATTTAATGAAGGAGGAAATTTATTCTGCAATTAACAGCATGAAGAAGGGAAAGGCAGCCGGAATAGATGAAATCCCAGAAGAATTCTTGAAAATGTTGGAAGGAGAAACACTCAAAAAGTTAATGGAAGTATGTATGGAATTGTACAGTACAGGTGTTTGGCCAGACGACTTTACCAAGTCAGTGATGATTCCAATTCCCAAAAAAGCCAATGCTGTGGAGTGTTCGGATTACAGAACAATCAGCTTAATACCTCATGCATCGAAGATCTTATTAAAGATAGTAAATAATCGCATTCAGTCGAAAGCAGAGATGATACTGAGCAAGACACAATTTGGTTTTAGGAAAGGATGCGGCACAAGAGAAGCAATAGGAGTAATGCGGTTCTTTGCGAAGAAGTTTAGAAATATGGTAATGACGTTTTTTGTAGGCTTTGTAGACTTCGAGAAGGCCTTGAAAGGATTGGATAACGATGATGAATATCTTAAAAAGAATAGGAATTGACTGGAGAGATAGAAGACTAATTTTGAACTTGTACATGAATCAAAAGCAGTAATCAAAAATCCAACAAGAATACTCAGAAGAAGGTGAAATAGGACGTGAAGTAAGACAAGGTTGTAGCATTTCGCCGCTGCTGTTTAACATTTACGCTGAGGCAATGATGGAGGAAGCCATGGAAGACTTGGAAGAAGGAATAAAAGTAGGAGGGAATTTGTTACAAGATGTACGATTTGCAGATGACCAAGGAATGGTAGCGGGCAGCGAGATGGATTGCAGAAGATAATGAAGATCTCAGAAGAATGTGAAATAGGACGTGGAGTAAGACAAGGTTGTAGCATTTCGCCGCTGCTATTTAACATTTGGCTGAGGCAATGATGGGAAGTCATGGAGACTTGGAAGAAGGAATAAAAGTAGGAGGGAATTTGTTACAAGATGAACGATTTGCAGATGACCAAGGAATGGTAGCGGGCAGCGAGATTGGATTGCAGAGATAATGGATAGGCTGAATGATACGGCCTGAAGATATGGCATGAAGATTAGTATAAAAAGACCAAGGTTATGGGAGTGTCCAATAATAAAGGTGAAGTTAATATCACAATAAATGGTAAGAAATTGGAACAGGTAAGGAGTTTCAAATATTTGGGTCATACTATAACCGATGATGGGAAATGTGAGACAGAAATATGCAGTAGGATTGCACAAGCAAAAGCGGACTTTGGTAGTAGAAAAGAACTATTAACAAAAGTCTAAAGAAAGACACAAAGCTAAAGATAGTGAAAACTTTCGTTTGGACCACGCTATTATATGGATGTGAAACATGGACCTTAAGAAAGGAAGATATTAGGAAACTGGAGGCATTGGAAATGTGGATTTGGAGAAGAATGGAGAGGATTAGGTGGACTCAAAAGGTTACAAATGAGGAAGTCCTGGAGAGAGTTGCCACAGATAGACAGTTGATAAATGTATTAAGAAATAGGAAGAAGAGATGGATAGGACACATTCTAAGGGGGGAAGATCTATTAAAAGAGGTCATAGAAGGTAGAATGGAAGGAAAAAGAGGCAGGAGCAGGCCGAGATTAGGTATGTTAGATGATTTAAAGACCAACTCATAAGTAGAAATGAAGAGGAAGGCGGAAGACAGAGAAGAGTGGAGGCGTTACGTACCATGGACCTGCCAGTAGGCAGTGCACTGAGAGAAGCTGATTATTAAAAATGAGCAAAACTGTGCAATTAATAGCATTATGATTAATTGTCCCGTCTTACCCAAATCTATGTCCCAACTTACCTCCAGACTGTGAAAGATGGGACGTTTAAAGTACTGTGCTTTAGATTAAAATTGTCCCGCCTTACACTAGCCCTAGTATTACTGAAACTAATTGGTAATTTGCTGAGTGATTTTGCTGTCTGTTGGTGAAATTAGAATTAGAATAGCTATTATACTTTGGCTGTCGTAGAGAATTCAGTCGAAAGTGTCCCATCTTACCTCAATTTACCCTACATGTGCCTGCATTAAACTTGTAAAAAGCCCACTAATGACATTGCAATAACTGAGTGGACCGTAATAGTTTTCTTTTGCGACTAAGGAGTGAGTGGACCACACACAGATCAAAATGAATCCGGATGGTTTCTACGTTCTCGAGGCATATTGCTTGATTTTACTTATGAAGATAAACTCAAGATGATTGTTTAGATTATATAATGACGTCATGAGGAAGTTCCCAATTCCAAAGACTATGAAGAACAATTTTAATCGAGGTCCCTATAGGTCAATACGTACGTAATATGCGCGCAGAAAATTGCGATTAATGTTAAAATATAATCTGCCTCATCACAAAAACTAGACGTGACAGAGATAAACAGTTTGCATATTTAAAATCAGCGTCAAAACTCCTCTATAGATGACCCAATAATTTGCTTGATGAAAAGTCACTGTTGACCAGTGTTTTTATACTTCTATTTTTTATTAATGAAATAATAAACAAAATAATACCATAAATATGCAGTCTTTTATATTTTTAAAACTGAATAAAGACTACTATGACGCTTTGGAGATATGAATGGATAATTATGGAAATTTGATGTAAAATTGATGATAAAATGCGGATACTCTAAAAATGCCTACAATGAGAAGTATACTGTTTGTTTTTCATCATTACGGCATATTTTTATTACGCCTGTAGATGAATCATCTGTATTCAACTCGTATGATATTCTAATAAATAAAGATTCTATTAACTATTATAAAGGTTCCATTTACATGTATAAAAATCGACCTAAAATGTTATCATGCTACCTTCGCTATCATCATAATTATGATTTTTAAATATTTAATTTATTACACAGCATAGGCCCAGCTCAAGTAGATGTGATCCTGTACCTAATAGCAGGACGATCTACTGAACAATTTCAGCAGCACTTTCTGCACTGAATGACATACCGTCTGATAGCGATGATGAACGGTTGTCTGATGGTGATTGTGAAGATGATGTAGAGAATGCCGTGGATCAACTCTCTGAATCCGACCATGATGACAACAGTGATCGTGATGATAGCAAGGAAGTCAACGATGTACTGTTGGATGACATTGGCTGTGATGTTCTTGTGGAAGATACTGATGGTGTCTCAAACAAAAGGTAAGTATTCAAATGATACAACTGGTACAGATAACACTGGTCAACAACAAAAAAATGTTTGTTTCCCCCTAAAGATATTTTTGCTGATATAAATAAAGCTCTTTGAACTGATTACAAATCTCCAAGCAGAATTTTTCTATTACCTATAGTTTTTGAGTTATGGCCAAATAATAAATTGTCCATAATGTGTATACGGAGTGAATTTACATGGCGGCCGTGTTGTACCTAAATATTTAGTAAATAGGGGCATGGCAAAACCTTTTAGGGTTATTTGGGGGTTAGAACCAGGATTATGGTCTGTGAGTGTTAGGGTTAGGGCCAGTAGGCCATAGGAGCCCATGAACTTAATTAGTAGTAAGCCTAGCCTACAATATTTGATAGGATAAGCTGTTATCATTCACAATGTGCACACGGCTGCAGTGGATATGTGTGGAACAATTATTATGTTATATTAAAGCTATAAATAAAAATAATATGTAATGCTGTGTTTATTTTTTAGAATATCATACAAGTTGATTACAGTTGATTCAAATTAATTTGATTCAAAATGAAAAGAACTAGTCGAGCTTGCGTTAATCATCCGGACAGTTTTTGTTACATTTGTGGAAAGTTCACTACAAAGGACCAAAGAAAGAATTAAGCGAAGAAACTCAAAGTTGCATATCACAATTACTTTGGCATCAAACTTGGTGACCAGGATAAGAGTTGGGCACCTCATATTTGCTGCACAACATGTTTTTCCGGATTAACACAGTGGCTACTTGGCAAGAAAAGTTCAATGCCTTTCTATATACCCATGGTGTGGCGTGAACCAACCAATCATGTGTCAGATTGTTACTTCTGCATGACCAACATAGCAGGGTTCTCCAGAAGAAAAAATCAGCAATAGTGTACCCAGACTGTCCGTCAGCTCTGAAGCCAGTATTGCAAATGCCGAGAATCCTGTACCGATTAATCTAACAGATCCACGCAGCACAAGTAATGAAAGTACAGATGAGGCTGAGTGTGGTGCTGAAGCCCAAGGAGATGCTTCTTATGAAGAACAGTTGGACAAGGATAAGCCACACTTCTTAACCCAGACCGATCTTAATTACCTTGTAAGAGACCTTCAACTGTCCAAAGAAAAGGCAGAGGTTTTGGGGTCCCGTCTTAAGCAGTGGAATCTTCTGCAGCCTGACACGAATGTGAGTCATTTCAGAACCAGACATGCAACACTCTCAACATTTTATGGCAACGAAGACAATTTATGTTTCTGCAGAGACATTAATGGTCTGTTTCACGAGCTTAACTCTGAGCATTTACCAGATGATTGGAGACTCTTTATAGATTCAAGTAAGAGATCCCTTAAAGCCGCCTTGCTTCATAATGGCAACGTAAAGCCATCTATTCCAGTTGTGCATGCCGTAGACATGAAGGAGACGTATGAATCCATGGCAGCAATACTCAAAGTAATAAATTACAGTGAACATGCCTGGAATATTTGTGGAGATCTAAAGGTAGTTGCGCTTCTTCTCGGAATGCAGATGGGTTACACTAAGTATATGTGTTTCTTATGCCTCTGGGACAGTCGCGATGACAAGGCTCACTATGAAGTGAAAGAATGACCTGTTAGATATGGTAACCACATATCTAAAGTTTATTTAATTATAAAACCAAAAAACGTTTTTTAGTGGCAGCGAACTCTTGTTCTTTTTCCTCTTCCGGTTTATTGTTGATAAGATTGTTATGGCTGAATAAAGTTGCAAAAGATATCTAGATGCACGAGTTGAAACACTGTTACAGTAAGTCTGAAATATGTTCTACTAATTAGAGAAAACATTGTAGAATGTAGTGATATTAATTTGTTCATGAAATATGGTCGATTAAGTGATTTATGGACTTTACAATTTCTTATGCGTTTGAGATATTGATAGAACAGCGTGATAATTCTATGATATTGGAATTAAATATGTTTCAATGGAAATATTGCTAAGATATGCAGTTAATATGTATTACACTTTGGACTGAATTTCTGGATTTTGGAATTTGCACCGTTTTTGGACCTTCTTTTTTGCTCGCCGGCTTGATTTTGTCTCAATAGTGCTAGATGGTGTCATTGATGACTGTAGCACTCTAATTGTTGTTATTATTATAAGAATAGATATATAATTATATACGTTTAGATTGAGTGTCATAGAATTATAAGTAAAGATAAATTCCAAATTAAGTATATTTGGTATTGTTGCATGACACTTAGCTGATGTCATCATAAAGATATCTCTCTCTCTCTCTCTCTCTCTCTCTATTTTATTATGTATGTTTGTGTTTGCTACTTGAATTGACTTTAATTTCTGTGTATTTGTTTGTTTGTTTTAGTTACGTGATTGGTCTATAGTATCATTGGGTTTTATAATAAACTACAAAATAAGAATTACTTGTTTAATAGTATAACTTTATTCAGTAAACGTAAGAGGAAGAGCTAGGCTAAGCAACAATACACTGTATTTAATGCAACTACATAAAGCCTAAAATCAACGACGTCAAACCCTACCAATAGGCAACCACAACATAGTAACAGTGTCCATTCAACTTGGCGCCAGAGACGATTCAGAACAATGGAGGACCTAAAAGATTAAACCCAGACAGACCCCCCTCATCCTTCGTACCAAACACCATCGCCAACTGAGGGGACTGTATCAGACGTACCGCCTGTACCGTTCAACACAGTCAATGTTCCAGATGACACTGAAACCACATCACAGGCTTCGGGTATGTCAAGAGTTTCCATCGTCAGTTCTACGATAAGCCAGCGAGCTGAGAGAGCAGTGTCTATCGCTGTCAGACAAAAGTCTGAAGCCTACGACAAAGTCTCCGCAGAGATTCAACGAGAGATAGAGCTCGTAAAGATAGAACAACAACAGAGGGAGTTGGAGATGAATCAGAGGGAGTTAGAAACACAGAAAAGGTTGTTGTTTTTAAAGTCTAAATTATCTGCTAATAATTCAGATAAGAAAATTGATTTAGCTGTCACAGAAAGTGATATCTATTGTTCGTATGATAAAATGTGGCGAAATCAGCAACAAGGTATTATGTCTGAAGATTCATCGAGCCATATTGTGTCATTTAATAATGGTTTGAAATTAAACCAAGGTGTTCGTGAAATTACGCCTAAAAGTAACAGTGTGATAAATGATAACAGTGTAAACATGCACAACGTTAATAATAGTGTTAACAGAAATATTAATGGTTGTAATTCTGATGATATTGATGCGTGTCATTATGCTAATCACAAACGTGAAAGTAATGATTTGTTTCATGATGGTACTAATGGTGCAAATACAGCTTTTGAAGCTTTAGCAGATGCTGTTAAACAGAATAAATTGCCTAATTTAGAATTAAGTGGTTTCAACGGAGATCCTACAGAATATGTGTACTGGATAATGGCTTTCGAAAAACTGATAGAGGATTCTACCAGTGATATAAACCGTAGACTTAACTACATGAAGCAGTACACAAGTGGTCATGTTAGACAGCTTGTCATAAGCTATATGAATCAGTCTAGCAGATCTAACTATGATAAACTGAAACGACAGCTTGCCAGACAGTTTGGTAACGCTGAAAGTATAGCGAGGGCTTATTTAAGCAAAATTGATGAATAGTTGGCTGTGCGTATTTAAAATTTTTAGATACTTGGTTTTAGCCTTCGAAATAGTTTTCTTAGCCTTGGCGGAACTGCCTCTGGTCTTGGCCGTGAGAGTCCTTATTAACATCACTGCAAATTTACACTCCAGTCTCCAAGTAGAATAAATTCATTAATAATACTCTTATATGATTAGTTTTTATCCGTTTGTAAGCAAGAGGAGAGGTACATAATAGGCTATATTAAAAGTTCAATTCAGACTTTTTGAATTCCGTCTGTATTGGAAGTTAAAATGAGTTCCGGTCCACCTACGAAGAGGTTGAAACAGGCAGTAATTGATTTCACCAGACATAAATTCCAACGCTCAGCTAACGAGACACAATTTACTGGATACAAGATCATTTCAGTTCCAGCAGATGGCAACTGCATGTTCTCTGCCATCGCACATCAACTTTCTCTTGGTACTGGTAAAGCCTCTGAAAAGCAGATTGTCAGTTACGCTCGTGCTCATCCGTCTTTAACTGTCCATGTTTCTCCTGCAGGTGAGTAGCGCCTCTGCGCCTTTCTCTTCTATCTCTCTCTCTCTCTCTCTCTGTATGTCTTTCTCGGGATCTCTCAGGGACACTCAAATGGTATCTCCAAGGTAGGCTATTCATTCTAATTCAACTGTCTGCTATCGCCGTCTATAATGAGCACATAATGAGCACACCTTTGCTCAATGACTGAATTTTCTCACCGAGGATATACATGTACCTGTAAAGTGCAGTCTATAATTGTATCATTTAGTTTGAGATTTTGCAAAGACCTGATGAAAAAGACTGCAGATTGGTGGGGCCAGGTTATGTTCACCGATGCGAGTACATTCGCACAGGTACGAGGTACAGGATCAAATTACGTGAGACGACCACCAGGGGAGCGTTTAAACCCAAAATACACATTAAGGACAGTTAAACACCCACCATCACTGATGGTGTGGGGTGGAATAACAGGCGCTGGTCGCTGCGGGTTGGATATTTTTGACAAAGGTGTTAGGGTCAATGCCGAAAAATATATATCAAAGTTCTAAAGGACAGATGAAGCTGCACATGCAATAACAGGTGCATCCATACTGCAACAGGACTCTGCACCTCGCCATACAACAACGATTGTCAAAAATGGATTGCAGACAATTGAGTCGAAATACTGAAAACCTGGTCCTCAAATTCGCCTGATTTGAATGTGATTGAAAATTGTTGGAACTTGATGAAGAAGGTTTCAGCACACCAACCTATATCAGAAGCTCACCTAAGAACCATTCTGAAGGAAGTTTGGACAAAGGAGATAACATTTGACTATTGTAGAACTCTTGTTCGCAGTATGCCAGCATGTATCAAAACTGTACTTGATGACAAGGGCTTTCGTACTAAATACTGATAAAAACCAAACTATTAAATTTTTTATATAATGAACTGACAATCTATTGTTCCATTCTCGTGTTAAAAATATGGAGGTTAGTTTGGGCAAGTTTCTGACTCATTCACAATGGCAGATTAGTCAAATAGAAAAAATATAGCTAATACAGAGCTGTTTTCATGGGTGCTTTAATTTTATGGCCACTACTGTACATGTATGTATATATTGTATATTTGTTATGTATATACTGTATATACAGATTTTGACTGTTGTGATTCCTCTCACGCATGATAAGTCACTATTTAAATATATTCCTCAATTTGGAATTCGTCTATTTTTACGTGAATGTGCAAATCGAGCAATGACACATTCCCTCGCGTCGTCTGCTTATAATCGCAAAGATTTGCTGCTGCAGAGGCTTCGTGATAAGTTAGATCCCGGCAGGCGTAAACGCAAGGGAGGAGTAACGAGTGCCAAGGAGTCTGTTGCTGCTGCTGGACATCTGAATTTAAATGACTAAGACGCATTAACCACCATGGCCTCACCTGGGTTTGGAAGTGCAAAACGGCGATGTCAGTCACAACGTCATATGATTACATAAGTCATCAATTCAGACAAGTTCGTATGAACCGCGGAGGAGGTCTTAGAAGAGTTCACATGTCGAAGTCCTCAATAAAAATGGAAATACTTGCAAAGGCTAAAGAGATCTATTTTCCTTTGGGGAAGTCAAGTCTTGGCAGAGAAGACCTATTCCATTTCAATATAACATATCTAACGAGCGAATCCATAGACTCTTCTTCGACGATTGAGGAAATATTTCGTTCGTTTGGCCTGCAAACTTACAGACTGATTATGACAACGAAGAAATTGATAACGCCCAGTCAATTAAATCTTAACCTTCCAGGTGAATATTGTCAATTCTGTAGTGCTTAGTTAATTTTACAAATTCATGATTGAATGGACCTGCCAGTAGGCAGTGCACTAAGAGGGAGATAGGCCTAGTTTTTATTTATTGTTTGGATTGAGTATTGCAGATTTGCAGTGCTTGCCATATTTTTGTACAATATAACATTACATTATTTGCAAAAACTTAGTATTAAAGTGCCTTCGTCATCAATTAGGACATCGATCTCAATGAATAGTGAACGCAACAATCCAATATCCAGGTGAGCATACCAAAAAGAGTGAAAAAGTTTTTATTTAGTTATTTAGTATTAATTCTTAGTTATCTGCTGTAACAATTCAACCCCGTGTAGTGTAACAAGCAGCTCCGTAGGTGGGGCTGCTTGTTACAATTTAGTTGCCTGCTCGAAGGTGATATTATGCTTAAATTATAAACGGGTATTGGTAAATGTTGTTATACATCAAATAAGATTATGTGTGAGCATGTATGTGCAAAGTTCAGGTAGAAAGTCGAAGCTTTGGTTTCTCAAGACAAGACGTTTGCAAGTTAGCTCGGCAGCCTCAGCAATTAGCAGTTCGAAAAGGAATTTGCAAGAGATTTAACATACAAAAAGATATGGCAGGAAAATATTGGTTTTCATTATTCAACAAAAAAGTCACCATCTCACCTCGCACATCAGGTGCAACATCATTAGGTCGAGTAACAGGATTCAATCGTCCGCAGGTAATGAAATTCTTTCACTTGCTCGAAACCACAATCGATGAGAATAAGATTACACCAGATCGACGATTTAACATGGATGAAACCGGTTTAACCACAGTTCATAAGTCTCTGGAAATTGTGTCTGAAATGGGCAAATGACAAGTAGCAAATGTAACGAGTGTTACGAAAGGTAGAAACGTTACTGGGAGATAATACTGACACAAACTCTACAGCTTATTCAGTTCATAGTCAAACTGTTACAGACACGAGTGTGACTCCTTTATCATCCTTAAGCAGCCACCTTCCCCCCTAACATTACCTCACATATTACCACATCTACAGTAAGACTTCATCTAAACCCGATTCCAACCCAAAATCACATAAAATTAATGATACAGCAATGGAACATGTTCCAAGGACAGACAATAAAATAAGAACCATACTGCTACGTGAGAGAGTCCAGGAGATGAAGAGGTTGGAACACCTAAAAATTATCGAGAATCTCAGAGTTTGGAGAGAAACGAAACACATCCTTCGTTATTTATCTTATGAAGTTTTTGAAGAGGAAGAAAAACAGAAGAGGACTATTGATATAAGGTTGGAGGAAGAGACAGTTGAACAAAATGAAATGGTAAAATGTAGAATAAAACACGAGTCACAAAAAGGATGTTTCTAGAAATACAGATTTGAAGCCATCAGATGATGAGGTTCTGAGAACAAACAAGGAAAAAGGGGAGTTGTATAAGAACAAACCAATCAACAAAGATGAAAATAATTCGATTGCAAATGATAACGGGGAATTAATGACAAATCACTAGTGAGGTATCTCATATTTACAAGAGACCTTGAATACAATGAGAAGCAATTAACTGATAATTTAAAAAATACGGACAGTTCAAGTAAGAGCACGATTAAAGAGTTTTAAATTAAGATTAGGGCAATGGACATACAGGATGGCTACATTCCAATCAAATTTTTTGTGGTAGTCACGGATAAAGATCTTGGAGAATAAATATTATAAAACAGGGGGACAACAGGGCACATTTGAACGCGGGGCACCTTTGAACACCGTCGATTACTTGAAAACGAAGAGATGCACTTACGTTAAATCAAGTTGTTTCCTTTAGCAACACTAACCAAATAGAAATATAAATAAGACGGCGACTTAAGAAGCGCAAGAGTTTTGTTTGTAGTATCATTTATGAATTTTTGGTATGTCCCTTATAACTTTTATGTTGACGTTATTAACGCATATTCTGAAATATATAAGGAAGCCACAGCTACTTTTATTGTAATAAATACTGTTATATATCTCCTATAAATAGGCCAAGAAAGTTTTGTTTTACTTTGTGTTAGTCAAAAGTTATTTAACTTTTTGTAAAAAGTGAGATACTGGGGCACCTTTGAACACCTTTATTTTCAAGTACAGAAATATTCTTGATAATAGTATCTATAATGATAAAGCCAAAGTATTATTTCGGAATTATAAATCACCTGAAAATTACATTTAAAGAATTTTTAAAGATGCAGTCGCTGGGTCATTTCTTGGGGCACCTTTGAACACTCCTACTTTCAAGAAGGCCCACAGAAATATTCTTGATAATAATATCCTACGCTAAGACTTGAACATCCGTGGGACCTATTCCTGTTAGAATAATTAAAACTGTAATTACTATTTAATTTGTTTTCTATGCCAAACTTGTTTCAATATTTGTTAATAATTTTGGAATTGCTGACGATTAATGTTTTTTAATGTTTAGTCATCATGGTTCGTAATTACAAGAAGGAGAGAGAAGATAGATTTCAAGAAGATGATATGATTCGATCGATTGCAGCAGTTAGAGATGATCATTTGTCCCTCCTAGAAGCGCCGAGAGCATTTGGAGTCACACAAATTGTCTTGTTCTATCGCCTGAAAAAGAATAATATTGATAACCCAAGACCTAACAACAGAGAGACATTTTTGAATAAACACGTTTCATCAAATTTTCACCACTGGGCAAAGAACAGCAGTTAGTAGAATACATACTTTGTTGCTCGAAACTTAAGCATGGGCTTACAATAGCAAATTTGCGAGGGTTGGCATACAAATACGCCGCTAAAATGGGACAAAAATATCTGGCCAACTGGGATGAACAAGAAATGCTGGGTAAAGACTGGACTCTGGGATTTCTGAAGAGACACAGAGGCATGGCACTTAGAAAACCTGAGAATACCAGCAAGGCAAGAGTTAATTCTTTCAATAGGGACAATGTTCAAGAATTTCAGGATAATTTGTATAAAGCTTATAAATACAAAACACAACTTCCCAGCTCACAGAATTCTAAACTTAGACGAAACTGATGAAGCCACTCGTAGGTCAGCTCTAGTCTCTGGGACTTTCGGGACTGTTTGGAGCATTGTACGATCTACAGTTTACAGTGTTCAGTCAAACGACATGTCTATTTAGGCACGACCTGGCTATTTATTCATCGAGACTTCGGGACGTACTAAATACTGATAAAAAACCAAACTATTAAATTTTTTATATAATGAACTGACAATCTATTGTTCCATTCTCGTGTTAAAAATATGGAGGTTAGTTTGGGCAAGTTTCTGACTCATTCACAATGGCAGATTAGTCAAATAGAAAAAATATAGCTAATACAGAGCTGTTTTCATGGGTGCTTTAATTTTATGGCCACTACTGTACATGTATGTATATATTGTACATTTGTTATGTATATACTGTATATACAGATTTTGACTGTTGTGATTCCTCTCACGCATGATAAGTCACTATTTAAATATATTCCTCAATTTGGATTTCGTCTATTTTTACGTGAATGTGCAAATCGAACAATGACACATTCCCTCGCGTCGTCTGCTTATAATCGCAAAGATTTGCTGCTGCAGAGGCTTCGTGATAAGTTAGATCCCGGCAGGCGTAAACGCAAGGGAGGAGTAACGAGTGCCAAGGAGTCTGTTGCTGCTGCTGGACATCTGAATTTAAATGACTAAGACGCATTAACCACCATGGCCTCACCTGGGTTTGGAAGTGCAAAACGGCGATGTCAGTCACAACGTCATATGATTACATAAGTCATCAATTCAGACAAGTTCGTATGAACCGCGGAGGAGGTCTTAGAAGAGTTCACATGTCGCCTGTAATTATTATCAAAGTACATAACTGCAACGTGTAAATCCCCTAAGGTGTAGACCACAAAAAGCGCTGCTTAATACCAGATATGGCCATCTGGCTTTGAACCTAAGTATACTAGTTTAAAACTCTGTCAATCCATGTTTGGAATAGCCTGTGTTAATTAGATAAGGAGCTGCACCGGGACCTTCAAATCTTTGTAAGTAAGGAAACTTTAGACACTATATCTCTAATACAGCCTTTTCAATGACAGCTACACAAAGTAAAGCCATCTGGAGATAACCATTTAAGGATAGTGATAGTCGAATTTTTTTCAGCAATGGTATACTCGCTTCCCTTGGTTAGAGTTCATCATTGAAAAACTAAGTGCATACTGCCTTCATCGCCAGCCGGTTGCTTTAGGTCAAGGTAGTGTGCAGCAGTGTAGGGAGGTCTAATTTACATCTTTCACTTCCACTGGACTTAAGAAGTGGAAAAAAGCACTTGAAAACAGAGTCTAGTACAGCACACTGAAAGTAAATGTCATTCAAATTCCTTCAAGGCATATGTAGATTTTATGTCTGTAAAGTCAGTAGATACTGGAATGCCAGAAGAAAAGGTTAGACAAGTAACCCTGCATCAAGCAACGCAACCATTAAACTATTTGCCAAATTTTTGACGGGATCAGATATATTTTACACTTGTCGCTTAAATTCCGTGGTCATGATGAGAGACAGTGCCATAAACTTGACTTATACTTTCCCTACCTCTTCTATAAAACGAAACGATCCACATAATAGGAAAAGAAATGCAAAAAAGTTGTTTCGTCGAGCAATGAAGTCTGAAATCATTGCAGTACTAATGGACGAAACACTTGACGTGTTGCATAAGGAGCAATATGGTATGTTAGTGAGATGCGTTCGTGATCGTGATGACAGCGTTATCATCGAAGAATGTTAGCTCTCCTTATCGATACTCCTGAACCAATTGGAGAGGCTTTGACCTCGTCAGACACGTAATAGATATTGTATAAGCACAGAACCTCGAACTTTGTGATAATATCTTTCATATATGTCATACTCGGATGAATGCTAGCCGGTCACTTGAAGTTAATTAAAAGAGGATTAGAGTCTTGCTGTGATCTAAGAGTAGAAGAAGCCATTTACACAACGATCTTGTTACAACAAGTGTAATATACCTGTACATTGAGATGAAAGTGCTTCTGCTATAAGGACAGAGAATAACAAAACGTCCATGGCTCTGAATAGTCTTTGCAAATGGTTAGAAACTTCTCATGGTCAGGAGTGGCGTACCACTGTACATTTGAAGAACTGCAGCAGCACAAGTTGCAATATGTCATGTTTTAATATATTAAGCCAACTTTAGAACTTTCACCAAACCCTGATGATACACAAAATGATTTGAAACACTGTGGGGAACCACATCCACTGCTCACATGGATGAGCACAATTTTACTATCAAAAGAAAAGTACTGGAAATCCCTCAGAGTATTATTCAGTCTGCTCGACCAAAGCAACTGACTTAATTCTTATTACATTTGGATTAGCTGTAACTATTGAACTTTCTATGATTCTAAAAAAAATTATCTGGTCAGGGTTACTGTTATCGGATGATAATGTTGGTCGTTTCAAAAGGCTTGTGCTAATTTAAGCCAACTATGGTTGCAGTCAAATTTCATCTTACCCTGAAGCCTTAGCACACTGGGTTGCAGCTAACTTGATCGTAATGTGAGAACTCTTAATGGTACTGACAGCATACCAGGCATGGGAATCATTTTTGCCACTGTTTTCGCAGTAAAATAGTTCTGCCTCACAGACACAGCGTGATAGCCATTGCTTGACAGCGGTCAGAATAACAAAAAAGACCAAGGGATTCATTAATATCACAACTGACCCAAATGTGATTATTAAGCTGACACTGAGAGCCATTGCAAAACTTTGTAATCCTGACAACAGGCTTTTCACCTGTTGAGAGATTTTGTTTTCTGTGGCATACAGTCTCTCTATATATAAGTTTGACAAATCATACAAAAAAACTGGTCAGGATTTATGAACATATTTTCCATGGTAAGCACAGTTCGGCAGCGGAGATACAGATGATGCCACAGATTGCCCTGAACCCTTCAGATGAATCATGTGTATACTCTACGATGCTGCTTGTTGCTGACAAAGCCAAGCACTTGGGTGTACAGTCAGCATGTAAAACATTTGATATACCATTATGGCTAAAAGCGATTAACACCATAACTGTTGAAAATTGCCAATAGTATGTCGCCATGTGGTTTGCGCATGCTAATGAGTTTCTTGGGCAGCATAAGGAATCTGATGGTGCGGGATTAGAAGACATTTTAAGGTTAAAACTATGATCGCGACACAGTCACTCACGCGATGTCAGTAAAGGCATTTGCAAGAGCAGTGCGAGGACAATTTCTGGTCGATAGTGCTCTTATGTTCAAGCTTCTTCTTCAGCACGTAAAGCTTGATGAGGGCATTGTTGTGACAGAAGTGCATACTCCGTAAGATAATGTCTTTACTGGTAACTAGATGTGACAGATTGTACTATTCTGGCTCAAGTCTAATTGAAATATAGAATCGATTGCAATAGTTGAAGTGAAAGTTGTTAGCACAAGGCAAAACTTCCATGCAGTACATGGAGTTTAATCTTTAATCTTTGTAGCGCTGTTACCATGACAATGTTATCATGGAATAAATAGTTGCCCTCTCTAGCTGGAGCCTATGGCGATGTCGGTAAGATAATCTACCGCGGATTAGTATGAGTATGCGCGGGGTTCAAATCCTAGGCTCACCAGTCACTGACATCGCTTTCGAGTGAGGAAACTGACGTTAACATTAGCTTTTTTCTACCTGCAACTTTCTGCGGTTGTTAGATTGACATGATATATTCGAATATATTATTACTACCTCCAATCTCTCAAGGTACTGCTATCATGAAGTGTTACCATGGAGCAGATTACATAGCGATTATGAACACATTATGAACAGTACATTATGCTGCGCACATTATGAACAGCACATTATGTTGCGCATATTGTGAACAGCACATTATGTTGCGCACATGCACAGAGGGAGGGTCTATCTTAGCTAATTTATTTACCTTAGTTTATGGTACGGTAAAAAAGGATACCTCATAGGATGGCTTCCGAGTCAGTGACAATTGTTATGGTCACCCGGGAGCAGCTTATGGATTTCCCGCCGAGGAATGTTGTTGACTGATTGACTGATTTGAACATAGAACATGAATGACGACACAGTGAGTTCAGAGCCAGGCTTGGCACTGTGATAAGAGCTGAGGCTTTCAAATACATGTATAAGAGTTTTGTAGTTTATAAATCATCATTGCATAAATCAAGCTCTATGTTGTTCAGTGCTACCAACGCTCGGCTGTTTGTTATTCAGTGCTACATACGCTCGGCTGTTTGTTATTCAGTGCTACAAACTCTCGGCTGTTTGTTATTCAGTGCTACATATGCTCGGCTGTTTGTTATTCAGTGCTACATTTCATTTACAAGCATGAATGATGGGGAATTTACCTCTTAGCACCGAGAGGGGGTCTTTTAAACCTGATCAATACTGGAAAAATTATCAATAGACACATTCAGGCAGTGACCATGTGAAATGACAATGTCGCTGCTGTTATCAGTGAGGTCATAGCATTTCTGTGCATTGACATTTCTGTGCATTGACATTTCTGTGCATTGACACCTCCGAGCAGTGTGACTCGTCATCATTTGATTCAAAGAGAACTAGCAAACATTAAAGTTACATATCTGCCTTTCTAGCAGTGTTGAACTACATTGTACATGGAGTTCAACATCTTTTAAGTAGCCTGATTGAATTTATTGGCTCTAACGGCGGGCCTTTCAAATATCGCTATCAGGATAATAGAGGCGATGCAACTGATAGGGAGAGTTTTAATGACTTCAATCTTGAGGGGCGGCTTCAACCTGACAGGTTTCGAAAGTTCTGGATTATAGAAGACAGCTTTCAACAAGTTGTTATTTATTACATGTAATTTGAATCTATATGTAATTTGAATTAGCACACGCTGAGCTGTTTTAGCATGGTTTGCAATATGTTACCATATCTGCTTAAATAAACTATATGACTATAGCTTAATTTATTTCCTTTCATTTTTATGTTTAGTTTCGTTCTGTTTGTTATTTGTATCTCCCATATAATGGTGAATAAAAGAATATATTAGCAATGAATATAATGGTATATATATTTAAGTTTTGGGAGAAGTTAAAATATTTTATCCTTTTCATATAATTTTTATTAGATTATTTTTGCACCCCAGAGCTAAGCTTACAGAACTCGTACAGTGTCCGAGAAAGAATAAAGTACCAGTAGTTCAAGTCAGATTATGTTACCACTTCCTGTATCGATCGTCTGATGTGTCAAGTCAACCGGTGTCAATTGCTTCTTCTCACAAAGTTACAGCAATAACAATGTGAATTTTCTTGGTCCCCGCAATGTTAGGCGACGCTTAAGCTAAACGAAGAATTGACAGTGAAAAAGCCTTGGAAGATGCTTTTCATTCGTCATTTTAAACCTTTTAAAGTTCATCAATGATGAATGGCGGTACCAACAAATTAATTTAACTAACATGTTTGTGTCTTGCTTCACCAGTCAACAGTCTGATTACATCAGAATGTTACAAGTCACCTTGGAAACAATGGAGAAGGCAGAAGAGATGCTTACAGTTCTTAGTACCAACAACATAAATTCATAAATTAAGCTTGCAACGTTTAGTATGGATTTTATCCAGTTGGATTTTAACAGGATTCAAATCTAATGCTCGTCCTTTGCATGCTTTGTAGGATTTTAAGTGAGCGAGCAGACTACGTATATTATCTCATATAGGTATGTTTTACTTGAGTGAGTGTATGTGTGGTTATTCATAATTGAAATAATGTGGCACACGTGACCATTTAATAATGTGGAGTCAGCCTAGTTGAGAAGGAGTAACTACGACAACACAGTTCAGGTTGAATTTTAGATGGTGTGTCTAACTTTGCGGTGACATCAGTCAATAAGCTCTAATCAACGACAGAGAAGCAATCTGCTTCCCTTAGGACTCAAGCTCCCACAGCAGTCTTAATGGCATTTGTGGAACTAATAACAGTGAATTCCACTACGAGTGCACGAAATGCAGCGATCAGCGAGTCTTCGGACAAATAACTCACGTTGTAAATATATCCATCAAGCAGCAGTTTGGGGTATCTACCCTCAGAGCACTGGTATGCTATCTCTGTCAGGCACGGCGGGACAAGAGGCACCTCATACTCGTTCAAAAAGACATAACCAGAGATTCGTGATAGAGGGAACACATGCTGAGAAAATGATATTCAATGTTTTATTCCATGCTCAGATAGGCAATTTAGGCACCGCAACAACGCTTTTGAATGAAAATTACGCAAGTAACATCCAACTTAGCACCACTAGACTGAGCTCCAGTTTAATACAACCGGGGTATTGTAATGTGTTGATTTGGACATCGGAGCCCTCCGACCCGAAGTGTCCAGCATTCGAAGGTCTCCATAGAAAGACCTTGGTCAAGTCTATTGGGGTCGGGCAGGGAAAATGAATTTTGAAACAAATAATTTGAAAAATGACAATAAAATAATAACAATTAATAAGCTTAAGAATTGTTTAAATAATAACTGTTTTGATTGTTCAATTTAAAGATGAGCAAGAACAAGAGATGTTTCATCTGTCGTAAGAAGTTTCACCAGAAGTCTGACCTTGACGAACATCTTTGTCTACAACATCCAGAATTTGTTGGATCGAAGTATCAGGTGAAAAAGTTGTTCAGGATGAAAGTTGAGCTGAATAATAAGAATGATGAACAACATAACAAAGAGAAGGGGAAGAAGAGCTTGGTAAATGTCGTGTATTAGAAGAAACTCTTACTAAGGAGGATGAAAGTAAGAAAGAAAATGTAAAATATAGTTGAGTTATAGGTGCGCTAGTGCTCCCAGAGCTTTGTAACGTACTGCTGTATAGCCTGTCAGTGGGTTAGTACTCCCAGGGCTTTGTGACGTACTACTTGTACAGATTATATTCATTAGTCACAAATTATATAAATAATTATATACTAAATAAAAATAAAATTAAATGTTACAAATTATTTAAAATCTAATTAAAACAACAATATTCTCCCAGGGCTTGACTGCATATTCTGTTCAGTTATATTTGTTGAGAAATATTGATTAAAAAAACCTTCGAGGAAAAGGAAAGCAAAAATAATAAAATGTGCGTTTATTTAATTATAAATAAAGAATAAAATATGAAGTCATCATCAGACAAGGGATATGTCCCTACCCTCGATTCGAGGCGAGTTAGATCTCGAATCTTGGATTCCTCACTAACCCAATGATAAATGGGAAGGAGCTTCAGTTTCACCCAGGTTAAACTACTATCCTTCAGAAATAGAAGATAGCATGTTAGAGGAACTTTCAAGAAATAGTAAATCGTAGACGACCTAGAGCAATATCTGCCGTAGCTGACCGTCCTATTAACCGTGCCGCTGTGGCTTATCCTACATGGTCTGCAGCAGAAATAGCCACAAGTACATCAGCAGGAGTGAGTCCTAAGACAGTCAGTAGGCGTCTCAGTAAAGATTTTAGTTTGAATCTTTCAAACCGGCGATGAAAGCAAAAGCTGAGTGCCAAGAGCATCAAAGGCCTTATCGCATTCTCCACAAAGTATCAGAACTGGACGAAGACATGTGGCAGAAGGTCATGTTTTCTGATGAGTCTACGTTTTCACAGTTCTTGTCATATGTCAGGAATGTGAGGCCGAGAAACCAAAGATAAAATAAGGGATATGTTGAACCTACAGTCAGGCAAGCCCCTACAACAATGGTATGGACCAGCTTTGCCGGTGCAGGGCGCAGAGGTCTGTGGTTTACACCAAAAAATATCACCATTAACGGAGGGGCGTATCTATATATCATCAAAGATAAACTCCTAGTACACATGCCGATACTCAACTGTACCACTTTCCAGCACGATGGAGCACCCTGCCATCGAACTACTGCAGTGAACAGATGGTTGGGTGAACAGAGCATAGAATTGCTAGGACCTTGGCCTGGATCAAGCCCAGACCTCAACTCAATCAAAAATCTCTGGACCTTTATGAAGGGGAAGGTGGCCGAAAGCAAACCAACATCTGATCAAACCTTCAGGAAGCAATAAAAAGAGCTTGAACAATGGAAATTTCGCCCGAGTATTGCAACTCCCTCGTTTCCTCGATGCCGGATCACATCAAGGCAGTGCTAGCCAACAAGGGAGACTACACAAAATACTAGTTATAACTCTAAATACTAAGTAGCTGATTGCTTTCAATGTTTTAAATGACATTTCTAAGATATAACGCCATGCCTGGTGTCTAGAACATCCTAAAGTACGATTTTCAATAAAAATGTTAGTGATTCCAAACTCCTGACTTTTTTCCACAACTTTATATATATATATATATATATATATATATATATATATATATATATATAAAATAGAAATACTAATACCTCTACAAATACCGGGGAAAGCAAAAGGTACATATAGCAACTTGAGACCAATAATCCTGTTAAATCTCATCTGAAAAATACTATCATTTGTCATGATAAACAGAATATAGGCTATAATAAAATAGATGAAGCAATACCAGTCACACAAGCTGCTTATAGACCAGGAAGAAGTACTACTGAACGTGTCCTTACATTAACACATTAAACTATTCAATATATTTTAAATAATATGTATATAAATGTAAACTGCATTGCCGACATCATCGGATTCTGATTTCATATCGAGCGAATCACGAAGACCTCAGTAACTGTGAAATAGCTGTGAGGTCACTTTCCCGTGAAAAAATAAACACGACGAAAGAGGTTAATCAAAACATCTTTTTAAAATTCTATCATGGCTTCAGCACAATATCCAAGATGAATTGTATAAAGTTTACAGAGTTTAATGACATAGTGTTGAGAAGCCCTAATGTGAAGACATGGCTGTGAGAAAACTGACAGCAACGAACACGACTTTGTCATTCACCAATGAATGAAAGTGTTAAAACCTGTGATGTGGAGGGAATGATATAGAGATGCGATGGGCGTCAATATAGAGGTACACGGAGTATAAGGGAAAATTCATTCTTTAAGGACTTCCATAAAACTCTAGCTCGCTCAAATAATTACAGTTCTATAAATGTGGAGCATGGAGGAACCCAATCACCTGATAGCGTGCCACACGGATTTACAAGACAGTACAATAGTGCAAATTCTTAAATATATTAGAGAGATTTGTTTCTTGGACTTGCTGCAGAATCCACGAAAGATCAATGGAGTTGGTCAAACTATGGCAATTGACGAAAGCTTCCTGATTCGCAGGAAACCTGCAAACGCTCAGGGTCGTCCTGCTAAAGAGCAGTGGATCTTTAGAGGAGTTGACCTTGTCACTAAGGAGTTCAGTGCAACAATGTGAGTACCCTCTATTGAATCATTCAAACTTATGTTATACCCGGGACCAAACATCTGACCTGATGGGTGGGAAGACTACAATAGACATCCTGCATAGGCCACCCGCACTTGCGAGTTAACACCAACCAGCCCTGTCAATCCCATCACCAAAGTACAATACAATGATATAGAAAGCAGATGGAATGCCTGTAAAAAGCATGTTGAAAACCATGTGTGGTGCAGCAAGGAAGTATTTGCCCACATACCTAGACAAATATATGTGGATGAAAGATCGTCCAAGAGAGCGTTTGTTCGGAAATATTATAGATGCACAGGTAGCCGCTATCCTACGTAGGTGCTTCTAGGTTTTACATGATACGCATTCTGTATAAAGCAAAACTTATATAAACCAACTGATTGACTACAAATGACATTTATTTAGTATATAAGTGATTGGATACCATCTATTTTGGTTTCTAATATAGCTGAATGCACATAATAATACATGCTTTCAGCTTTTACAACTTAATGAGAGGTGACGTGAGTTGGGGATAAGTAAAGTATGGCTAGCAACCCCAGTAGACCGTTACTAAGGGCTGGAATTTGATATTCTTTCTAATCTCAATTTGATTATCTTAACAACAATTAGAGTTCTAGCGCCATCAATGACAACATCGAGCAATTTTTATATAACTTCAAGCCTGTGAGCAAAAAACCACTTCAACTAGATTCTAAAACTGAAGATGAGTGCATTAGATTTATATTAAAATTTCTGTCTTTTTATGAATTGCAATTGTGAAATCCACTTCTATTTCAATCTGAATTAATTATCAGGTTCATTTATATTAATTTTATTACATAAATCTATTGCTGAAATTCCACATTAAAATTTATATAAATAAATTGTTTATTTTTGTAACAGAATTGGGAGCTATATTCAGTCAAGATAGTTTCAGTGTTTTGTCTAGTTCATTGCATGGTAGAATTAGTCATTATTCCAGCAAACGAGTTAAAACATTGTAAGGAAGAGAAATGTGAAGGAAAAATGAATAAATTTTCTAGAGCTGCTAGAATTATAAATTTGTCATTCAACAGCATGGACATTCAAGCATGGCCTATGAACTTTAATAATACTAGTGCAAAAGTTTGTGACTGGCTCTGTAAAAAAAACACAATTTCGATAGCTTATCTTAAATGCATTTTCTGCACTCCACAGTCAACATAAAAAGATATCAGTGGACTCTGATCCACCATCATTTAATAGAGTTAGAGGTCCACTTGCAAAGACTTCAGCCATTAACCCTAGTGATCATCTAACAATAGACCATCCAGCAAGGCGAAGTCAAAGAATTGCGCCTGGTCCAGTATGCCAATATTTTAGTCTTGGTTCTGCCAAGTATCGTGTCTATTAGTGCCATGTTCATTTAAGCATAAATATATCAAGTTTGATCAGTAATGTACAGATGTGTCACATCTTTTACTGTAGTCTCCAGTCACATCGAGATGTGTCACATGTATGTAATGTATCGTTACGCAGTTTGAGATTAATTTGTGTGCTGCACTTTCCATTTATTGTGACGTGATTGTGTCGTGCCTTGCAGTGTCCTATGGAATGGATGGTCATAGTGAGTGCCTTGTTATCGTCTCAGCTAATGCTTTATAGATTGGTATTGTCGGTACCCAGCTAGATAGAGTTGTATTTGTGATCATTCCGACGGCCATTTATTATGTGATCTGTATTGAATTGTATGGTTTGCCTATTACCCAGTTGCAATTAATAAGTTTACGTAACTCTCTCATGTGTCACGTTTGTCAATGTATCCAGTAATGTCTTGTTGCGTGTAGTCATATCATTGGTAATCACTATATCTTGTCTATAATTGAAAAATTATTCATGTTTTCTAAAGATAGTAGGTACTATAGGTTATAATGGTGTTATATAATTAAGCATTATTGTAGAGAAACTATATGGATACTTTGAAAACATAAATTTTGGATATATACGGATGCACTCAAGTTTCGTAAAAAACTAAGTGAATCTACCAAGTCATTTGTTACCAGTATTGGAACAGGTCTCAGTCACTTGCTTAGGATGCTAATCACATACATTCGTTTCAACAGAAGCTTGTCTGCTGAAATTAAAGTAGACACAACGGAGGGATAGACCGAATTTGTCCTGTGAAATATCTGGACTATTCGTCGGTTGTCAGCTCGCCAATTCGGCTCCGTGTCGAGTATCGAACACTATCAGTCTTGAAAGTATTACTTCTGCTAGTTTTCCTAAAATAATATCCGTTGCTTGAATGTTCAATTCTTTCACCAAACTAGAAATTGATTTCTCCTGGTAAGCCGAAAATTCTTTAGATCTTCTTAATTAGGAAATTCAGTCAGCTGATTTTCCTTTGCCTGGTATGATTTTACCTGATTCAAAAAAATTCATTACTGGATAAAGTTTCAGCACAATTCAGCAGTGTTAATCCCCTCTCTCTCTCTTGCCAGGAGAATTCTGTGGATGATGAAAACGGTCAAAGGAAGATTAATATATAATGACTAATTAATAATAATTATGATTAATTGAAGATAACTAAATACTGACCACTATTACGTAATTAGTAATATTACTGATTACTTATTATTACTAATGATTAAATTAAACTATTAAATTGCAATTCATGGTAAGTGATTTATGATTTTGACCTACAACAAAGCCAAAGGTGGAGTTGATCATCTGGATCAAACGTGTGCTTCCTACATAACCCGCTAGCGCACAACACGCTGGCCAAAGGCAGTTTTTCAGTATATGATAGATGTTACAGCATACAACTCCTTCATCTTTCCGGTGTGAGGTAACTAGGCAACGTGGTTGCAAATCGAAAGCAGTTTCTGAAAAAGTTGGGTGCAGAACTGTGTGGCAGAAAGCTAGACGAAGCTGGAAACTGAAATAGAAGTCATTCAAGCTCACCCAGTGTCTGTTGCATCTACACCTGGTAGCAGATGCGATGTCGCCAATGTGAACACCGGTCATGAGTCAAAACGACCCACAACGGTTTTTAAAGATTAATATAGTTTAATTCAGATTAATCTGCACACGCTGTGGAGATTTGGGAAAATCGTACAATGGAATCACAGAAAGGGGCGATGTTACACAAGCCTCCAAACCATTAGGTTACCATGCATAGCATACAGACAATATCTGCATTTTAAACTAGTAGGACATCAAACTTAAATTTTCTAGCATCTTCAATAAGCCTCATTTTACAAGTTAAAATGCATAAAAAGTTTGTAAATAACATTACTTTCATTAGTTGGCAAGATCCAAAATTGTTTATGCTCAATACCTCAGAATGCACAGTCATGCAGTTACGGTTTATTTTCTTAGCAGGGCAGTATACAGCAGATACGATACTACTAATAAAATTTAAGTCACAATACGAAACAAACAAACCTCGTGTTCGGTATTCTGCAATCGTTGTTCGATTGGATGCTAATTGCAGTAGTAATAACATCTGACGGCTTGGAACATGATGAGTGAGAAGATGAATTAGATGACGAATGAGATTATGATTTTCACGAAATTTTATTTAATACAATAAATGTGAACGTTATTTAATATAATATAATAATTTGTCAACAAACTCTCCTTCCCGGGGAAGCAGGGTTGCCAATGTGCTTCAACAAAATTTCATTCATCGAAGCTGTTCCAAAAAAATCAAGCAAAAAGATGAAAATGATATTTTAAAAATATATTCATTTTTCTTATCACCACGACACCATCTCAAATTTCTCAGTTGAACTGATTCTGTTCTTCGATACTATAATAATCATATCCTCATTTAATTTAAACTAGAGATGTCAAGTATATTTTTTTCAAGCTAAACGTAAACTAGATAATTATACTTTTTGTATACCTTTTCAGTTAGACAGGATATCTTACATTTATAGGATATCGTACATTAATTATTAATTACAAATGCAAGCCACAAAACAAATAGCTGATAATTGCACAGTGCCGCATCCAGTCACAGCGAATGAAGAAATGTAAAAGCAGATTTTTCAAAGTAAACAAGTTTTATAAAAAAAAGGTCTATATGTAAAAATTATTTTAGTCTGGGAGTTGCTATTGCGAATGGGCTCTCAGCCTTTCCACGAGGTTGTCCAGGAAAACCTGTAGGACTAAATATAAATTTAAAAATCCGTATGTAAAACTGTGAAAAATACTCTAGCCTATTTGAGTCTAGATATGTAATCTGTGTTTGTTTCTACAGATATTTAATCTGTACTTTTTTTAGAATGTCTTGGTAGCGTAGGGGTAACGTCATGAAGTTTTAAATGACAGATCCTGAGGTGAATCGAACCTTCGTGGCTTCGAATCCTAGCCGCGCTGATCAGAGAGTAAAATCTCGGACATTCACGCGGTATTAAAAATTGATAGATATCAACGTAATGGATCATTTCACTATATTGCGTGTTTACTTTACTTAAGAATGTCTCAATAGCGCAATGGTTTGAGGTTTTGATGACGTCACGAAGTTTGGAATGACAGAATCTGAGGTAAAAATCGAACTCTCGTGGGTTCGAATCCCAGCCGCGCTGATATGAGAGTAAAATCTCGGACATTCACTGGACTGGCTACAAGGAAAATGGACAAAGTTGCCTAACGGTTTAGACATGTGGTATTAAACAGTGATAGATATCAACATAGTTGATCATTTCACTATAGTGTGTATTATTATGAATGCTTATTATTAATCTGTATTTTTTCTAGATAATTATTTACTCTGTAGTTGTTATCTTTTGTTTCTATATTCTGGGCCCCATGACGTTATGGAAAATAACTTAGGCCTTTATAAATAATAACACTAACACTCGCCTAAACAACACAGGCTGATATGAACTTATAAAAGTTAATAGAAAAATATTTTATCGGTATGTAGGCCCGCATACCACAAAATATCAATAGAACAACTTATTTGGCGATATTAGCTTTGAAGAAAGAATTAAAAGAAAACTTCAAATCAATAAGGTATGGAAATAACGTGAAATGCATTGACTGCAATATTATGTTAACTCAATTTTAATTAACTTAAAGCCGTAGGCGTAAAGATAAGGGAAGTTTAAAAATTGTCATGTGTTTACATTTAAAGACATTTTGTCAATAGCTTAGGCATATAGGCTAGGGCCTACTGTGCCATGTAGCATCCGTTTTATTAATTGATAATGATTAGCACTAGGCCTAATTAGAGGTTAAATATTTGTATTAGTATTTTAACTATTTCAATGTTAAATTAGAAATCTAGAACTCATTAGATTGGCATCGACAGAGAAAAGTTCGGGCCAGTTGAGTTATACATGTAGGCTGCATCCTGTAGGCCTACATGTAGGCTATAAAACTAAAGGCAAGAGCTGAGGATGGCAAGAGGGGACCCACCTCATCATGAAATATTTTCCCCCACGATTAAATGGTAATTAATCCACCGAACTGAGGAAGGCAACGGGAAACCACTTCAGAAGCCATATTTTTCCCAAGCTGTAGGCTACATAAGGTATAGATAAGGTATAGACTTTGTGAAGGGATTAACTTGTTAATCTAAGGAGTGCTCTTATGGAGCGAGAAAGCAGACTTTGAGTATGAATATGTACCTTGCCACTTGGCAGTAATTTGAACCTGCCACTTGGCAGTGCACTGAAGAGATATATTGAGTAAGCCGCTATAGCATAGGCTACATATATAGAGCAAACCGTTCCACCTCGTAGTATAAGAGATTAGCATCCCAATTGTAATGACATGCACTTCTCCACGTTTAGGATTGATATTGGTTGCCAGAATATTTACGCCATCCCCCTGATCCATAAAGATGTAGATCACTTGGTCAGACGATTACCAATTGATAAAAATGTTAAAATTTCGATGCAAAAGTGCGCATATTTTTTGTAATCTTATTGCGGTGAGAAATAGGCTTAATAAACTTATAAAACTCCCATTGGATATCTCCACGATTGTCAGATAAGTGTATTAGAATAACTTAAGTCTGATAAATATTTAAACTACTGCTATAGTAGTAATGCAGTGATAGATATCGCAGATGCTCAGGTAATTTTCGTGATCTTGTAGTCTTTATTCTTGCTATGGATACTAATGTTGTAAATATAGGCCTGGTCTTTATCAGAGCATGTTTCCCAAAGTTTCAATTTGTAACAATGAATTCATTTTTCAAGAAAATGAACAAACATTTTGAAAGGCAGTGGATATTCTCATTATAGAAATGAGATAAGAAATGATAATTTTCACTAAAATTTTGTCAGTGGCGGAAATTTTTCATTAATCTCTAACAGAATTTAGGAAATCTTAATCGTATTTTTACAATTGAATAGGTACTGATAGATACTTCTCGAACGAGCAACCGATGGATCAAACGTAGAAACAGTTCAGCAGCTGCAGCCTTGTCCAGTTCAAGCTGTTCGCCTTTACTCATCTTTAAGTTCTTCCTGGAAAAGCCCACGAGCGATTTCTACCTCTACTTGAGAAGGCAAGTATCGCTGACCAGCAATGGAGAATATGTGGCGATGGATCCGCTGTTGAAACAAAGTAATTAAAGAAAAACCGGCAAATCATATCGATAATATGCCTTGTGAGAAACTATCGGAGCAATGCTGAAAACGATTACATTATTATTAGCTAGGCGTAATGGCAACAGAAATAAAATTTTAATTTATAAAGCGTGAACAGCTACGGTATATAGCAAGGAGCACCTATAGCAACAGAGGCTCTGAGCAGAGCAACAACTGCTCAAGGAGCAACTGCAGTCCTCCGTTAATTCGATAGTAATAAAGCAAATACGTGAAAACATCAGCTATAGGCTTATAGTCTCTCCAATTATTTCGATTTTAGAACTATCAATAAGGTTAGTTTTTGGATTCATTCCTTCAGATAAATGGGCTCGACCCGTCGCGCGGGGGCTTACGTGCCTGAATGCTATACATCGCTTTCGTCCGCTGATGCACGAGATTGGAAGGAAACCTTTCATGTAAGCGACTCGGAGAGACTCTGCTCTATTACCGCCACAGCGTCAAACAATATCGAATTACGCAAAACCCTGTCCTTCGCTCCAACACCCAGCGCACGTTCGAGAAACTCTATAGTAAGTAAGATGAACATAAAGGATCCGCTCAGCGCGAAATCACCACGATATGAAAATTCTGGCTCCATGTCGCGCCCTTCGAACTGCAATCTACACGGAAGAATATCAACGCCAGCTTCTCGTTCTTCTAGCATAACGTCATTGAAAGGTCGTGAAAGCACCAGAAATTCTTCTCCAAGAACTTTTCGTGAGCCACCGGCGGATGACGAAAGAATGAAATTTAACTCTAGAGGGCCATCTCCTCGGCAGCCTGTTCCAAGGCCAAGGTCTTTAGCTAGAGGAGCTTCTTCGCCTGCAACTGAGATCTATCATCGTGTTTATACTGACACAAGGGTGGAAAATAAAATCAGCGCTGATGATATGACCAGAAGCCTGATCCACGGTATTCCAGATGGAGAAGGCAGAAGATCGCCAATTTTGGGAACCTCTGGCTCACATTCTCGACTCACAGGTGAAGCTCGTGTTAGTAAACGAGCCCAGAAGAATAGAAATGACATATCCAGTGAAGATTCACCAGAATTCCTGGAAGAGAATAATCGGAATGGGATTTTTTCCAGTTTAAGTGCGCATAAAAAGTCTGAATTCAGCCGTGTTGAATCCGATGAGAGGAATTCTGGATCATATCATGAAGCGAGATCCAGATCAACTCTGTCCTTGACAGCCGGGCCCAGGGCCGCTCCGAGAATGCCTTCTACTCCTCGACAGTCTGTGGTGACTAGATCTTCAGCTCATGAAGCAGATGTCGCTTTATTTGGTAAAGAATTGAAAAATCTAACACGTTCAACACTTTCTGCGTCAACTGAACATCGCAGAGAAAGGGAGTCATTTGAGAGGGCACCTCCTTGCAGCACTCGTGCTAATTTTGATGACACTAATAAATCAGCGAAGGCGTTTTCACATCTGAGAAGAACTGCCGATGAGAGAGATCCGCATGAAATCAGAAATCTACTTCCTACGGACGGAGGTAAATCACAAATTTCCAGACAACCGGAGACTCGAAAATCAATTCACTCTCTAATGTCTGCTCCCAGTAAACGCGATGTTGTCAAAACCGGCAGTAATCACTCTATAGATCACACAGCTTCCGAGAGGGAGCAACGGTCTGGTAATTTTCGTGATTACGAGGCGTACCAGGCGATGAACGATCGTGGGTGCTCCAAGCGGGCCACTAATTCAGTAGAAAGGCGAGATAGTAACCATTCTGAATCTTCACAATCTAGTCGAATGGCATATGATAAACGTCAATCAACTTGTAAATCGCCTGGTCCAGATAGTTGTCAATCATCTCGTATGCCGCCTAGTTCTGACAGATACGAACTGATGAGATTAAAGGATTCTCTTCGAGATATATCACCAAAGCTTGAATGTATGATGGAAGATCATTCTTATTCAAAAAGACAAGCTTGTCAGAGTGAACCATTTAATTCCAGAACCTACGGTGATCTAAATGACGATGATTATATTGAACGCCGGGGAGATGGCACTAACAAGCAGTTATTCTCTCCAATGCTGGGCACCAGTTTGAGAAGTTCTGTTGGCAGTTATTTGAGTTCACCCACCGTTCAGAGGCAGTCCCTATTCGGTGGAGCAGAGATCTCTCAAAGCTGTTCGGGACGTAGATCCATGACAGCAGAGAGGAGCAGGTGCGCCAGGTCCAGTTCCACCTTGATGTCTCAGATGGATTTAATTTTAGGCAACGAAATCGCCTACGATTCAAGGCTAGCCTACAGTTCTTCTGAGCCGCTTTCTCGACGAGGCTACTTCACGTGGAGTAGTAGTACATTTGACGCAGACATAGGTGCAATTCAGACTACAAATTCTGTAAGATTTTCCTTTACGTTTTAGACAAATATTTATGCTAAATAGTGTTCGCTTTTCTAAGCCAATACAAATCTGAGAATCTCTCAATTTTTAGACTTATAATAATATTAATTATTTAAATGCTTTTCTATGATACATACTATGACTAATTATTTTAAAACGATTGAATGTGACTGTTCTCTCTTCAGCATCTTGCCAAGAGGCGGGTTCATTGTAATTCATAGTCAAAGTCTGCTCTCATGCTCAATTTGAAGAGCCCTCTATCGAGCAACAAGTTAGTCCAATTACAATAGCATATGACTAATCCCCTGTTATGTCCGTTACAATGAAGAATAGACCTAACTGTAAACTGCACGTGTCGTTAGAGGCGACTTTGTAAGAACTGAGGATGGCAACTGGAAACCTCCTCAGAAGCCATGCTATTCACAATCTATGAGCTACATAAAGGTGTGGATAAGGTTATTTTTGTGAAAGGATTAACTCATTAATCGATGGAGTACTCCTTTTGGAACGTGAAAAGGAACATTTGAGTAGGAATATGTATCTTTGACTTAGCTGTTACTGGGCAGAACATTAGAACGAGATAATATAGTTCCCGTGCAGTATCATGTATCATGGCCGGTACAGAATAGACCAATCGTTTGCTTTATGATTCGTAAGAGACGACTAAACAGAAAACAGAAAAATACAGTAGGATTCCACCTCGGGAGCTATAATTAACATATATACAGGCTAAAATGAGATAAAGACATTTCTATATGCAATTGAATCAATTCTTGATCAATGGAGAGCTCTCATTAGGCGTGAAAGCATACTGTGATTAGGAATATTTACATGAACTTGGCACCTGTCACCTGGCAGAACACATGAGAGAGAGAGAGAGAGAGAGAGAGAGGAGAGAGAGGGAGAGAGAGAGGAGTGTAGGATACGTACCTGACAGTGCTGTGATGCTGATTCTGGCACTATTAGTGACCCAGGCGTTCTTGTCGGATGTATACATAGACACTTTTATCTTCGAGCCTGCTCTTTTAAACAATATAGAAATATCAATCGAATGTTTTTTTGTATTTTGCAGACGTGGACAAATCGGTTTGAACCCGGGATACTGTTATTTATATTTCTCTTAATATTAATGTTCTGGCGCCTGAGTCATCACATCTTCTAACGGATGAAGAAGATTGAATAAACTCTGCAATTTCAAAACTCAATGAATAACTTTATTTAGTTGGTGCTGACTCAGATAGTCTTGTCAATTTTAATGCAATTATACGTCTTGAGATTGATCACATTTAGCTAAAAAATTGCATTATTGAGAATGAAGAAAAATCGTATTGAAGGGAAAAATAAAAATTGTAATAAGCTTTTGCAAAATTACAGTATAATATTATCGGTATACATTTGTTCCAATGATGGGAAGTGTTCTATTTGAAAACTTAATCCGCTCCAAATCGAAAGCTTAATTTTATTGTTGAGTCTCTTTCTCCATTTGTAGGCTATATAGGCCTAACAATTAAATACTTATAGGCATGCAGCGAATGTCCAGAGTCAAAATTTTTATGCGCCATAAGTTTATAAATCGTGCAAAATGAATCAGTCAATGAGAGGCTCAAATCCTGTGCTCAACCGTTACTGGTACTATGGAAACGACGCCGTACGTGCAAATAGCCAATCTTTAAAATTAAAATTTATGACCTTTTAAAAGTCCATTTAATACTTTAATCTTATGGATTCTCCAGGTGACACGCATAGACATGATTATAGCGACAACAAAAACGAAAAGAAAAACTGGAAAAAATACAATGTAAAATATCTTATCAGCCAAGACTGCTACCTAGTCACTCGATAGAAAAATATTAGAAATAAACTCAATGTGAATTTTATATCTTTTGCTCACCCAAGTCACTATCAGAGATGTCGCAAGTCAAATATATATGTAGATTTTATATAGATAATGCTGAAAACTTTTCAGTAGCGCTAGTCAAGAATAATACATTGTGTAGCTGCAAAAGCAAGAACTGCACGAAGGTATCTGCCAAAGTAGCTGCTAGATTTCAAGTCTAGAATCCAGGCTTCAAGGATGCTTGTGCCCTCGCATTTTTTACGCAGAAATTTTCTGTAACGACAGCCCTGATGAATGAAGCAAGGTCATTGTCCAGACATCGATCCTGGGGCAGTGTGACTTGGCACCGTGCCAGCATCTGACCGAGGCTCAATGAAAACATTGCGTAAAATACTGCGCAATTCCAGAAACACCACGCATTGCAACATCCTCGATTACGACATAGTGTAGGTAGCGCAGTAAAATAAAATGTGAAATAAGAATAATAATGACTGTGTATTGAAGCACGTGTTTGCAGACGCTAAAATTTGTTATTTCGAATAGTTGAACATACGGTATTAACCGTGGCGGATCCAGAGGGGGGCCCAGGGGGCCCGGGCCCCCCTTTGGCCCGACGATAAAAAATGTAAACTATATTTTCATTGCATCTATGACAATTTCTAAGTGTAAATATGTTTTAAGGGTGTTAGGGGGGCTGGGCGGGGGAGGAGGGGTACGAGGGAGAACTCGAACAGTCCGACTACCTGGAATTTTTTCAAATATGGGCCCCACTAGGGGCTCATATAATGGAAGGGGGCTCAAAAAATGTTGACCGTTTCACTAGCTCTCAATTTTCACTTTAATCACAGTATAAGAGGAAAGAGGTGTAAGTATAAATTGTGAACTCTGTCCCGGAGCAGTGGTGCAAACAGCCTTGGCTGGGATCGAGGGGCTTAAGTCCCCCCACCTTCTGCCAAAATTAGGTCACTCTTGCAATTGGTCCAGATCCGCAGAGTTTCTTCAGAAGTTAAAAGAACGTACTTTTTCCTGTGCAAATGTAGGATTTTAGGCATATTAGGTTTTCCTCTCACATTAGTAACGGTATGAGTGGGGGGGGCGGGGTAAGATACGGAGATACACTTACTCTATGAGCCGAGCGCAGTATACTGAAAAATTTTGAGCCCCCCCACACAGCATTTTTTTGGTTGCGTCACATGTCCAGAAGCAAAAAATGTGTACACTCTCCAAAAAATTTTTCGAACCCCCCCTTAAAAATTTCCTGGATCCGCACCTGGGTATTAATACCTATTCGGTGCATAGTGAGAAAATGCGAGGTCAAAATTCAAATATTAAAGTGTGCAGATAGATAGGGAACGTGAGGAACTTGTTAAGTGCATCGTTTAAGTTAAGTAATTTCCGATATATACTTAAAGTAGTTTGGTATCGTTTCTCGGACGGGATGATCTGAAATCTCTGACCGGTAAATTGATAATGGAATAAACTCGTAACAATTTAAACGTGTGGTTAAAAGTTCAATGATATCATGATGAATAAAAAGCTAATGTTAGCGTCAGTTTCCTCACTCGAAAGTGATGTCAGTGACGGGCGAGCCCAGGATTTGAACCCCGCACATACTGATCCGCGGTCGAATAGCTTACCGACATCGCAATAGCTTACCGATGAAGGATTACTTTTGATGGGTTGCACTTCATAGAGTGCTTCACATATCTTTTAGATATATATCACATATCATTATTTATCTCCGAAACTATCATTCTATTTTCAGTTACAGTGCACTTCGAAACTGTTCCATACAGTAAGAATCCTATGAACTCATAGGTTATCTAATTCTGTTGTTACTTTGTAATAATGAAAACAAAATTGATGTTTGTTTCATTTGTGCAAAAGTTTTAAATTCTATACAAGTTCACAGATTTCAGCTCTTATACACGCTTAAATTTAAGAGTTTTGAACCCTACTTAGCTCTCAGTTGTCCTCCTAAATTTGAAATTTGCACATTATTGTTTAATTATCATTTATTTGTTTTTTTTTAATTGCTGCTCTTGCCGAAATCGCCTTTAAGCAAAGATATTTAATTTGACAAAGATTACTTCTACGCAGTGACCAATATGCAGACTATCTCTCAAATCTGTAAATAAGCTGCAGTGGAAACACTGAGCAGTAAATTAATTATCTTGTAGTATAAGCATAGGTCAAGATTTCAGAGTCCAAATCAACTGGTCCTTGGCCATTGATGTTGTTGTAGTTTATGGCGACATCCAAAGTAATATTACATAAAATAATGAGTAGTAATCACAGTTGACGAACAATATTTCAACTCCAGGAAATTTATGAATGGCTACCCGGGCGTAAAACTTAACGTTGCTCAAAATTGCAAATGACTCATATATAGCAGTTGTAAAAAGCATTAGGAATTTGAGTATCAATTTAGAAATTTGAAAGTTGTGTGCACATACTGCACTTTGTGAAAACTTATTATGTGAGTTACGTTCTACCATGACCCTGCCATTTAGCAAAACTGAGTGAGTGAGTGAATGTGAGTGAATGAGGGAGTGAGTGGTGAGTGAATGTGAGTGAGTGTGTGAGTGAGTGAGTGAGTGAGTGAGCGAGACTGAGTGATGTGGAAAGGGAGTTAGTGAAAAAGAGAGCGAGTGAGAGAGAAACAGAGAGGTAGAGGAAAGAGAGAGAGAGAGAGAGAGAGTGAGAGAGTGAGAGAGAGAGAGACTGAAAGAATGAGCATGTTTAGTCTAATTTTATTTATTCTAATGTTGAAACTAAATTTAGTGTCGACTGCAGTGATCTACAACGGAATACGCTTAAAAAAGATTCCAAGGCCATGAAATGCAGGCCACTCGGGATGGTGTCTGGACATTGGCGTGGAAATGCTGCCTTGGCCCTCGGCCGGCCTACTCGATCATGGCCGTAGCTCTGACGACTCTAATTAATGCAATGCTAGAGCAGCTAATTTAACTCACTCACTCACTCACTCACTCACTCACTCACTCACTCACTCACTCACTCACTCACTCACTCACTCACTCACTCACTCACTCACTCACTCACTCACTCACTCACTCACTCACTCACTCACTCACTCACTCACTCACTCACTCACTCACTCACTCACACTCACTCACTCACTCACTCACTCCTCACTCACTCACTCACTCACTCACTCACTCACTCACTCACTCACTCACTCCCTCACTCACTCACTCACTCACTCACTCACTCACTCACTCACTCACTCACTCACTCACTCACTCACTCACTCACTCACTCACTCACTCACTCACTCACTCACTCACTCACTCACTCACATCACTCACTCACTCACTCACTCACTCACTCACTCACTCACTCACTCACTCACTCACTCACTCACTCACTCACTCACTCACTCACTCACTCACTCACTCACTCACTCACTCACTCACTCACTCACTCACTCACTCACTCACTCACTCACGCACTCACTCACTCACTCACTCACTCACTCACTCACTCACTCACTCACTCACTCACTCACTCACTCACTCACTCACTCTCTTCCTCTTCCTCGTTCTCTCTCTGCCTCTCTCTTCCTTTATCTTTCTCTCTCTCTCTCTCTCTCTCTCTCTCTCTCAATTTTCCTGAGCATATTTTCTATCGCAATAAATCGCGAACAATCGATGAATTAGCATCAAACAATGGAAAGAACTACAACACTGAATCACGAAGAAACAGAACTGAATCTGATGCTTGTTTGATACTTATTCAAATAAAATTATACATTTAATTGAGCCTGGCCCTACTTCGCAATCTTCTGAAGCAGTCGGAAGGCATTTAAGCTCAGTGCCACTAACAATGCAGTGCCACTAATAAAATGAACAAGGGCAAACTTTGGATTGCTTTGTTTGAATGAATCGAGTTCTAATTCCGAAGTTCTTTTTAAACAATTCATGCAAACAAAATAAACGCGGAAACACATACATAATGTCTTAAACTTATTGAACGAGAGTTGTTAAAACTGTAAGACAACACTGAGCAGACAACATTGATCAGACAACAATGAGCAGACAAGACTGAGCAGACAGCATTGAGCAGACAACACCAAGCAGACAACACTGAGCAGACAACACTGAGCAGACAACACTGAGAAGACAACACTGAGCACTCACATTAGTGACACTTTGTAGCGAATTCTTTTGATAACTCAATTAACTTCCAGTGAAATGTATTTTCTTTTTCAAGTTGACTTAACTACATGTAGGCCTATGTAAAACAAAGGACTGTTAATATGTTTCTGAAAATAATTGGAATTTAATATCTCACCTAAATAATTATTCGTTTCTGCCGTTTTTCTATATCTGTTGTATTGCTGCTTGTAACTGCTATTTATTTCATTGCAACTGCCTGTGGTTGTCAGATTGTGAAGAAATAAAGAAAAGATTGTAATTTCTTTAGTATAGTAAATGACAAAAACCAGTTGAAATGGACCGACTTAAAAATACCTTTTCATCAGACACTGTAGGACGTATAATATGGATCTAATAGTTTATTTCTTTCGTAGAAGGATTATCCAAAGGACCCTTAACCTGACGTTTGTCAACATTTCTACCCCTATCTCCAGCTACAGTAGATCTGCCCCTCCTGCCCTATTATGTAAAATACTGGTCACACCACCAGTATAGTTCTTTCAATGCCGCACTATAGCCCTGCGCCTAGCCCTACATACATACCGGAGAGCTGTGTAATTCTACAGCGCGAGTCAAAGTAGGATAATATCGATTGCCTGATAGAAAATTCATGAGGAAAATAGAAATGATCGGAGACTGAAGAGAATACGCAGGAATAGAGGCAGAGTAATTTGCGTGGTTGACGGTGGAGGGGGGGGGGGGTGTTTTGATCAGTGCGGTTCACTGAGAGCAATTTACATGCAGCACTTGCGAACATTAGCTGCAGCCCAATCATAGCTTACTCAAGTAGCGTTACTTTGCTGCCAAAGACAACGTACATACTTTGCTAAAATGCAGTTGTTGTTGTTCAATCCTTTCCTTTATTGTTTTCCTTTATTGTTTAATCCTTTTCTTCAATGTTCAGTGACGTTTCCAGCATTTCTGGAGGGGGTTTGAAGTTTCAAAATGAAGTGACCCTTTTTGGTGACTCGTATGATGTATACTGAGGCATATGAGCCATTCGTTTATGATCCTATGATCAACTGATCTGCTCTTCACTCACTCATTCATTATCACGCGCTATTTTATCATCTGAAACGGGGAATTGCAGTTTTAAATAATGATCAGCTACTCAGCAGCTACCTAAGGGTGATTCGCCACATATGCCTACCCCTCTTGGCAACGCCATTGCCAATGTTTCAATATTCCGAAAATGTTTTCATTAAATAAAGCTTTCTACATGCAAATTAATCGAAAAAGTTCATGTCATTTGTAGAATGATATTTTTAGTCTCCTGACTTAGGGTTGCATTTGTACATTTCTGTCATACATGTCATACCTCTCATACATGTCATACATGTCATACATGTCATACCTGTCATACATGTAATACCTGTCATACCTGTCAAACCTGTCATACATGTCATATCTGTCATACCTGTCATACCTGTCATACATGTCATACCTGCCACACATGTCATACCTGTCATACATGTCATATCTGTCATACATGTCATACCTGGCACACCTGTCATACATGTCATACCTGCCATACATGTTATACATGTCATACCTGTCATGGATGCCATACATGCCACACCTATCATACATGTCATGCATTTCATACCTATCATACTTGTCATACATGTCATATCTTGCATACATGTCATACCTGTCATACCTGTCGTACATGTCATAAATGTCATATCTCTCATAAAGATTGTAGTATGGCTGTCGAATTTTGTCTCAGAAAAATTTAATTTGGCAAAACAACTATTAAGATATCATGAGCAATATTTAAACAACTGTAACATCAATTGCTGCATTCCGTATCCGCTGTAACATTCTGCCAACAAGTCGTCTCGTTATTCAGCAATGCAATGGTATTGACTGTTTTGACCCTATACATACTACGTAGTATGTAGACGATCAAAACAACTTCTTGACTTCATGTTGTAATGTAACGTAATTTCATCGATTTCACTTCAGTCGACGCTGGGTTCGCGCAAGTCAATCAATTCTCTTTCTCTTTATGCTCAAATACTTCAACCATCACTACTTAAGAACAACATTGAAATGAATTTAATTAAATACTTGGCTGCCTGATGTTGTGCTGATGGGAAAGCAACCAGGAGAGGTGAATATTGACCTATAAGTTTGGATTTAAGTGGAGGCTATTTTGTTCTAGTTGTCATTATACCTAAAAATGTAGAGCATGTGCAAAACAACTAAAAATCTAAGACGCACAATACAAGTCTCATGTTGCTCCTTAATGGAGCTCGCAAGTTTTCAGTCTAAACCTTAAATTGTGGTTTGAAGTCTTGATTCATACCAATCGATTATTAGAAAAAATTAAGAAACAGAATCTTAACTATGAGGTGAATTAAAAGCAAAATATTAATTACATTTTTTCTTACCTGTAATGTGAATTAAAAGCAAAATATTAATTACATATTTAATTAAATTCATAGCATACTGGAATTAGACAAAATTAATAGATATGTAAACTAAATAGAAGAGTAATTGTTGTATGATCTCCTCTAGAGTGATCTCAAGAAAGTCAACGTACGCCCTGCTCTCTATCAATGGTGCAGTAGCGTGATCGAGAAATAATCTGATTGTGTCGATGGCTCCAAGACAAAACTAAAATACGCCCGGGAAGAACTGACTCGTGCTTTTGAGCGAGGTTGCATCCGGGACTCATTTTCTCAGGGCTCTGTTAGAGGACAGAACAACCGCTGCTAACGATTAATTATTTCTCGTATTGATTTACCACGCAGTACTCTGCACTGTTTTGCAGCATCATGCTGAATGAAGCAGTCTGTGCTCCATTATTCGCATGCTGCGCGCAAGCTGTCTGTAGTATACTACGCATTGACGGCTGCGTGTGACTCGCTATTCATAACAATCGAGCTCTGAGAGCAGAACAAGTCGGATAAAATATTTTATGTGTCTGAAATAAGTTGAGCCAGTCAAATCAAGCTTATTTTTTAACAATATTACATATAGAAGATCAGTATAGACCTTAAGTGAGAGCAGTAAGGCCGTAATACCTACTTTATCTCAGAGCTGAAGGTATAGAGATTAAAACGTTACTACTAGTTGGCACTACCGATTTATTCTAATATTTTAATATCTAACAATACAGTGGAATAATTCAGAATATGTCCTGTATTTTATATTATTTATTTTGTTGATTTAAATCACCAGACCTTGATGTTAGCATTGAGTATAACTGGATATAAATCTCAGGCTCGATGAAAACTTTAAGTCTTGGACCCCTGACAATACGGATAAGTGCATAGGACTACTGTACAGTTGATTTAGACGATGTCTGTAGCAGTACAGCGAATGCTGGCCAAGAAATTTGGAAGCCTGAACGTATTTCATAAAAGTGCGGCGGAAAAGAAAAATAAAGGTATGTTAAATTTTTGTCAGTTAAATTATTTGGAATTATTTGGAATACGTCTACTAACTGTGAATTGATATATTTAATCTAACACGAACTATTGATTAAGCGACATATTATATACTGTATATTTTCGAAGTGACATTTTTTTTATTCGGAGATATTTTAAAATCAGCTTCAAATTAAGTTCTTATTGTGAGTCCATTCATTAAGGAGAAAGTTTTTGAAATTTGAATCATCCGTGCCGAATTAAATGAAAAATCAAGAGCAAGTTAATTATGCAATGCTATTAGTATGTTATTTCATTACAAATATTAATCGCACATCGCATTATCACAGTGATTTCGGGACAAAGTAACTTACTTGGTATAGATAGCTACATTTAAACCCTAATGTTACCCCGTGTTGTGCCCGGGCCTCGTGTTGAGACCGGGTGTGGTTGAGACCACTGCAGAATAGGGCAACTCCAAACAAGCTGCCGCGTGTACGTAAGAGGCGATTAAGAGGTGAGGAAAGCAGAGGAGACCCACCTCGCCATGAAATGTTTTCCAGGATTTAGTGGAAGGTAATCCATTATAAAACTAAGGAAGACAACGGAAAACCACCTCAGAAGCCATACTATTCCCAAGCTATAGTCTACATTAAGGTGTGGATAAGGCTTAGCCAATTGTGAAGGGATTAACTCGTTAATCGATGATGTGCTCGTTATGGAGCGTGAAAAGCTGCATGTGAGTTGGAATATGTACGTTGGACCTGCCGCTTGGCAGATTTGCCTTGTGCCACACGCGCTGTCGACATTTGTGCTCGTGGCTCTAATGTGGAAGTGACATACGCCGTTACGACACTTGCGCGGGTGCGAACCTTGCGCGGGTAAGCCACTTGCGCGAGTACGACACTTGGGCGGATAAGACACTTGCGCGGGTATGATACTTGCACGCGTAAGACACTTGCGCGGGTACGACACTTGAGGGGGTAGGACACTTGCGCGGGTACGACACATGCGAGGGTACGACACCTGCACGGGTACGACACTTGGGCGGGTACAACACTTTAGGGGGTACGACACTTGAGGGGTACGACACTTTAGGGGGTACAACACTTGAGGGGTACGACACTTGAGGGTACTTGCACGGGTACGACACTTGAGGGCTTTTTACTTGCTCAGTCGATACTTGCGAGAGTATGAATTTGGTATGAATTTGCGAAGAGTCTACTGCACTAGTAAGATTATTTCACACAATATTTTTATATATCTAATGAAAGATTTTTATTAAACCATCTGCTAGAACATAAATTAACAATATCTCATAGCACTCCACATTTATTGTTATGGAATGGTTTATTACTACAAATAATTCTTGATAAATTTTCTTATATACCTATTCTATATCTATTCTGTAATAAATTGAAAATTTGTTATAAAAATTGTAGATCAATTCAATACAATGATTTAACAGTTTTATTTTCAATAAATATTTTCAATTGTATTATAGCGGCTCGAATATAACGCAGCTAGGTTTCACATACTTACTTGAGTTCAAATACGACTCCATTTTTAACAATCCGTTCTCACGATCTTTTGCTGTAAATGTTTTATTTTAATAAATGACTTTAAAAGCACAATGTTACCAAAAGTATCATTCTCATCCTTTTGTAATAAATATTTATGCTTTAATGATGGCTTACCAACATTGGTTGGATACAAATGATTGATTAATGTTCTTGCAATAAACGTTTAATAATATCCTAGCGGTTCCAAACTTCCATTGGTTCCATTCTAACTTATAGGGAGTATAATTATGGATAGGTTGGTTAAGATGTACACTTGTGCAGGTATTATAGTTTGATCGATCTTTGAGAAATCCAAAGACTAATAGATTGTCTATTCGATTCGATTTTTGACACTCATGGTGTGCTGCTAATTAATGCCAATACTTTAACCTTGATGCCAGTACTTTAACCCTAGTAAGTGGAATTAGCAGTTCAATAATATATGCCTAAATTCTATGGTCATTTTACCTACATTTACATTAGTGATATAATGCCTATTTAAATTATCATGTAATAAATATTTATTTCTTTAATTAATGACGGCATGAAAATGAAAATTTTTGAATGCAATGGTTTAATTTATTCTCATCCGATAAGTATTTATTAATATACTGCCGTCTTCAAAATATTGTCGCGCCGCGCAACCCCGGTTTTCCAGATGCTTCCAGACCAATTCAAAGGCTTTATCCGTCCATGAAGCTTAGCCACTCTCTGCCCTTTTACTTCACCATACACTCGAATTCAGTCCTATACATGTGTTTACCATAGAGCAATCATTACTATAGTTAATTACGTTGCGGTTTAATTAGAGTGTAATTAGTTTTAATGATATTTTCAGAACGGAAGGGCTCGATGGAAGTTTTCCAGGAGCTCTACACTATAGGACCGGTGCTGGGTAATGGCGGATTCGGTGTTGTGTATGAGGGAACTCGCGTTGCTGATGGATTACCAGTGGCCATCAAACACATTGCCCGGTCAAAAATCTCGGACTGGTTTGAGGTAAGCTTGAAGCTTGGTAGTTCACTGTCCCCTCTTTCTCTCTCTCTCTCTCTCTCTCTCTCTCTCTCTCTCTCTCTCTCTCTCTCTCGGTGTCCTCTCTCTCTCTCTGTCCTCTCTCTCTTTCTCTCTCTCTTTCTTTCTCTCTCGTCTCTCTCTCTCTCTATCTCTCTTCTCTCTCTCTTATTTCTCTCTATCTCTCTCTCCCCCTCTCTCTCTTTGTTCTCTCTCTTCTCTCCTTGCTCTCTATATCACTCTCTCTCTCTCTCTCTCTCTCTCTCTCTCTCTCTCTCTCTCTCTCTCTGTTCTTCAAGCGGCATTTGCAAGGTATCTATTTACGGTCTAGTTTCACAATGCTGCTTTCGTTTGTCTGTGCTATGGCGATCTGTAACTGACTTTCTACTTTTCTGAGTTGTCGGGTGGATAGCACAATTGTCTAGCTCAATAGGCAGCAGGGTCGAACCCTGGTCACTTCATGCATATTGCTCCAAGACTAACACAAATTGTGTTAACAACTGAAATAAATTGAGCTGAAACTAAATTAAATTAATCAGAAAGTAAAATAAATTAGGCAAACACTTAAATAAATTGTGTTCTAAACAAATTTTAGCTTTTAATAGTAAGAAAAATATTCGTATTAGTAAAAAGAATTACAAATATAAAAAACTATTGAGTTAAATAAAGAATACGACTATAGTGTCAAATCTTAACAGATCTCCCAATTAGTTCTCGCCATTTTATTTATGAATTTTCGTCAAATGACTAGGATAGAATAGAGTACGCATCTTTGGTTTTAAATTCATCATTCTTTGCACGTACATGGAGACGGCAATCCGTGCGCATATTATAAGCGAGTTGAGCAGATGAGCTTAGGATGAGTGCAGTAGCGTGGGTGAGAAGTTATCGGTGACCTGCTCTTAGCCTGAATTTAGGTAAATATTTAATGACGGCTTTAAATGTGCTCCCACTGGATACTTCCAGTGGATACTTTATGTAGCTGGACCAACCTCGTTCTGTCATGATAGAAGCAGACTATAAGTAGACATTTAGTGCAAGTTTAAAATTATTTAGTATTTCTTAACTATGTTGAATGCAAAGATGTAAAAAGAATGTTTTGGCGTCCGTATACTTTTAGTTTTTAAAATTTTCGGTTAAATATTTTTATTCTGGGTAAAAGTGGTCTGCAGATACTTTTTAAATCAGTGGCTCTCTTTCGTATCTGTATGCAGTTCACATATTTTGTGTCGCTAAGTTATTATAATTGCTCTAAGTTATTATAATCAGGCTAAATTATTATAATTGATGTAAGTTACAAAAGCGTTACGTTACTATCATTTATTTGTTAAGATTTACTATAACTGAACTACCTAATGAGGCGTTATGCACATGTATAGTTGATCCTGCAGATTATATAATATCCCTGCATGTGCTGGTCTATGACGCTGAGATAATGATGTAAAGCTTCTGAGGTCAGAAATAATGCGCTACAGATCTCCCTTACGTGAGGAGTCTTCATACTCCACTAATCTAGTATCTAAGCGTTGTATCAAGCTAATTACTCCACTAATCTAGTATCTATGCGCTGTATCAAGCTAATTACTCCACTAATCTAGTATCTAAGCGTTGTATCAAGCTAATTACTCCACTAATCTAGTATCTAAGCGTTGTATCAAGCTAATTACTCCACAATTCTAGTATCTAATCGTTGTATCAAGCTAAATACTCTACTAATCTAGTATCTAATCATTATATCAAGCTAATTGCTTCAGTAGTCTCAACTAAATTGACTAATTTTTGTTAGAGAGTAAGAGATAGAGAGATAGAGAGATAGAGAGATCCAGAGGGAGAGAGAGAGAGTGTGTGTGTATAGAAAGCTTTCCATGAAGTTAAGGCTTAACTATAGGTCTATTTCGGTACCCATAGGGTACACTGTAGAATGTAGACTTATGAGAATTCTTTGTGGCGCAATGCTTCAAGAACACAAACTTGTTTTCAAAAGTTGTTGGACTTCGCTGAAATGACATTTATATCTGAGATATGAATATGCGAACATTTTCATACTTTCTGTAAGATTTCTAATGAGAAAGAATCAGAGATTTAGTTAAATCTCTCACTTACTGTCCAGTTCTTTCATTAATCTATGCAGAGGTTTCCACCGGCCCTCTCCCCCTAAAGCAATCACGCACGCTTCGTAATCCTCCTAAATCACTATGTGCAAATTTCACTCCCCTATTTTTAACCCCTAGCCATCGTGCTTTTTTCACCCAGCCTTTTCACCCGGGCCTTTTTGACCGAGCTCCGTGCTTTTTTCCAATTCCCTTCTATTTTTCCAATGACTCTACTTGCGTCATTGTTAAACTTGGGCGGACGTCCCTGACTATCAGGAGATCGTCGATGTCATTTTCACTACAACCTCTTTCACGACGTCTAGCTGAGTAACGTGCAAGAGCAGTGCTATATTGCAGCATGGGCTCGGCTAATAAAACGTCAAACTGAATGAAGAGTTGACAATGTGAATTGTAGTCTCTGAAAGGTAGTGGTGTGAATTGGGCCGCCCTCTGTATGAAATAGAAATGCTTCTGCTGTAGATTGCTTTCAGAAGTTACAATGGATATATATTTTACGCCTAGGTTCTCGCTGTGACATGAGAGGTATAATAGTGTAATAAATACGACATGTATGTGCACGTGTGATCTGCTCATTGGCTTGGAATTAAATTGTAATCGATAGAGGGCTCTAAATGTGTAAAAATAAATATAATGTATATCTTCAACCTTGCTGTAGAGCGTGTTTTGTTGTTAAAAATTGATGAGAAAAGCTATTTATCTTGCTTCTGTCGGTGTCGGAGAGAGAGAGAGAGAGAGAGAGAGAATGAGAGAGAGAGAGAGAGAGAGAGAGAGGAGAGAGAGAGAGAGAGAGAATGAGAGAGAGAGAGAGAATGAGAGAGAGAGAGAGAGGGGAGAGAGAGAGAGAATGAGAGAGAGAGAGGGGAGAGAGAGAGAGAGAATGAGAGAGAGAGAGAGAGAGAGGGGAGAGAGAGAGCGAGAGGAGAGAGAGAGAGAGAGAGAAATAGAAACATGGCGAAATTTCACTTCTTTATCACTTCTCGTTCGTGTGCCTAGTATAATAATATAATATCTTCACTTTATCAATAACAATTACAATAACAATTAGAGTGCTACAGTCATCAATGACAACATCGAGCACTTATCATATCTACGATTATCTCGTTCCAGCAGGAAGACGGCACAGCCATTCCTATGGAGGTGGCGCTGCTGCAGAGAGTCGACACCGTGCCCTCTGTCGTCAGGCTCCTAGAGCACTATGAGCGACCGGACAGCTTCGTGCTCATCATGGAGCGTCCCACCCGCTCAGTCGATCTCTTCGACTACATCACCAACCACGGAGCTCTGCCCGAGTCCTTGGTCAGGGACTTGTTCCGCCAGGTGGTGAGGATCACGATGGACGTGCACCGGGCTGGAGTCGTTCATCGGGACCTGAAGGACGAGAATCTCCTGGTGGAGCTGGACTCTATGACTCTCAGGCTCATTGACTTTGGCTCCGGAGCAATGCTTAGAGATTCTGAGTATACAGAATTTGAAGGTAAAGTTTTTAACTTTTAAGTTTTATTTCTCATAACACTTTTTGGGCATTTACACAGGGGGAACTTATATTTTAAAGAGTTTGAAAATGTATGCAAATCTAATTTGCATACAATTTTCAGAATTTATGAGGGTTTCATTTTTAAATATAATTGCTTAACTGCACTCAGTTGTCTTAACAGCACATCGATAATGCTTACAGTTTTTATGGGATTTTATTTCTTATGGGATTATGCCATGAGAATTATGCAATTTAAATTATTCTAAAAGACTGCATCGATAGACATGTATGCTAAACTATGTAAGTGGCAACGATTAGCTAATTTCTCGTTATAATAATGATAATAATAATAAAGATTTAACGTCCGTTTCCTCATGCAAGAATGATGTCAGGGACAAGCTTGATGTTATAGCTGACATTCTATGATATAATTGGAAAGGATTAGAACGTCTTTCTAGAACTATGTTCGTCTAATAATGACTGAAATCGGCGAATCCTGCGATATTTTAAGTACAAAAATTCAGATACCATTTTTGAAATCAATAAATTAACGGTACTTACTTTCATTCAACTGCTACGGCCTAAATGCAGAATTCTACCGCTGTGACGCTACTGCATCAATTCAATACTTTCAAATAATCTGGTCGACATTCAAGGTCACATAGTTTGTCGATGTAAAAATAGCACAGAAAAATTCCAGATTTTTTAAATCAGTGCATGTCAAGTGACGTCACGATGTCTTGGTGCAAAACCTTACAGCTTTGTGGGACAGTTTAAAAATTAGAATCGGTATGTCGAACCTTAAAAAACTTCACATGTTTCATCCTACTAGTAAATACTGCTTAAATTTTTTTTACTTATCCATGGTTTAAACTACTATTGATAATAAATTATCTTTTTAAATAGGGCCATTTGTCTGCAAATGATACCAAGGTTCTAAGCAGCTATCTCACGTTACTGCATGGAATTAATCCGTGTTAAATCTTGGAGCCAGGCAAAATATGGACATTTATTGCGCCTCATAGCGCACAGGTAGCATATAGATAACAAGCCTTTTTTGCGCCTTATATGTATGCGACTCTTTGATTCAACTGTGATTTTGTAAAGTTTTTATTTCGTGACTTTTTATAGATTAGACAAAATAGATTGTCCTATCTATCCATCTAGTTTTTATCAGTGAGTGGATTTAGTTACTAATAGTCATTTTCTTTAGTAAGAACGGAATGTTCGAATGTTCGTAACGGCTGAAGTAGATGTGATAGGTTATATACATGTAGGTGAGGATTGATTGCTTATCAATATAAGAAACCGTTGTCTTAGAAAATGAATCAACCACGCAGAAGTGTTGCTTTGTTGATGCATTGCATAGAGGTGTTGTAACAAATAGAGCTATCTGCTTTTTCATTATTGCTTCTTTGGTCGTAAATGATTAATACTTTATAAAATCTTTCATTTCCCGTATCGCTTGTTTGATAAAGATTTTTTGCTGCTCTCAGCACTTCTATCGACAGGTGAAGATGACAGTCGATTCTCATTGAACATTTATATCTCATTTAATGTCAACGGTTTTCAGTAATTATGACGACATGGTATCAGGCACTTAATGTGAATTGAGAAGAGAATCGGATAAAAGTGCCTATTCCACAAAAGAAAGTGCAATTTTTGTATTTTAATAGATGTCAAATTAGACACAGCGTACGTCGTTATTAATGTTAGTTTTGGAAAACTTAAATGCGGATACCGGAAAAGTTATTCTTTATAAAAAAACTGATACTGCAAAAGGCAACGGAAAACTACTTCAGAATCCGTGCTTGTTTAAGCTGTGTGCTAGATGTAGCAAAGATTTTGTTTAATAGGAAGGATCAATGTGGCTGATGAAGTGTATGTCACGAGAGCAGGATAACAGAGAAATCTTAGGAATATGTATTCAGGATCTGCCACTTGTACTAACGCCAGTAAAAGATTTATTTATTTAGATCTAGGTTTTTGGTAAAAGAGACCCTTGGAAATATATTTAAAGAAATTGTTTTATATGAATAAATTCTTATTCTGGTGGAATAAATCTATTACTGGCTATAGTTGCTATTTAAGTATTGGTTTTAAGTTTTTACTAAAAAAATGAAACTATACTTTAGCACCCAAGAAAGTTCAAAGCTATGCCTGCGACTTTATGTGGTATAATTTAGGATTTGATTAGCTAATATTTGAGGAGTAAGTTATATATTTTTAGCAGCTTTCTAGGTCAAACTTGAATGAATTTTGTTGTCGTACTGCAAACAATGTAATAATTATAATTATTACATTGTGATTTAAATATTTAGTAATTAATTACTTATTAATTTCTTTACTAATTTATGCATATTATTTATTTCTTTTACTAGTTATTTCTTTTATTAATTATGTATTAAATTCTTTACGATGTGACTGCCAACCTCCTAGTGGCATCTGTATACTGTGAGGTTTTTAATTTACTACCTATTCTTATTTATTTTATTATTTTATTTTATTTATTTATTATTATTTTATTTTTTATTCTTCATTATCTGTAATTCAGTGACTTTTGTCGCGTTGCTAGGAATTAGTTTTATTGCGTAGTGATTTGTTGTTGTTATACTGTTTATTAACTTGCTATTTTGTATGACAACTTGTTTTTGTTTAGCTGGGACGGTGCGGTGCGTTCTATTGAAGTCCTGGACACAATTATTAATTACGCTTCTATATATACGTGTATACGCTACTGTTCCTGCATCCTTGTGCTGCTGAAATTGTTACTATAAAATACAAAAATACAACTTGTACTCCGGTGAATATTGCAATCTGGTAAAATTCAGAGAAGGTCGGACGGGGAGGGGGTGGGAATTTTTTTATATAACACAAAATGCTAGTCATTACGTTTTGACGCTAATGTTTAAATTAATTATGTTTTCGCATATATTTGTGGTCTAGGGGGAGAAAATCGTATTTTTTTACCTCCCCTCCCACAGTTTATCATCTAAAGCCTATGACGGCTTCAAACAGTAATCAAGACGTGACGTAAATCTCTGTGAAATCGCTTTGCTAGACAATGTGGATATTGACGTTTGACGGTACAGGGAAACAACAAGTTTTCCACCCACGTTGCCTGTGACAAGCCTGCGCACGTTTGTGTGTGTGCTGTGTGCTATTGGTATTTTGCGTGCCTCTACATTGGGCAATTGCATTGATATTCTTGTGCTGTTTTGCTTCTATACACTTTTTTACCAAGCTCTACGTATACATTTTCTTAATATGTGTATAATTTTATTAATTTTCTTCATCCAGTACCCCTGAGTTATCTTCATCCGGTTCCCCTGAGTTCTCTTCATCCAGTGCCCATGAGTTCTCTTCATCCAGTACCCCTGAGTTCTCTTCCTACAGTGCCCCTGAGTTCTCTTCATCCAGTACCCATGAGTTCTCTTCATCCAGTGCCCATGAGTTCTCTTCATCCATTGTCCATGAGTTCTCTTCATCCAGAGCCCATGAGTTCTCTTCATCCAGTGTCCATGAGTTCTCTTCATCCAGTGCCCCTGAGTTCTCTTCATCCAGTGCCCCTGAGTTCTCTTCATCCAGTGCCCATGAGTTCTCTTCATCCGGTGCCTCTGAGTTCTCTTCATCCGGTGCCCATGAGTTCTCTTCATCCAGTGCTCATGAGTTCTCTTCATCCAGTGCCTATGAGTTCTGTTCATCCAGTGTCCTTGAGTTCTCTTTTGTAAGATGAGAACTCATCCTTATACGCGTGTGATTTTCATTAAGACGTATCGAAAGCGAATCTCTTGATTGGATTATTTTACTTCCTAACCTTTCTGTTGATTAATATGTCGCATTGATTAATATATTGCCTTGATAGATTAATTGGATAAAAATAGCGCAGTTCTGAGTTCTGATACGTCAAGGCTTCAGCTTAAGTACTTGATTTCGTCCGAGACGTGTTAATTAATTCTCTGGGAAATAATCGTTACCGTACGCGTCTTAGATATTAATTAATCTCAACATCATTACATCAGAATACGATTTATGACGGAGGTTAAAGGTAAGATACCCCCTTCAGAAAGTTTCTACGCTCTTATCTTATAGTGTTGAGATAATTTTAATATATCCGTTTATAAATATCGAGAATATTTTGCCCTTGCCCCTTCATTCGAGGTTACGCCTTAGTACCTGGATTGTTTAAAAACAACTAATTTGAGAAGTTCTTCTTAGTTTTCATATAGAACAACTCGATCGATCGCTAAGTTCTTATTATATCTTAACGAGTTGCATGCAGGTGTTGCACAAACGAAAATCGATACGTATGGTTTGCACCGAGCTGCTCTCACTTTCGTTTGCAAGTAAACAGCCGAAACTTTCGTTTACAAATTTGCTAAAATTGCATAATCATAATATAATTTCCATAATCGGAAAACCTGAGAACTGTGAAACTTTCTTGTTTTACTTCGAAGGCTTCTCTCTTGCTTCATTCAGTTATCTTAGTGGACGGATTTCATCGTGATCATTTTTAATTATTTCCCGTGCAAAATCTTTGTTTTGTGGCAAGCTGCGGTCTCAAATTGGATTCTTGTTCCGGTTTTCTTCGAGCATTGTTGAAAGTGAAGTGTACTGGTACAAAAGTGTAAAATGGTACTTGTTTAAGTCACTGATTAAATCTTAATAACGTGTTGTACAGTATTACCGAATGAAGCCATATATTAGAAAATGGAATGGTTTTATGAGAAAATTAACGAAAGTATTGGCTATGGTTGAAAGCACTTTTACAAGAAAAAGCATTGTTATAAAGCACAGCGGGGTTTTTATTTTCTGTAATGATTGGATACTTTAAGCTATAAAGAGGTTTTTTTGTAGTTTCCTACCAACGATTATTTAGTTAAATGAATTACTTTTTAATGTATTTAATTAATTTCATCAGTATTTGCGTGTCTGTGAAATATAATTTGCCGTACTCGCAGCCTATGCTTTGATCCCCGGGCAAAAGATGGAAAACTAATTAATTAATTATTAATTAATTAAATGCTGTTAATCGCTTCAAGCATAAGTTTACTTTATTAGCAATATCAATTGTACGATTGTACAAGTAAGGATATGCTCATCCTATTTATGTTGATACATAAATACAAAACTTCTATAAGTGATTTGTTATGATCTGATTCTTAGAATCGACCACTATAAAATTACATTATTTTGTTTATTTTAGTTTGCTTTACCCTTACTTCTGGACTGATACTTGACTTAAATGAAAGACAGTAATGCTTAACGATGCTAGATTTAGTAATGCTACATTTGCGTCTCTTATTCGATATTGTGGTATGTTTTTTAAAATAATTGTTAGATGTCTGTATGGAGTGATTATACTATAGTAGACTTATCGTTGAAATTTTGCTGTAGTTTGACAATATTGCAGTGGAATGTTGTGTTACCTGAGATGTGCTAGAGACGAGAGATACCGAAGCTAGTGCATTAGCAGTGAGATAATGTTTATATTGGCTAGTCGGAATGAATTATATTTATTGCTGTTGTCGGCTCGTTGCAGCGGTTTGCTCGGTCATTGGAGCACAATAGCAACATTAGCTAACCCTGCAATAACAGTATTGTTTACTTACCATACCATCTCTCTACAACCTCTCTCCGTCCATTGTCTGCATCTACTTTATCTTTGCGTGTATAATTGCATATCTCAATCTTCCAATCACTTATTATTTAATAACTCATTTATGAAAATCTAAATATTTGAATTTTGCTAATTTTGTTTACGGGAAATTTCTGAATAGGTAAGCAAATAAAAGGAAACCAGTTGGTAAGATATTAAATCTATTAAATAGGCTATCAATAAGGCAATCTAGACGTCCATAGAACAATCCTTTAATTAATCATTCAGTTAAAATCCGGTGTTAAAGCAAGTTTCATCTCTCGAAAGAGATACATGTATATCAGTGGATTTGAAATCCACACATACAGATCCGCTGTCAGATATCATAACGATGTAGTAATATTTTACCATTTCGCTGGCTCTGCTAATTTCTATATTTTTTATTGCTCAATATTGAACATCATACGAACATGGCAACCATCGTGGAACAACAGCAGCAACTAAGCATATAGCTACTTCACTATTAAAATGGGAATTATTAAACTTTTCGAGTTAATCAAGACTTAAGTGATAATGGTTTAAAAGTCCTGTTGGTAGGAGTCCAGCTTTAACATGCTTACAAACCCTGTGTGTAAGCATGTTAGTTGTTCTGCTGACGTTAGTGTTGACCTATCTATGACTGTCCACTGTCCATCACTGCTCGTATGGATTTATTGGCACCCACCTTGCTGTCTGTCTGATGGCGTTTGACCAGGCACGTTCGTGTTTGGCATGAATTCTAATGCTATTGTTTCTACTGCCTCACTCCTCGTACTACAATGAATGGACCCTGGACGCGTCAGACTTGAATCTCTACCAATTAACACAATGTGTTTTGTCATTCGTTCATTATAACTTCTATATTCAATTCCATATTTTCGGCGTTCGTTCCTTTATTTTTAACATTATTACTTAACACCGTTTGTTTAGTCATTTTTCATTCATTTTTCGTTTGTTAAATCCATTAAATTATTCGCTATCATCTTAATTCTTAATGATAGTAATATGAAATATACATGTAAAGTGATGAAGGCTTATTGAAACTTTAATTATAGCAATCTCTATTTCACCAAAAGACAGCAAATCAATACAAAAGTGGCAAACTAACATGGTCATGTGGACTCACTGTCACTGAACCAAATTGCGTAAATTGATATTATTTATTGTCTTCAGCGTTGATATAGATCTGTCTTTTCTCAACTGATATTTTTCTTTTATTCCATGGATGTTAAATATATGCATGCAAAACAGCAAATCATTTTCACTCGAGAATGAAGTTAGGACCGTGATTATGTCAATGCATTACTACAAGCAGTAAGAAAAAAGCAGTATCGACAAGTTTACAGCAAAATAAAATTATATTAAAATGTAATTAGATCTACTCCTATATGTTATATTTTAACAATGGGCTTAACCTAACAGTGTGACCCTAATAGGGTGACTTTAAATAATAATAATAGTAATAATAATAAGTAATAAATAATAGTGAGCCTCATAATGCGTTTATAATCTCTTCTCGCATCGATAAATAGCAGCAGCTGTTTTGATGATGTTAATTATAGACAATTTTTGAATTAAATTAAGAGGTTAAAATCTAGAGCCTCCATGACGCATGCTGTGGGTTATGGAAACAGTTGTTTGAGTTGAGAGCCAAGCTGACCTGAACACATAAATCACTTATTTGTCTGATTTTACAAATAGAACAGATTAGCGGCTCTCGCGGTTTTAGTTTAATTACCACAGCGGTTGTTATTTTTATTGAGCTGTTTGCTCTCATTTGTTTGTTGAAACTGTGAGAACGTACGTATTTAAAGACAGCGGATTGGGCTTTCAATACGTTTTATGGTTGTTGTTTTACTCGCGCCAGTAACCACACTTGAACATCCGAATTATTTTGTCAATAAGGTTATAAAATAATATTTAACGTCCATTTCTGCTGAAGTTACTATCCGCAGCTATCCGTTGTTGCTTCTTATCCGCGAGTGCTTGCTTATGATGCAGTGTGCAGACCACCACTTAAGATTGTATTTCTTAACAATTTCATTTTACTATTTTTTAAATTTCTATAATTACGCATTTATATTGTTTTCCCGTGTTTTGTCCGACATACTGAAGAATAGACCAACCGTTAACCGCACGTGTCGTAAGAGGCGACAAAGCATAAACTGAGAAAGGCAACGGGAAACCACCTCAGACCTCATATGCTTTATATATATATATATATATATATATATATATATATATATGTATAGGGCCTATATATAAAGCATATAAAGCACTCCAAAATCCAAAGATCAATAAGTTAATCCCTTCACAAAAGGCTGTGCCTTACCCATACCTAAATTATTGTTTCTGAGGTGGTTTCCCGTTGCTTTCCTTAGTTTAAGCTTTGTTGTCTCTTATGTACAACACGTGTAGTTAACGGTTGGCCTATTCTTCAATGGCTCGGACACAACATGAACTCGACTTGGTAAGACATTTTTGGTTTAACTGCACAAAAGTCAAATGTAGTTTGTTAATAATACTAATTTTGAATAATAATAATTTTCTATAAATTGTAATTCCTTTCTCGGACCATGAAAAAACGAAAATGTAGCATTTCATGATTAAAGCGTCTGACCGAGCACGACTCATTGACTAGTAAACCTGATTGTTTTAATCTTCATCTTCATACCATAGATCTTAATCACATTCGATGCTGAGCGAAAAGTAAGATACTGAATTTGTAAGCACAGCTTAGAATATAGGGCCTATTGCAGAATCACTCAGTTAAAAGAAATCTCTTCTGTGCCGTTCGATAGAATGGCTTCAGTGATCTGTCTACTACAGTATATCCTTGAGTAATTCATCAGAATATTCAGTGGAAGACGCTTTAAGAACACTGACAATTATGATTAATCGAGAAGATCAAGTAATATCACTCGGCTTTACTGTATATCGTCGTGAGGAACAAAAGAACCTAGATGAGTAAACAAATTGCCAAGAAGAGATGCATGACGTCGTGTCAACCGCTACAGAATTTAAGGACAATAGGTTGGCAACGTGCATAATTATGTAAATGCAACATATGCATGGTGGGCAGAACAAACTACAAAACTAATCCAATTCTGGGTCAGAGAAACTTACTCGCACAAGACGTCGTGAGTAAATATTTACTGTAAACACGAGCGCGTGCATAACTTCTTTCTAATCTACAGCATGACCGGAACTACGACAGCCAATTACATGGAGTGTTATGTAAACTAAACGTATTCTTATTGGCGACATGAAACGAATGGAATGGATTGCGTAGATTTACTGGATGTCGCGGTTTTGTGACTTGAGATCTACAGAATAATCTAATCGATTCGTGATTGTGTCAACTTGAGCTGAACCGAATGTTGGATCCGAAGTACAATCAAGTAATACATGCATTACACCGAATACACTATTGAACCGAATAGTAGTTACACTATTGCACCAAATAGTAGTTACACTATTGCACCAAATAGTAGTTACACTATTGCACCAAATAGTATTTACACTATTGCACCAAATAGTATTTACACTATTGCACCAAATAGTATTTACACTATTGCACCAAATAGTATTTACACTATTGCACCAAATAGTATTTACACTATTGCACCAAATAGTTACACTATAGAACCAAATAGTAGTTGCATTATGGAACCAAATAGTAGTTACACTATTTGGTCGAACAGTAGTTATACTATTGGATCGAATAGTAGCTACGAGGTAGTAATGGAATATTTGTCGCGAGCCATTTGTTTGGGCCCTCACTAATATTCTGCTATGAGGAATGAATTGAAAGTTTTAACGTGATTCTCTCAATTGCAGAACAATACTAAGATCATCATCATCTCCTTCCCTTGAATCCCTGTTTAACTAGGGTCGGGATACGAATAGACTGTCAATCTTCTCTGTCCTACATTACAGAACAATACGAATAAAGATCGCATAATTAAATTAAATATATTCTTAACTTCAGTCTTAATGTGTCGCTTACGAAGCTTTATTTTCATTATTGTTGTTAGATTTTTATGACGACTATTTAGCCAATACATATATCTTTTAGATTCTCTGGTAGATTTCGACGTGTAGACTACTGATTTCCAATAATACGTGTAGAAATAATTGGCTGTATAGTGTTCGCTGTTAAGTAGTTTTTATTATTATTAGGCGCCGGATGGGTTTAAAAGTTTGGACAAAGACAATTAGATGAGATTGTTTTTGAAAGAAGGTTGAGTTTCTTGGGTCACTTTAGATGTTAAGAATGCATGAGGAGATATACTTTTATATGCAAGGACTTCATTCAGTTGGAAGCCAGACCAAGGAAAAAGTTAAGATGAAGACCTAGGAGTAGTTGGCTCAACACGTTACACGATTAACAAAGATTTGAGAACATTGAACATTTCATGTGAAGACGCTGTGAAGATTGTTGATGAAGAAACGAATGGAGGAATGTTGCCGCCTTATGTTCTGTTCAGAACGTAAGGAACTGATGATGATTAGGCGCCGAATGGCAATGCTAAGCTATATTATATCATAATTTTTCGGTGTTAGATCAGCATCAGCATATATCTGCTTACAATAATGATGGGATTTAAGCATTTAAAACATGAATAACACTCAATTAGTGTCTTGATAGCATTTTGTACTCACACACATCGGATACTTACACAATTTAGATCAGTAAAGGAATCATTTATATTGATAAAGATAGTGGAAAGCATTATGGACTGATTGATTGAAGAACGCATTAAATGTTATATAGATTAGTTAAGCACGAACTCTGATATAATTCATGAATTGATTAATAATTTAACTATAACGTATTGCGTAAAATTGCTTAATGTTGATTTTCCATGAGATCAGTGATTGTAGCAGTTTGCAAATTATTTTTAATTTGATTGACCAATTTAATCAAAACTAATTAGTGTTCTTGTAACATGACTTTACAGCTCAGACAAATCTTGGGCCTACTATTTACTGTGTTGAGCCGGAAGTGTCACGTTACAAGGACCTTAATTGTTTACCGAATAATGCATGACTAAAGAATCCGGAAATCTTGATGAATATTAAAACTTCCTTGCATTTGCTAAATCTGAGTTTCAACAAACAATGATAAACTATAATGCAGATGTAATATAAAGAGTTGGGTACAATGAGATGTCAGACACATAGGGTCAATTTAATGCCTTCAGTTGGTTTTCTCTTGGTGAAATACTGCTGACAGAAAACCTTGATATGACGGTTTGGACATTGAAAATGCAGAGCTAATTTTTTTCTGAAACTTTTCTGAAGTTGTAGAATCAATTTAAGAGCGATCGAAATGTGGACGAAAACAAGAACGTGCTCATTGGAATATTTGTATTGTTCGGGACACGGAAAAATTGTTCAGCAACTATGATGAAACTATGCATGTTGTAAGTTATATGATAGTTGTATTTTTAAATACTAAACTGTCGGTCTACCCATATCGAATTTGCTAAATGCTAGATCTTCAGTACTTTGATGCTTTTTGTTTCAAAGAATTATTCTCAATTAATATTGTTGTTATACTGGCTGGAACCAGTGGCGAAGTCAGTAAGATACTCGACCGCGGATCAGATAGTACGGTTCAAATCCTGAGCTCTCTCGTCACTGATATCACTTTCGAGTAAGGAAACTTTCGCCGCATCGATGCTACTGATGAAACTCTTGAACAGCGGTTTTGCAGCGGTTTAAAAGGGAAAATTACAGAAATCTGATATCGTTGAACTTTACAAATTGTAATCATGAATTTGACATGGTACGCACTACTCGGTAGGCCGAAGCTCATTTTCATCTACCTCTAGGCCTATGGAATTTTACAGAATAATTATATTGAATTTCCACAATTTGAACAGGAAATTTAATTCTATTTGATTCTGAACTAGCCCGAAAGAAATCTTTTCTAATTTTATGTTAAGCCTACACCGAATGAACCGAAACAGCGCTGTTTGGTCTCTCTCTCTCTCTCTCTCTCTCTCTCTCCTTGTTGTTCTTACAGTGAGCGATATTAGAGTTGTACTATGAGCGATAGTTGTATGGTTTCCGTTTCTCGTAAGTTTCGCAGAGATCGTGTTGTCTAAACAAATCTTTTACTACTCAGAGGATTTTATATTTACCGCATAAACCAGGTCCGATTAAACGCTTTGTAATTATTTATTCTCACGTATAGAAGAGTATATAAATAACTAATTGGTATTAAACTGGTGATATATACCATTATCTTCTTGGGGGATATGCTTTTTGACGAGGTGGGCCCTCTATGCCTTCCTCAGCTATCTATGGAGAGAGTTGGCACAGATAGACAGTTGAAAAATGTATTAAGAAATAGGAAGAAGAGATGGATAGGACACATTCTAAGGGGGGGAAGGTGTATTAAAAGAAGTCATAGAAGGTAGAATGGAAGGGAAAAGAGGCAGGGGCAGGCCGAGATTAGGTATGTTAGATGATTTAAAGACTCACTCATATGTGGAAATGAAGAGGAAGGCGGAAGACAGCGAAGAGTGGAGGCGTTATATGCCATGGACCTGCCATTAGGCAGTGCACTAAGAGAGAGAGAAACTAGTGAATAGTTTATACCTTTTGATCGTAATAAAGTAATAGAATCAGTAGATTGACTTGTTACAATTGATCACTTTATAAACTGTTACGAAATTCTTGTAAATGTTATCGAATTTTCTCAGTCAAAATGTGTACCATTTCTTAAACGTTTCTATCAGAAAGAATGCAACGGCCAATTACCGCAGCTATATTTTCGCTGATCAGCGGTCATATAGCGGGGTGTGACAAAGGCCTTGACTCTGTTTTAGGATTAACGTTTTGATAGAAGAAATGGAAAGAGTTAGTGGACCTAATGCAAGTATGGAGTATGAATCTCTACCCTAAGGGCAGTTGAGTTATATCCGCTTCAGTGTAATAGCTTAAGATTTGATCAGATATACGAATAAGGCTTAATCTATATGTGTGCTAAATTGAGATGTTCCTGATGATAAAACAGACTTTAGTTTAGTTTAGTTTAGTTGAGTTTAGTTTAATGTTTATTGTTTCAGTCTTGGAGGGTTATGATCACTCCAGTTGAAATAGAATCTGCGTGGTCTATACAAACAAATATATCGAGTAGTAACATAGCAGAGGTGACCTTTGTAGTTTGATAGGTTTGATATTCTACTGTCATTCATAGACTGTGAACCTAGTAAAAACACAAGACCGCCTGACCTTCAATGGTTGACCTCTAGTTACGTATTCAACAACTTCTTTCAAGGGTATAATCCATGCGACAAAATGCATTAGTCTTTTTGATCTCTCTAAGTAATACGCTATTTGTAAATTTGATTTCATTGGTTTTGGAAAAAACTTTGGCATGCAATTCAGTTTTAAAATTTCATTTCACATCATTGGAAAAACCTAACGGCAATTTATAAGTCGTACTTTAAATGTTAGAAGTCATTAATCGTTCAGACGGTAACTAATAAAAACACCAGAGAAGCATCCTTGAAATAACTACACCATTGACGTCATGATTAACTTAAGTCTAACGAATTAATTAAAATCTAAAAGTAGTAAGTTTGACTTAATATTTTGACTGTTGCCTGAAGTTTAATTAATACTTTCAGCTCGTTATTTTCTAAGCTCTCGATTGAAGTTTGTGCTCTCGGCAATTTCATAGCGTAGCGGTACCACAATTGACGTACGTTATGGCGAAACAATCACCCATCAAAATATTTATTTTTAAACTATTCTTGTGGTTATTCGAATTTGCATCGCGTCGGACCTTCTTTTACTCACCGGCTTGGATTTGTCTCAATAGTGCTCGATGTTGTTATGGATGACAGTAGAAATCCAATTGTAAATATTGTGTTGTATGTTTATCACTTGAGGTTCTCTACTGTTACGCCATTTAAAGTTAGTTCTATCTAATATTACTTTGGACTGATTATCTGGATTTTGGAATTTGCATCGTTTTTGGACCTTTCTTTTTGCTCGTCGGCTTGATTTTGTCTCAATAGTGCTCGATGTTGTCATTGATGACTGTAGCACTTTAATTGTTGTTATTATTATTATTATTATATAAATTAAACAGTAATATTAACCGATATCGCTCAATATTACTTGGCGCACAATGTTATAAAATGGTAAACATAAAATGTTTAATTCTTAAATAACGACTAAATTTCCTTAGATTGCAAATATGTTAGAATATCATGCACACTTTGTTAAGGCTATGAGCTTTTTTTGTACGAAATTGAAATAATATTGGAAACACTTCGGGAATTTAGCCTTTAAATGTATAATTTAGATTACATAAAATTCCAGACATGGCTATGGCGTTAAGGGTATTTCGTGGTCTATCATCTTGGAGCGTTACCAGCTTGTAATACTCGAGTTGTAACATTCCTTGTCATTGAATATAGCGTAAACTATTCTTGCTAAACGTTGCATGAAGTTTCGTTCGGAATTGCATTATTAGCAGATTTGTATTATTCTATATTAAGTGCTCTTTAATCTCTATGACAATGTCTGAATTCAATTTAAAAGAGCTCGTTACATTGAGTTGTAAAAGTGAATAGCACTTACAAGAAGGCTTGAAGACTATCGCTGTTTAAATCTACAATAATAAATAACAATAGCTGTATTACAGTTTAGTTATACAGTTACACTGTAATATTTTAGCTAATAATAGCTCTCTTTCATATAACGGCAATGGAGTCAAATCCTTATTTTTAAAACATTTTAATATTAGAAATCTTTAGATGCTAAAACCTTATGCTAAACTCCTTGTAATCTTGGTGTGCTATTCAGTGATTGCTAAGGAGTCTAAAAGCAGTTAAACTTTAATGTCGGCATTATATAACAGATCTGCGATGACTGAACTGTAGGGCCTATCTTTAATACCGCTTTTTCATACTATTTCCAAAACGTAGACATTTTCACGTGACTCCTTTTATCAGTATAGATGCCTCTTTCATATTGAAACTGTATCTTTACACATTTGTTTCTTTTCTCGTGATTAGGTGTAAAATACTCAATGATGGTTGTATGTATGTCGTTCTCTAGTGAATAGTCTGCTAGGACACTGAACTCTCGTGGGTTAAGTCTGTGTACCAGCTGACGAGAGTGTATAGTCTCAGACATTCACAGGATCGGTAAAAGAATAACTAATTTTTAAAACTTCTTGGTGATTTGAAGCACGCCGTCTTAAAAGCGATATAAATATATATATATATATATATATATATATATATATATATATATATATATATATATATATATATATATATATACTGTATATATACACACACACACACATACACACACACACACACACACACACATATATATATATCATCAGGGATGATCGTTTCGCTACATATATGTAATATTGATATAAATGTAAATTTAACTCAATGATGTTTGTATTGCAAGTACGCGTGTGTACTGTATAATAATAATAATAATAATAATAATAATAAAGGTTTAACGTCCGTTTCCTCATCCAGGGATGATGTCAGGGACGTCCTCAACAGCACATATCACTACAGATCAATTCACCCAGACCAATCTGCGAAAGAAATGTGATATATGATAGACTAATTATATATCTACTACATTTATATTTTAGGAACGCTGATGTACTGTAAGATTTGTTAATGATATCTTTACGATACTTGTATTCCAGGACCGTGGTTCTACGGTATGATTGATTAATTATATTTATACGATATTTATATTTCAGGAACGCGGGTCTACAGCCCCCCGGAGTGGATTCTGACCCACCGATACCAGGCGGTACCCGCCACTGTCTGGTCACTGGGGGTGCTATTGTACGATATGATCTGTGGCGACATTCCATTCGAAAGAGACGACCAAATCATCTCTGCCTCCCCCAATCTACATAAAGTACACTCCGAAGGTAAATTTAACTGATTTGATTTCATGTATTTGTATTGAGAATATTGTAAATAGTCAAAAATAATGTGAAGATTTTTGGTTGTTGAATGTAACGGATCTAACTATGATAGAATAGGTTTTGATTTTCGATTTTTAAACCAGGACAGTCAATTTGCAGGTAAATGAACGAATAAATTTTATTATCCTCGGCCTTTTACGTTTCAAATGTTATATATTGCTATAAAAATATTGCTATAAATGTTATAAATGCTATATATTTTTATTTCATGTGCAATATTGAAGTTGGATATATCAAAGTACACTAGCAAATACTTTTTTATTTTCAAATATAAGCCTATACTGGCTACAACTAGTCGCTATTGGGGTCATTGTTATATTATGCGTGTTTATCATTGCATCGATCATAAGAGGGCAGTGCAATAAGGTTAAACTATCGGTACATTAATTAATTTATTTATTATATTAATTTATTTATTATAAGTTAAACTATCATTTATTAATGGAGTCTACGTATTGAGTGCTATCTTTATTCCGCATTCATTCATAAACATGAGATGGTGATATTCTTTAATGGTGGATGTAGACGAACCGAATCTCGTGTTAAATCAAAGATTGGCATTGGAACCAATCTATGTCCTAACACGTGGAATGTTCAATGCAAGCGCTACGAGATATTCTGTCTTTATATATATATATATATATATATATATATATATATATATATATATATATATATATATATATATATATATATATATGGTCGTGACTCTATTTCTAACTTCTCAAAGCTGCACTGGCTCTACTGTGGCGTAATAATAAAGCTGGTAAAGCTAATGTTAACGTCAGTTTCCTCACTCGAAAGCGATGTAAGTGTCGGGCGAGCCCAGAATTTGAACCACGCACATACTGATACGCGGTCGAATATCTTACCGACGTCACTATAAATCTAATGTTTGTATAATTTTATTCCGCTTTTTAAATCTAATGTTTATATATTTTCTATCACATTATTAGCAAATTTAAAGTGACTGTGGAACAAACTTTATGCTTTGTGATTTTGTTTACAGAAGTGAAGGATCTGATAACTCGATGCCTATCTCTCGATCCATTGGACAGACCGAGCCTTGAGGATATCGCGAATCACAGCTGGTTGAGACGAGATTCGAACTCCGATCTCTCGGTCCTCACGTCACCTTCTAGTCCCTTTTCTATTCCCACGGTGGTCAAGTGTCATTCGTCACTATCGCTATGACGCAATGGACAACAGACGACAGTTCTGTAGGAAAACACTGACAAAAAAGGATGTAACGAAATTAGAAATTATTACCGAGTAACGAAATGGAAAAGAAATTTCACCAGCAGGAAAAATTTAATTTTTAATTAACCCATTCTATATTGACGATGACTGACCTAACTGACTGTGGCTATTTGAATTCTTAAGTAGTTACTACTGTGTCTAGCTGCTGCTGGAAATACAATCGTAGACATGGCTTATGAGATCAAATTGAATTGAGTAGGACTGGCGACCTCAGCTTTGGATTAACTAAGATGGCTCGCATTTGCTGCAATAGAAGATGCTCAATGACAGCTAAATATGTCCTGTTATCGTCAGTTTCTGCCTGGTTTTCATCAATTGTTGTCAGAATTGACTCTTAGAACTCGCCGGATAATTGGACGTATCTATTATTATAAAACAAACAATCTATATCTATATTTTTCAAGAATGGATAACTAAAAGTCTCCAGAAATTTAACTGTATCGTAAGTAAGGATGCCGTTGCACAGAATGGAATTTTGATGAGGATGGAAACTTCGAAGATAAGTCAATAATAACGACTATGATGACGGTATGAACAGTTGCAAAGTACAGTGCGTGGTACGAGAAGTGTATTGCGTATGTCGATGGACTATTACGAAGAACGTATTGTGAAGAGCAATTTCCGTCTCTGTCCGGATGTGAGATTTCTATCTATTTATTAAACTTTTGTTTCGCATATTTTGGCAGCTAATATTCGAGGTGTTGTTTTTGCGTATCGTTTTAGTGTATGGGTTCGTATTATTATATTGCTGGCTATTATATTCTATTATTATTATTTATTAGTTATTATTATTTATATTATTATATTGCTGGTTATTATATTCTATTATATTATTATTAGTTATTAGTTACTAGTATTTATATTATTATATTGCTGGCGTAACTTAACTTTTTGGACATTGTAGCACAGTGCACCAGTCTACTAATGGATTATTTTAAAAATTGATTTCCCTTTTATTTCGTGTTTCTTAACGATTTTTGCGATGTATGTTTAATATTCCTTACGAATAAATATAGTCCTGTTCATATGCTGAGTATCCGGCTACTGCAGAATGGTCTATTAGTACAGAATGCGAGAATTCGAATCGTAATGGGGTGACTAAACAGGAGCTGAGGAAGACAATTGGAAATTACCTCCAAAATCTTTACTGGCTACAATAACCTACCGTTGGTTGCTCTTATGGATTAATGAGGTTTCTGAGAAATTTAAGTTTGATCGAATAACTACAATTGTAAACACATTGAACGTTATGTCAATCAAGCGTGAAATTAGCCGATTAGTACGACTGTGTATTTAATTACCTGTTGTTTACAATTTATATCTGTATACGTAATCACATTTTCGCCTATTCGTATACAATGTGTGTCTACAAAAGAATGCATGCTATTTGTAAACAGTTAGTCACCGACGAATTGATATAACGCCTGTATGTCTCATTTTGAATTTTCTCTATTGCGTGTTGCACTTTCTATTCATTCACGACAGCCTTCACCAGCTGCAGGTTGGATGAATAATATTTTGTCTATAAATGCGTATTTGTTAAATTATAAATATATTTTCTGATTTATGGTTAGCTTGATAAAATTGTGTATAGCAGAATGGCGTCATCATAACATGCTTACTACTAGTGTTCATGTATATTATAACAACACGGAATTAAGTTTGCTTAGGTACAGAACACACGAACAAACATGTTGTTAAATGTCTATAGGCATGTCTATAATCTACAAATAGATATGATTAAATGTAATATATATTTAGTGTACATATAATTATAAGTATATCATATAATTTAATATACACGTTTATATTTAAAACAAATAATAAAAATAATAACAAATTGACCACAGAAATATATAAGTAAAAAGAAATGAAATATTAATTAATTCGAACAACTCTTGAGTAAAATGTTAAGTCTAAGGCGCAGATCAAAATAATTTAATAATTTAGATTTGAAATACTACTAGGCTTCAGAAATTAGTACAACATTTTCTAAAATGACTCGAAAAGTTTTGACCCTAGCTACACTGGGATCCAGAGGTTGATAACTTGATAATGACTATGACGATGATGATGATGACTTAGAATATACTATAACAGATAAGGTGTTAGCTCTCTTATAAAAGTAAGAACAAATAAAATGGACACAATATCAGCTCAGATGTTTGAACATAAGCAATGACAATAATGTAATAAAATAGAATAAAAGCAATGAAAATTTAATAAAATAGCTTCTAAATAGTAAATTAATGCAAGGCGCGCGTATATTTTTCATGGGTAGTAGATGCCAGATTGACATTCGTATGCCTAGTATGTTACGAGTACTTATGTACATACTATAAAAGTGTTATATATAATATATATAAATAATATATATAATATAATATAACATAATATTATATATATATATATATATATATATATCTGTAATATATATAATATAACATAATATATATATATATATATATATATATATATGTATCTGATATATATATATATTATATATGTATATATATATATATATATATATATATATAAAATCTACAAAATTTATAATTCATTCGACTGAACTTATATTAGTTGATCATAAAGTCCTTGTTGTTTCTTCAAGATATGAAAATCATGCATTATTATCAATGTATTATCAATATAAATCATGTAGTGATCATCACTACACCATGCTTGAAGCGCATTAAAATTGCAGTTTGTTGATGACCTTTCATTGCTAATTATAATAACATTTGAGTAAATAACAGATATAATTTTTTATCAGTTTAAGAATTAAAGTTTAATTAGAATTGTTTCAGGCTTATTTATATGTAAAATATATTGATCTCTGAATCTATTCTAAAACATTTTTAAAGTCTTTTAATGAAGATTTAGCTTTAAAAATAATGACAGATTTTGGGATGTCAAATTTAGTGCGCTGCATTTACGTGTTTTAGGTTTGATACGAAGGTTTTTCTATCGGTTGGTCTGATTCTGAATTTTCGACACTGAAAGCAAAATAATTCTTGCATTTACTATAGACTGTGCAATATACATGTACAGTGTACACCTATGAGTAAAAGAATGCCTACTTCCGCATTCTACCTTTGCATTACCATAACACGATGATTGTAATGTCGTTGCATTTGACAGTTTTGTCACATCTAGAGGGATAAATAGCATGGTGCGCGTAAGTGTGAATTTGTTATGTAAGAAATATTATGTTTATTGTTAGAATTTATGTATCAAGATTCTGTAAACTTTCTATGTAATTTGAAATTTAGAACCTGTAGCAATGTAATGAATGCAGTACGCTGCCATTCTTTCTCTCTCTCTCTTTCCCTCTCTCTCTCTCTCTCTTTAGTGCACTGTCTACTGGCAGGTCCATGGTATGCATTGCGCTCCACTCTTTTCTGTCTTCCATTTTCCTCTTTATATCCACTTGAAAGTGAATCATTAAATCATCTAACATTCGTAATCTCGGTCTGCCTCTGTTTCTCCCTAGCTCCCCTTAGAACATGTCATATCTAATTCTTATTCCTATTTCGTATAGCATATATCAACTGTTAATGTGAACTGGAATGTTAGACGATTAAAAAATTCAGTCTTATGTAGATATGAAGAGGAAAATGGAAGATAGAGATGAGCGGAGGCATTATAGACAATGGACCTGCAAGTAGGCAGTACACAGAAAGAGATATAAACTATCTGTATCCACTCTGTTCAAGATTTCCTCATTTGTAATCTTTTGAGTCCAACTAATCATTTCCATTTTGTTCCATATCCACATCTTCAATGTCTCTAGTTTCCTGACATCTTCTTTCCTTAACGTCCATGCTTCACATCCATATAATAGCGTGGTCCGTACCAAAGTTTCCGCACTGCCATTAACCAACTACAGTAAAACTTGCAATAATGTAAAATTTATTCAATAATAGGTATTGACATAAAATATACAAATCGCATTGAAGATTACAATTCTTATTTCTGCAAGTTGCGATTTATTTTATTATATGAATATGTACGCTTATTTTAATATTGAATATTGAAATCTTTTATCACTGATCTCTGCATGAAAAGGTGTAGTTGTATGATTGCTCTTTCTTTGATATAGCAAATGCGCAAATACATATTTACAATGATTCATCGTAGCAGATTTTAAGTTCGTGTTTGAAGAATGTGTACTTTGATCGATCCATATTTGTTTCTACGATCAAGCGAACTGACTACCCATGCAGTAGTAGCCCATTGCTAAACTCTATTTATTTAACTAATGCAGTGCTCCTGCTGTTTGGATTGTTAATATCAGTTTTCTCCTTGCTGTAGTGTCTACGTGGTGTTTATTGAATCATCTCAGAATTTATGCTTCTCATAGTTTTGTAATTGCTCGTCTGTGCTCAGTGCTCAAGCAGCCTGGCTGCTATTTCCACTCGCCGAAAACGACTCAAAGCGAAATCGTATGTTTCAAGTTACTACGTACGTCTGGTGGGGTTTGTATAACTGAGCGGCATTTGGCTGGCGATTTTCTCAAATTGCTAATTGCCTAGATTGTTGGATCTCTTCAGTGCACTGCCAAGTGGCAGGTTCAAGGTACATATTCATACTCAAAGTCTGCTTTCTCGCTCCAAAAGAGCACTCCTTAGATCAACAAGTTAATCCCTTCACGAAGTCTATGTCTTATCCATACCTTATGTAGCCTATAGCTTGGGAAAAATATGGCTTCTGGGGTGGTTTCCCGTTGCCTTCCTCAGTGCTCATTGTTGGGTATCACCATGAAATTACAAGTACCCGATTCACAGGTGAGAGGACATCACGTGGAAAAGAGCTCGAGATGAGCTCATCATGGACATTATTTTGAGGAGACAAGGATTCGGTAAAAGGGTAATTAATTAGACAACCCTATGAATTAGGTATGCAGCTCAATAACGATATATAATTATTATATTGGAGGAACATTTCACGTGTGTCATAACCTTTAATAGGACTATTTATTAAATTCTTGTTAATAAAACTATCATTTTGGGTGCAGAAATTCATTTTAATTGTTTCGAGTGAATCTAGAATTTTTATGAAATGTTCTACATTTCACAGAATTTCTCAATGTACATATTAAATGTATTTATTTATTGTTCACAAAATGTCCATTGTTATTTTGGAAAGGAGGCCTGCAGAACTATGAAAATTATTCTAATGTTTACTATATTCGGTGATTAAAATTTTGTTAAGAAATGAAAGCATTTTTATTTTCTTGCATATATTTGAAATATGTGTATCACATACGTTTAGTTAAAACTGCATCTGGTAGCACTTTCATAGTTAATTGTTTTTCGTGCTCTATAACCGTAAATAAATTGTTGATATTTATTTAATAGTAATAATACGAATAAAATGACTTAAATTATCGTTTGCTGTTATTATTTATGAATATATGTCAACCATTGGTGTAGCTAAAATAGTTCTTGGCTCCATTGTGAGAATGAAAGTGAAGAGGGAGAGAGAGAGATATATATATATATATGTTTTATTTTCACTAAATTTCACAGAGTAATAGACTAATATCAATGAACATGTAACAAAAAAAGAAAAGAAAAGAGAAAGTAAAACAAGATCTAGCCTGCAAACACAGGTAGGCATTAGATCAACAAACAACCGACGTATTGGTTCTTTACTAAATTCCATCTAATCTAAAGCCAATTCTTTTAATCTAACTCTAATTCCATTTTAATTAAAACCTAACCATAACCCTTACCCTATCCCTAACCATAACCCTAAATTACAAATCTAACTCTTAATTTTTAAAGTAGCAAAATATTTTTTAAAATGTTAGCAGAAGTAAAGAAACAATATGGCGGATGTTTTGGATCTAATACCCATACACCCAAACACAACAGCGAACCGTAGAAACAAGAGCGAGTCAAAAAAGGTGACGCCATGAAACGTCTTGGTAAACGTCGGCAGCACAGTTATAAAATGACCAAAAGTCTGGCGCTGAAATTCTATTCGGTACTGCAATAATGGTCGATGGTTAATATATATTACAATAGCAGTGGAAAAATCACTCCATCAAAATTTCAATTAGTAATTCTTCTTGGTAATTCTTCTTATTAGCTTCCTTGTTTATCTTTCAAGGGAAATTAAAATAAGGTTGCAGAAATGCACAAGAACGATTCGGAAGCAGAAAATCAGCATTATCTTTAATTAAATTTTAAAATGGCGCCGTAGAATTCTGTACCAAATAGCTATTTCTTGAAATTGCTTTATGTCCGAAACGCATGTAATGAATATGGCGCAGCGTAAATACATTTTTGAGCTTGCGTATGACAAGATTACATAAATCTACGTAATGTAAATTCTATGAAAATGATATGAAAAGTGTTAGCGAGACTATTGAATTACACATATAATTACATATAATCGTCACTACCTATATATGAACTCTGCATTGCTTTTGACGAACTAGCAGTTCATACCAATAGGAATATAGAGGATTTAGAAGGTATGATTCAAACCACTACGACCATACAGGATGTAGAAGGTGCTATGAAGCTGATATGATTCACACCACTAGTCTAGGACCATAGAGGATCTAGAAAATGTTGTGATTCACATCAATAGGACCATAGAGGATTTAGAAGGTGCTGTGATTCAAGATAAATCACAACAAATCTGTTCTTGAGTCTCACGCACTTTGGCTCTAATGGCTTAGGGTTTGAGAGAGTTCAGATTAGTACGCCACCGTATCTTATTGTTGATTATGTGGGTTTAACGTCAAGGTCAGAAGCCCGAAGGGTTTCTCTTCAAGACGTCACTGTATCTTAACAGCAGCAGCGTCCCCAAATAATTACAGTCCCATTTCAGTTCTTTTAATTACAAAAATGTTAAAAACAAACAAAAACTTAAAATAGTAAATAATTTTCTTCTTCAGTGCACTGCCAAGTGGCAGGTTCAAGGCACATATTCATAGGCCTACTCAAAGTCTGCTTTCTCGCTCCATAAGAGCACTCCTTAGATCAACATGTTAATCCCTTCACAAAGTCTATGCCTTTTCCGTACCTTATGTAGCCTATAGCTTGGGAAAAATATGGCTCCTGAGGTGGTTTCCCGTTGCCTTCCTCAGGTGGATTAATTACCATTTAATCCTGGGGGAAAATCACGGTGATTTGGGCCCCCCCTAGCCAACCTCAGCTCCTGCCTTTAGTCGCTTCTTAAGTACACGCGGCAGATTGTTTGCTGTTGCCCTATTCTGCAGTGGTCCAACCACACCCGAGCACAACACGGGGAATAAATAATAAATAATTAATTAGTAAATAATAATCATATAATTGATAGCGAAACTTCTATAAGGCTGCTAGTGCCTCAACTTACTACTTCAAATTTTTAACTGATTTAAAATTTCTGCTAATTATGCATACATGTATAATAAATTCTGCTAGTGCTGAAAGATCACAGGCCTGACCTGTCTACTGCGCAAGAATAAATTATTATAATTACATTACTAAAATAATACCAATATAATACTAAATAATTGACTATAATCGTCATCATCATCATCATCATCTTCCCTTAAATCTCAGTTTAACTAAGGTCGGGAAATAATTGACTGTAACAACAAATTAATATAATTTACTAAATATTATTATATTAAATACATTAATATTTTTATCTTAAAATATTTATTAAATATTATTATATTATTTAATATAATAATTCATTCATCAATAAAACCTCTTCTACAAATGCTCGAGGCATCAATATTGAAAAAGAATTGGGTTGATTTTGCGCTATAATAATTTTATAATAGTATAATAATCTAATTAACAAAGAAAATAAAAGCTTTATTTTGACGTTAAGACTTAACGTCAGTTTACTACTCGATAGCATGCCAGTGACGGTGAGAGAGCTCTGGATTTGAATCTTGCACCTACTGATCCGCTGTGGCACAACTTGCCAAGAAGCCACCGGCTCAGTGCGGTGGCTCGTCGGCACTGCATAGGACTATGTGCATGAAAAAATTGAATATATGCCCTGAGATTTGTATCTGATTTTACCTGAGAAATCATTGCATTGATTGATGACTATACTACAGCTATAATATTTCTCTTTTAACCAGAAATGCAGAAAGAACTATTTCAGTCTGCAATAAGGGATGAAGGATAAAGCAGTAAAATACAGTGAAACAAAATAATATCAATCAAGAATTTAACTGATTTCTTATTTTGTTTTGTGTATAGTCTAAAGACAAGTAGCGGTTGAGAGTTTTCATATAATACTTAAAAGGTATTATTTTATGAATTAGTTTAATAATAATTGAAATATGTTATTATTTTCAGATTTAGAACTTCTTTAGAATTAATTAATAACATAATCCTTATTTCATCAAATTCATGGCCGTAGAAGCATACACAGAATCAAACGGAGAAAATCAACATAAACAAAGAACACATACGATTTAACGTTTCAATTAAACTTTATTTTAAAATATAAAGCAAAGCTAAAAGCTAAAGTTAACGACAGTTTCCACATTTGAAAGCGATGTCAGTGTCGGTCTAGCACAGGATTTGAACCTCGGACAATACTGATCCGCGGTTGAATATCTTACCGACATCGCCACTGGCTCTAGCCATATAGTTCAAACGCATTAGTTTAATAGCATTTGATTAAATATTGTCTGCAATTTCTATTGATTATGTAAAAATATATCTGTGTATATCTCTGACAAAACTGATATTTTACTGTTTTTAATGCCATTTAGCTAATGCTATCGTCTCGGCGAAATCAACACGAGGTCTGACTTTCTTTAGTGTCAGAAATTCTAGCAGACATTTGTCTGCTACCAAGGCAACGCATGGCAGGTGAATTGGCAGATTGCCATCATGAAATATAATTGAACTACTTTAAATGTTATTTTGTTGTCATCATCAGCTATCCAGGGTCATCACCTTCCGGCAAAGAGAAACGGCAACATCCGTTTAGCACTCACTCAGAACCATATGTTCAATCTTAAAGGATTAATTAACACGACATCAACGAGATTAAAAATTTCCAGGCACGTAACGGAATATTTCTCGTAATGTCAATCACGAAGCTATAACAATATTAAAGTAAAAGGAGATAAATTAAAAATAATTGCAAAATAAAAACCGAATATTAGCTTAGAGTGTTGCCAATCCAAGTTGGGCCCTAAAGGTCAGGGGGTCGACAATATTTCTAAAGCGAGGTCCATAAATGATTTGATCACATTAAAATTGAATTCAGACTTCTTGTCAAATTTCTAGTTAAATTTGGCAACACATTGACAAATCAGCTACTCATATCTGATTAAGGAAATATTGTTCTTAGTACGGAGGAGCCTTCATAAATGTAATTGTAGGCTATACTGATGCTTTTAACTTTCGAGATACCGCTTGCCTTTGATCTTGGACTTGCACTGTTTTGATCTCGCTTTCTCTTGTGGTCTCTGTGTACTCAGTCTTCATCGTGTGATGCTATGTCGCCTATTTGAGTAGAGTCTGCAAGAGATGAACCAGATATTGCCTTATGGCGAGAAACCGGACGTTAAATTCTTATTGATTGATTAATTGATTGAGACAGGAAATTGATATTAAGTTAAGGTTTAGTCTTGTTAGCATTTAGTTCAAGTATCTAAAATTAGTATCAGGCGTCTGGTGGAAAGGTCTTTATTTAAACCTTGCGTGTGCTTGAGCGTGATTACTAATTAGAGATCATAACAGATACGTCACCGATGTGTCGTTTTTCTGTGTAATATGGGATCATATTGAAGGTTATAAATTGGTATTTATTTTTGTATCAGATTTTAGGTAGTAGAATATGCTTTATTAGGAAATCCTTCGGGTTCGAAAGTGTTGAGCAATATTTTTAGTAGACTACATATTATTTGCACTGTGTATTATTTCCTTCTTCTGGGCGATAATTATTCTGAAATATATATCGGTTTCCAATTTTCCATCTGCAACAATAAGACAAATTTCTCAATATTGAACACTGCCGTTGTAGTAATTAGTTAAATCAACGCGAAATTTAGTGAGACACTTACGGTTGAACGGCTTCAATCTATCTCCAAAAATACATCTCAGCTAGTTCATCGCTGCATGTTTGTGTCATTTACCTTTGCACTACTTTATTGCGTTAAAAACGTTCACTATCACCAGTTCATTGAGTCGTTAATGCTTCAACACTCTTGTATTTCTTCTGCGAATTGAATAAATCCATGCTGATGACGATAATGCGAATAATGCCTTTTCATTTAGTGAATGTTATTGAAAATGAAGTGCAACGAGTTTAGGATGTCGTTGACATGAAAACGAGAGCTTCTAATAAAAATTTGTGGAGGTCAACGTTTGTCTTAATAACAGAGAACTTCAATTAAAGTTTTATTTTTCACTAGGATTAATTATTACAAGTTTCTGTAGCTGCGAATTTAATTATAATTACGGAAGAAGGTAATATTAAAATTCTGATTAAAATGGCTAAAAACAAAGCGCTGCATATAAAATGATCGTTCACATTGAAATGTATTACTTGTAGTATGGTAGGGTTAAACCGTTAAGCAGTTTGGTGCATTATTCATTAATAATTTGCTTCTGTACGAAATGGCGAATTTTAATTATACTTTTTTGGTTTTCTAATGAACCAGTGTTGTGTCCGGGTTGTTCAAAAATAGATCAACCGTGTACTGCACTTGTCGTAAGAGACGGCAAAGCACTAAGATCCAAACCAAAGTTAGAAAGAGCATCCGATTGGTGAGCGCTTAGGCTCCAGAAATTGCTACAAATTTTCTAAAACGAATGGAAACGCTTTAGAATGGATTGACTGATGATATAATGTAGGATTGAGAGGACTGGAGAAGATCTATTCGTATCCTGACTCTAGACATGCTGGAAGAAATTTTTGTAAGAAGATAGTAAAGTTGTTTTATCGAATATTAAACTCGCCTAAATGTTTATTTTGCTGACTTTTAAGAAATCCTTCACTTCGACTATTGCTTTAGCATGGAAGTTGTAAAATTTACCATTAGTTAATGTTTCAAATTGAGTTCATGACATTCAAATTGTAGAAACTCCATTTACTTCTGAGAAAATGTGTTTAGATTCTTCTGGTTTGATTTAAATTCCACTTAAATTCTTGTTTAATTGTGCTGAGCGGTGAAAAATACTAAAATATTTGTAGTGGTTTGAAGTTTGTTTGAAATGTAGGTGCCTGGCGCAAAACATTCAGAAGCGAATACAGCTACAACAATTATTTTAATTATTGCTGAATGAATTTTTCCTTCAAGGTTGCAGACATCAACGTAGACAGTCGTTTTTCCAGGAAAGAGACTTATCTCCTAGAAGTTTATATAGCTATTAGTTATATCCAAGATGTTTATATAGTCATAAGTTATATCCAAGATGTTTATATAGTCATGAGTTATCCAAGACGTTTATATAGTCATAAGTTATATCCAAGATGTTTATATAGTCATAAGTTATATCCAAGATGTTTATATAGTCATAAATTATATCCAAGATGTTTATATAGTCATGAGTTATATCCAAGATGTTTATATAGTCATGAGTTATATCTAAAAAGTTTATATAGTAATAAGTTATAGACTAGAAGTTTATATCGTCTACGTTAACATTAAATTTACAATCGTTTGAAGCTTACAGGCATAACTATAAAAATGCTACAGTATATAAACCTTTTTCAAAACTTAGAAACCTTATACAATTAATTTTTTAAAAATTATTACACATTTCTTTTATTTCGTTATAATATTTAATTCACAATTCAATTTCATTACTGCAAAGTAGGCCTACTGTATAAATGCCAAGATTTTATTTTTAAGGAAATCGTGGATAATTATATGTACATAAATAAACAATTATCACATCAGCAGTCAATCCCTATTTGAGACTTTTCCATTCGTTTAAATATTTCGAATGCTCCCAGTTTCCTGATATCCTCCTTTTTGACGCCCATTTCTCACAATCGTACAGGAGCGCTGCTCCTATGTCATAACTTTTGACAATACGTACAGAGAGAGAGAAAGAAAGAAAGAGGGGGGAATTCGCGCCGACAAGTACGTGCAAATACTGTGCAATTCACTCAGATAAGATATAAGTTGTATAAAGTTTAGGAGAATCATTTAAAGATATTATTACACCATTTACTAAGCAGTAGGTACAATCAGGTTTGTTCAGGTGTAGTCAGGTCAGAGTCCTCGATATATAGCATCTGACTAAAATTATAACTCAGCTTATTAATCAATTGTTTTCTATCTGAGAGCGTAATATATATATATATATATATATATATATATATATATATATATACATATATAATATACATATATATATAATTATATATATACATATATATACATGTATAATATATATATATATATATACATATATAATATACATATATATATATAATTATATATATACATACATATATATATATATATACAGTGTATATATACATGTATAATATATATATATATACATATATATATATATATATGTATATATATATATATATATATATATATGTTGTTGTTGCGTTGTCGTCGTCGTTTTTGTTGTTGTTGTTTTTATTTCATTTCAACTCATCTACATGGTAACTAAATAAGCATTCATCTAATGTTCAACTGTAAATTTGCGATATAACTAATTTGTACATAATGATGTATTTAATAATACCCAATACATATCTTTTCAAATAAAACACTTATGCTTATAGCTGTTTCTTTAGCTAAAGGTTATCGCTGTGTTTACTGTATTGCTTAGGGCTTTAACAACTCATTTAATTCTATCAGATCTCATTAGAGCTGTAATTACTGTTTCAATGCTATCTTGACATGCTAAATTGTTCATATAATACAATCATTCATGAATGATATATTGGATTTTAATCGTATATATAGCGATTGTTGACAATATTTGTTATGCTTATATAGAATGATGTTGGATGATGCAGAACAATAATTTGCATAAGAAAACTGAAATAGGATGTCTAATTCGACGGTAGAAATGTCTCACATGAAACCTCAGGACCAATTTTAGTAATCTTGTAATCTTGTAATTTTCATTGGCTATCTATTGGCCATCAAACGGTTGTATCTCTGTAGAAAAGGCCTATGTACTCGTATTAAATTTTTAATAATAATAATAATAATAATAATAAAGTTTTAACGCCCGTTTCCTCATCCAGGGATGATGTCAGGGACGTCCCTAACAGCACACATCACTACAGATCAATTCACCCAGATCAATCTGCAAAAGAAATGTGCTGAGGAGATTATTATAGTGCTTTGAAATAAATTTTGATACTTATTCGTACTCCGATAATTAGCAGACTATCAATTGAATTAGCAGCTGGATCTGCTAGATTTTCGACTACGTATCAGTGGGTGAAGTAATAACAATAAGTATAGCGCTACTGTCGTCCATGACAACATCGAACACAAAAGTGTTCAAACTTGGCTCGTCAATCACTACATCCCTTCGAAGGAGACCTTTAACAGTTAAATTAGGCTGTAATATGTGTAGCGTTACGTTCTAGAGGGTAATGTGAGCCCAAGGCTTGAAACGATGTGCAGCTTTAGTATGAATGTCTGCACGGGACCCGACTAATAGCTGACCACTAGAAAGAGAATATGTGAGATTTAGTTATATATAATATCTGAAGTTCAGAGCATCGCAAGGAATGTATTATTGATATTCTAATTATTACAATAATTGCATTGATAATAAAATAAATTTAGAATGAATGAAATAATAAATAAATACATGTACATGTATATATACGCATTATTTTAATATAATGTGTGCTATTTATTTATTTATGTAAAATCAGTATATCAATAATTTATGCGTGTCGATGCTCTAAATTACAGCTGCCAGAAATGCTTTAGAAAATATCTAAAAAGCTAAGACTAAGTTTAACGTCTGCTCCGCACCCAGGGATAATAACAGAGGCGGTCCGGCTCAGATTAGAATCGATGACCTCCTACTTCTCAGGCTAGAGTGATGTCCATTCAGCCAACCACTACTGGCGCTACAGTTTTACTGACTAGCTAGGTCAAGTTAAAAATTAACGTTGAGAATAACTCAAAATACTTCAAGTAGTCTCCTGGCTTTTAAATTATTCAAAGTACTTGTAGTAACGCATTGGCAGTGTTACCCGCTTTGTTTCGATACATTGCAACAGAATAGGCTCCGCTCACACTGCGCGTGACTAAGAGGCGACAGTGTAGGAATTTGTGATTGGATTATGGAGTGCTATTTAATGAGCGTGAAAGCAGACTCCGAATTTAAATAAGTACACAGTGCCGATACCTAATAGCGCAATTTAGAAACATTTATTTTAAAACATTCCACGTAAAAATCTAGATTATTTATAATATCTAGGGAGACGTATAATCAAGCCAATAAAGATAACATATTTCACACACACACACACACACACACACACACACACACACACACACACACACACACACACACACACACACTCACTCACTCTCTCTTTTTCTCTACTCTCACACTCTTTGCAATGTAATGATAATTACATGTATATTATAATATTACACTTGATCGAGGCAGAGGCGCTGTCGGTACGTTATTCGACCGCGGATAAGTATGTGCGGGGCTCCAATCCTGGGCTCGCCCTTCACTGACATCGCTTGCGAGTGAGGAAACTGACGTTTACAAAATGATATTTAACTGCATAAGTTCGGGGCACATAGTCCCCTATCAATGCTTTCTGGCCTATTTCACTTCATGGATTTCTTCGATTTGGTTGAAAGCTTCCCTAAACGAAGTAAGAATGGTTCCGATTATGATCCAGATTCTTATGTCTTCTAGAGATTACTTAAAAACGCTATGAATCTTAATCAATTCAGCAGAAAGAGAATTACCAGTACCGCGCTTGGTGTCGTTGAAGAAATTAAATATTCTTATAAGCTATAACAAAATCAAGTTAATTTAAGGTTAATTATACGTTGATAAATCCTCATAGAACTACAGTTGTGTGACAAGGTAATTAACCACCTCATGGGGAAAAGTTTGAAGAAGAAATAAGAAGGTTAGTAATTTCTTTTGAAAGGCTGACAGGAACCATGTTAACGCCATTTCAGGTGAACCGCCTTAAACCGGTTTGATGGAATTGTTGACGACAAATTCGCTTCCTGTCACTGGACTATCATTTTAAAAACTAAATAATGTCAACCTATTGTACATCATGTTGCTTCACTTAATAAATGGCTCTCTATTCATTCAGTAGGATTCAAGCGATGAAAAACATTATGACATACAGGCGAACAGGCAACACATTAATACAGTAATATCTATCTCGCTCTCTAACTTTAATCTGTTTCTCTTTCTGTATCATTTACTTCGTTTTCTACAGTTCGACGCCCAGGGGGCCCGGGCCCCCGCCCCCTTAGACCCGACGATAAAAAATTTAAACTATATTTTCATTGTTTCTATGCAATTTCTACGTGTAAATATGTTTTAAGGGCGTTAGGGAGGTTAGGGGGGGTACAAGAGGGAACTGGAACAGTCTGACTACCTGGAATTTTTTTAAATATGGGCCCCACTAGGGGCCCATATAACGGAAGGGGGGGCCGAAAATGTTGACCGTTTCACTAGCTCTCAATTTTCACTTTAGCCACTGTATATGAGGAAAAAGGGTGTAGGCCTAAATAAAAAATGTGAACTCTCTCCCGGAACAGTGGTGCAAACCGCCTTGGCTGGGATCGAGGGGCTTAAGCCCCCCGCCATCTTCCGCCAAAATTAGGTCACTTTTGCAATTGGTCCAGATCCGCTGAGTTTCTTCAGAGCCTCCCAGGTGAAAAAAGTTAACCTACTTTTTTCCTAAACAAATGTAGGATTTTAGGCATTTTAGGTTTTCCTCTCACTTTAGTACGGGTATGAGGGAGGGGGGGATATACTCACTCTATGAGCCTAGCGCAGTATGCTGACAAATTTTGAGCCCCCCACACAGATTTTTTCTGGTTGCGTCACGTCCCGAAGAAGGCGGGGCTTAAGCAACAATGTGTACACTGTCCAAGAAAAATTTTCGGGCCCCTCTTAAAAAGTTCCTGGATCCGCCCCTGCTATTCCAACACGGTGTTTTATATTACTCATGATTGAAGATTACTTTAAAAATGAAGCATTTCTGTCAATACATGATCTTCAAGCAATTAACTTTTGAAGTTCATTTGATAGTTTTTTTATTTCAGTCATTCACTATTCATTTTTTTAAATTCATTCATTAAGTCAGTCATGCATTTAAGTCATGCAACGTAAGCAACATATCTAGTTATACCTAGAGATGGAAATTTTATGAATTTCCAGAGTTCGGGTTCGGTTCGGTTCGTTGAAAATGAGAGTTCGGTTCGGGTTCGGTTAGCAGTTGACAATTTGAGAGTTCGGTTTAGTTCGATTCGTTGAAAATGAAAGTTCGGTTCGGTTCTGGTTCGGTTCTAACAAGGGTTCGGTTCGGGTTCGGCTTGCTTTCCAACTCGCAGGAATTCGATTCGAGTTCGAAATGGTTTGGTTTGGATAATGTTGCAATTGTTTAACTTTACTTAATAATAATCATGGTTATAGAAAACGTGTTTAAAATGGTTTTTGGTAAATATGCTTAAAAATTCAAATTATAAAAAAATAAAAAATAAAAATAAAAATAATTTAAAAGTCCTAATAGCTGCCACATTTTTTCACCTGGGCAAAAATATGACAATGAAAAAGGAGAGAAGTGCTAGTTATTCCTTTACATTTCTTAAAATATTGTAAGTTTACAAACAGATGTTCATAATATAGATAATTAGCTTTATTATTGCATCTGGAATATTCTCCTTGATTATAACGAGCAATTAGAATATTTCATCAATTTTTAATTTTTTTGTCACAATAGGCCTATATATTAGATACGTTTATAACTAAGTGGAAATGTCTTGGTTACAATTTGATTCAATATTTCAGAGACAAAGTGCAATTTAGTAACATAAAAATGTCAAATAAAGATATTTGTTAAGCACGTGTACTTCCTTAGCAAAATGATCATAATATACACCGTTTGCTATCAACTGACCAGTAATAAGCTTTATGATGTACCTTAGGGTTTCAAATTTGAAACTCTCAGATCAATTATGAAGTAACGAAAATACATGTAGTTATGAAATTATTGCATTGCTATGGTGCAAAATTATTTTCTCTAGATAGTCTTAACACATATAGAATGTCATATATAATTATTTGTAAATCTGGCTGCAGAAATATTACGGTGGCACACTAAAATTAGAAAAAATTCATAATTTGAATTTAAGAGCAAATCCACCTAGATTGAGTTAAGCATTTTCAGATTTATATGGAATACTCTCATCACTTTTGCCTCTTTGATGTTAATCTTCATTCCATATTTCAGTGCTGTATCATTCAGACTATCCATTATCTTCTGTAGGCCCGTCTCGCTTCCCGCTACCATTCCTTTGTACCGCTACCATTTTAAAGTTTATGTCGGAACCAGCCTTACTATATATGCTGTTAGAGACTGTAACACATGTAAATATAAAAACTAATATATATTTGTATTGTTCTTACAATCTTTATTTAACGTCAGGCTGGTGAAGAAGAAAGAGACTACAAGAGTTTGGTTTGGACGAAGTCAGGGTTCGGGTTCGGTTCGGGTTCGGCCAGAATCTGGGTTCGGGTTCGGTCAGAGTCTGGGTTCGAGTTCGGTTCGGTCAAAATTCTAGATTTTAGGGTTCGGTTCGGTTTGATTCCCATCTCTAGTTATACCTAATCAGAGCATTGTTCTGCACTGGACCATTGAGCCACTGTACAGCGCTTCTAATAGTTGCAGTAGCTGCCTTTGTTACATACCACTCCGTGACCCCTTGTCTGAATTATGTTCAAACATGTAAATGAATAGTACGTACAATTGCTGATACATGTACGCGCAGACTGATGTAGTTATTTGAATGGCGCCAAGCATGGAATAGCGTGGATGCGAAATGATACTACTCCCTTTTAACTACAAATAAAAAACAAATTTTGTTTATGGCCTATACAATAAATGTAATTTTCGACGACTTCAACATGCAGCAATCGTGTGATTCTTTTATAGTTTAGAATTAATATCGAAAAAAAAGAAAAATTTTAATATTTGGAATTTTATTATGAATTAAAAGTCACGTTTCGCTTCCTGCGAACTGTGAAAAGATTTGAAATATAATCCTTTGAGATTCCTTGCTTCTTGATTCCTTGAATTAGCGATTTTATCTGACCATACAAAACCACGGCAACAAGTTTTGTTAATAACTTGTTGTAAATAAGTTATTGTTAATAACTTGTTGTAATAAGCTTTCGTTGTTGTATAAGCTTTCGTTGCACTGAATCTGAACATTGTGAGACCTTTCGATACTAACATGAAAGAATAGGAGAAATACAGCATAATTTATATTTATATTTATAGCATCATCATCATCATCATCATCATCTTCATTTAGTGAAATCTCAGTTTAGCCAGGGTCGGGATAGGAATATACTTTCTCCAATCCTCCCTGTCCCACACCATATCATCAGTCGATCCCCTATTTTTCATGTCCTTCATAATCACCGCATCCCACGTCAATTGTGGTCTACCTCTCTCAAGCTTAACATCCAGCTCTTCCCTTCAAACTATCTTTACTACATCCTCATCTGCCTTTCTCACAATATGCCCATACCATCTCAATCTCGACTGAGCCAACCTATCCCCGATCCCCTCAAACATTCAAATTCATCCTCACATATTCACATATTTATATTATACATATTCAAATATTTATATTTATACATTCACATATTTATATTTATAGCATAGTTCACAAAATTAAAATTTATTGTAAAACAATTAAGATGTTTTCTCTCTCTCTCTCTCTCTCTCTCTTTCTCTCTAGCATCGTTCATTTAAATTACTTAAGTAAGACATTAGGTGGTTATTAGACCGTGATGATGATGTTGTTGATGATGGTGATGGTGATGATGATGCAGGTCTAATTTTAAGCTTCTCTGTTTCAGATTCTCGAAGTCCGGATGAAATTAAAGAGAAAAACGGAAATTAAAACTCCATCTAGGACAGAGATCGGCTTCCTTCTTCTAATGCAGTTCTGACGTCATGATACTAGGAAGTAAAGTGTGTTCTCACAGTGTGGCTTAGAATCTTCTTCCACGTGCTCAACGTGAAAACATCGCTATCTCTAAACAAATTGCTGATTTACAATCTCTCTATCTTAGTGAATTGCTTACTAGCAGGTCCATAGCATATAACGCCTCCACTCTTCTCTGTCTTCTGTTTTCCTCCTCATGTCCACATGCCAGTGGATCTTTAAATCATTTAACATTCCTAATCTAGGTCTTCGTCGGTTTCTCTTTCTTTCCATTCTATCTTCTATGACCTCTTTAGTAAACTCCCCCCCCCCCTAGAATGTGTCATATCCAGTTCTTCTTCCTATACGATCAACAGTATATTTATAACAAATCTGTGATAAGAATATATTTAATTAATATTTAATATATTAGTATATTAGCTATGGAGGATTGGAAAGCTATGGTTGATGAAAGAAGAGAAAAATGAAACTGGGGAATTGGGTCAAGGAAAGAGAAACCATAGAGGACAGAAATTAGTTGATTTCTGCAACAGAATGAGATCAGAGTCTTCAGAGATAACAAACACTTGTTTCCAGCAAGAGAAGCGAAGTCAACACACGTGGATGAAGCAAGGAAGCATTGGAAATGACGAAAGACACCCGTTAGTCCTACATGTATTCTGATCAAATAACGGTACAGGAATAGTGTGAAGAATTCAAGGGCTTAACCAGGAGCGAAGTTTAGTTCAGAATACAATCTAGTAATGGCAAAACATTGGGCAGCAGCTGAAGAAAATGCTTAAAAGAATTTTTATTGGAGATAGAATATGAACGGATTGAACGAACAAATAAGTCAGTTTCAGAAAGCAGTGGAAAGAGAAGTTAAGCTAAATAAGAGGTAAACAATAACAATAATAATAAAAAGTTAACAATAAGAGGTAAATTGTGGAAAAAAGCGAGATTTGCAGATGATCAAAGTTTGCTCAAAGAGGTCATATATGGTCAAATGGAAGGAAAGAGATGCAAAGGTAGACAGAGATTATCATTTTATACTATCGAGTGGTCATATATTGTATTGTATAAGTGTACTGTGTAATATCTAATTATCCAATTTGCATGTAATCTAATTCTCCTGCTTGTTCAGAATTGATTACGAGGGAGTTATTTAATCCATTTAATGTCATTGAATCCTGCGATTGGAGATTTATAAAAAGTCTGCTGCGCAAAGGAAAAGGTGACAAAATTCGACATATGCTCAACTGTGCATTGGTCAAATCCCCCCAATCCTACCATGGTTAGAATTAGTCATGGAACATCGCACTGCATAAAATGGAGACTTAAATTGCGCTGTAAACAGTTTTATATTGTAAAAATTTTTCTAGCTAAACTTCGATTTTTAAGTTTTTAAGTTCTATGCAACTGCTAATTCAGGAAATTTTTTGCTTTGGTAACAACAACAACAACAACCCGCTGATTGAAGCTCAACTGGAGTTAATTATTGTGTAGAGTAGTCCCGTTCTATGAGGAGAGATTTCTAAATTCCTTACCTGTCTCAACCAACACACTTAAAAATGTGAGATAATTTTTTAGGGAAATATTGTTATTTTTGTTTTAGAATGTGCTGTTAATTGTAACTTACTTCAACGAGTAAACAAATTTATTCTACAAGAGAGTGAATGAACGCCACGATTGTAATTTATTTAATTGAATAAACACACTTATTCTATACACTGAGCGTGAGCGAATGCTGTGAAAGCTTCATTAGATGTAGATAATAGAGCAAACAAGTATGACTATCCGTCTTGTTCCAAGGTCATTAGTTGCAGATAAACAAACAAATCTTTGCTTTTACTTGAAGGTGTATTTAGTTAATATGCTAATTAATTATTTTTAAAATGTCAGTTAATATGCCTAATTAATTATTTTAAAGAGGTCCTAAAATAGTTGTTTGCTATCGACTGCATTCACCATAACTTTCGTGATGAATGTAGATTCTTCCGTGTTTCGCTAAAAGGGAGTGCAGCACCTGAGAAAAAGTTTACCGCTATGTGATGATTTCAATATGTATATCTCCAACGTTATTTCTATCTCTATATGTGCAGCGCACACATTCGTGTTTGTTCTCTTACTACGATGGCATAGCTTTTTAGCTCTATTAGTTGTAATTTCGTAACTTGTTATCAGGCGCACAAATGATGACTACCCTGAAAAGTTATAATTCTCATTACAGTATTAAAATTTTAAACAGATTATTTAAACGTTGCCTAAATATTAGTATGTTGCTAAACGAGATGGGACATAAATATATTGCATACTTCTACTCCAACATAAAGTAACTAAACGATTGGCTTAATAGGCTCTCCCTTCTTAAAATTATTTAATTTAAAAATTAGTTTAACATTATAATTAATAACAATTTAACAAAATTTAAATTATTAATAGTTGCAAACTTAGCCTGAAAATTAAACAGATTTCTAAAAAGTGAAAATTGAAATAAAAATACTTTCATGAAGTGGCGGTCCTAGTGTTTCGATGTTGTCCTTAACGACAATAGCACTCCAGTCGTTGTTCTGGCTTGAGCCAAGGTGTTTAATTACCACACTCAATCTGCCAATTTGTAGGCCTACGTTTCTGGAAGTCTACAATTTAAAATCATGAACTGATTCACTTGCTCTGGACTCAAAAAGGTTGCATAGAGTTGGTTTATAATCTCTATATAAACAACTTAGGTTACATAATATTACAATGGATGGCTAGTAAATTTACTTAAAAGTTGTCTGATAGTAAGATGTTACCAAAGACAAAGCAAAATAATCTAATGATACGAATAGTACATTCTGTAAAGTAAAGCTGTAAAGCTAAGGTTAACGTCAGTTTCCTCACTCGAAAGCGATGTCAGTGACGGGCGAGCCAGGATTTTGAACCCGCACATACTGATCCGCGGTCGAATATCTTATCGACTTCGCCACTAGCTCCAGCCAAAAGTAACTCTTGGCTTCAAAAGATACAGGGTCATGCTCTAGAGTCATATCATATTCAGGGGCTAACAGATAGTTGGCCCCATAGTTAAATTTTATAGGAATGTGCTAATAATAGTTGTGATTACATTTATGGTCATGTGTTTTTAAATTAAATGTACATTATTTGATTTATATTATTAAACTCGTAGCTGCTTAGGATGAAGATTTCGACAGTAATGGTTGGAAAAGAGATGGTCTTGTAATTTTGCAGCTCGCATTCCAGTGATTTTATGTGATTTCCAATCATTTAATGTAGATTTCAATCAAGCCTAAATATACTGATCAGCGTTGCGTAGCAAGTATATTACGCAGAATATAAAGGGAAGCATTTTTCTTTGCTTCACAGAAGCTATTACTCTATCAGCTAAAATCCCAACACAACCAAACGGATCATTGATACCTTTAACTACGATCAGAGAGGATGAACAAATTTTAACCCAGAAAATTTGTACATTTCGTTGTAAGCAGATCACATATTGAAATTAGTTTAACAAATACCGATTAAGTACGCCTAATACAGGCGTAAAGCTAGTGAAAAAAGCAAATGTTAACGTCAGTTTCCTCACTCGAAAGCGATGTCAGTGACGGGCGAGCTCGGGATTTGAACACCACACATACTGATCCGCGGTCGAATAACTTACCGACATCGCCACTAGCTCCAGCCAACTATTACTCTCTTACTCCAGCGTAAGGGACTAATAGTTATACCGAAGTGAAATTATACATTTCTTCGGACAATGTGATTAAAATGAAACAGAATTGTATAATCTTATTCACATTACAGGAGGGAATTTGTCTACTGCGTCCCTATCGATCCCATTCCCTCCTCCCCGGGAGCGGTGCGGCTAATGCCCTCTTCCAGAAGCTTCTAGCTCGGCGGTGTCGTCAGTTCCTCGTTAGCTTGTTTACGGATCTAAATCCTGAGGCAGTTCGTTGACCCCATTCACGTGGACGTGACTCTGCCGGTTCCTAAGACTAATCCGGTTCCGAACTTTCCTGAAAATCAACGAAGATAATGGTGCATGCAATATAGAATAAAATAGATATAACGGGTATTGAGTAAAACCAACGAAGAAAACGTGCTTGTAATTTAGAACAAAATCATGCAAGATATTGAGAAAAATCATCGAAACGGCCTCGAAAACAGCAAATCCTAAAAGGCAGAAATCGGGCCATTTTTTATCGCATTTTTATAGTGTTTTCGGATTCCGCGACGCTGTCGTTTTTAAAAAATTAATTTCTAGAACAGACTCGATAGAGTTATAATGCAAAATATTATTGCGATCGGGTCCCAAAAGAACACGCTTTATAGTGAAATGATTAATGAAATTTGTGTTGATATCTATCACTTTTTAACACTACATGCTAAACTACACTTACCAGCTTTAACCGTTAGGCAATTTAGTCCATTTTCCGTGTAACCAGTCGTGTGAATGTGTGAGATTTTAATCTCAGATCAGAGCGGCCAGGATTTGAACCCACGAGAGTTCATTCACTTCAGGATGTGGCATTTAAAAGTTCATGACGTTAACCACTGCGCTATTGTGACATTCAATACACTGCACAATAAACCAATCGTGCGATGCACAGTCGTAAAACGAACAGGAATTGAGGAAGGCCACGAGGAACCACATCATAAGCCAGATTTACTCAATCAAAAGACTATATCAAGGTTTGGTAAATGCAGAGTCTTGACTCTTTTTGTATTCAACTAGCTGGTCCTTGGATTAAGTCTTATTACTGACCTGATTCAAATTTTGATTGGGATTATGAATTTATACCTTAATTGCAGAGAAAGATTGAGAGAGAGATACAGAGCGAGACACTGGGAGGGAGAGTGAGAGGAGAGAGAAAGAAAGATGGAAAGAAAGAAAGAATGAAGGAGGGAGTGTGTAAGAGAAAAACGCACAGAGAGAAAGAGAGAGAGAGAGAGATAAAGAGAGAGAGAGAGAGAGTGGGAAGAGGGATAATTTCTAGAATACTTTTATAATGATAACTGCCAGAGCAAGTTGAGACTCTTCAGTAGTTTTGAAGTTTTCAATCGTTGAAACGCAACCATTTGAATTACGAATAGTAATACAGCATAAGAAATATGCGAACTTAAGTAGTAGCGTATAGCAATTTATATTCCAGCCCTATACTACCACCTGTGACTAGAGATGTTTAGTAATGGAATGTTGACATTGTGTCAGTCTTTGAATTGTCATTAAGTTGGCAATTCGAGCGTAGCATCTTGAAACCATGCATTATTTAGAGCAAAGGAATGCACAGTTGTTCAACTAGACAACACGAGCACAAGTACTAAAGTATTCTACACATGTGAAGTGCCGTAACATTCAGCAGTACGGCCAATAACCTCGCTCAAGTTGTGAAATAACTTGTCAATTCCTTATGACAGAATAACTACCCAATAAGGATTATCATGGGAACATATTGCTGCCTAATACCTCTTCCTCTCTCTCTCTCTCCATATCTCTCGCTCTCTCTCTCGCTCTCTCTCTCTCGCTCTCTCTCTCTCTATCTATCTATCTATCTCTCTCTCTCTCTCTCATGAAGTCTCTCTCCTCTCTTTTACAGTAAACAACCGTCATTTACCCTGCAGCTTTTAAATTGCTGCATATCGGCAATTTAAAAGTTTGCAGCTTCTGGTAGGAGTTTCAATTATATAATAATCATAAAATGTTCCTTTTTCAGTATCTGAGTTAATCGCCTCTTGTGAAAGTCGTAGTGGCATACATGTTTCGTTGTGTCCAGTTAAATTCACCGACAGGTCTACGGGACATATTTACACACACGCACACACACACACACACACACAGGGACATATATATATATATATATATATATATATATATATATATATATAATACAAGTCTCATACATATTTACATAAAGTCAAAGATTTGTCACACCTGTTACAAATTTTATCACCGTCGGAAATGTAAAAAAAACTTGACTAAGACCAGGAGTAGAAATTGACTCGAGTCCAAGAACACGGACTAGTACTCAACTCTTTTGGATTGACACTCAGCAACTCTAGACTTTTTAATCGGACCGGGAATCGAAATACATGGACTCAGAATCGGACTTGATCTCAACACCCAGAATCCGATTCGACACTTCCTGGACTTCATTACTGTCCGCCGAGTGGAATAAATATTTAAGAACATGGTTTCTGACTCGATACTGGAAGATTCGAGACTCTTGCCGGAGTTAATAACTCTATACCTAAATCTGCACTCTTGTTTTTGTTCTCCGAATATGATTGTATACAGTTTTTTAACTGTCGTTGCTGTACTTCAGCTGCATAAGATCACAACAGTAAATCTATTCATATGGCAGGAGAGCATACCTACTTTAACATATCAATCTTCTGAAGCAGTCCACCACTATTTACTAATTTCAAATCAGTTAATAGATTCACTAAAGGGAAAGGCATGGTTGGATTGATACACATCTGAAAGATTAAAAGATACGAAGTCTTTACGTTAATAATAACACCGTATTGAGTACGTCGATGATGTTCTCATAGATTTGTTGAGTTGAAGTTGATTGGATGCATCCAACCTTTTATCGAGCTCCCTAATCATACTATTTGAGGTGGTTAGATTACAGAGTTAGATCTCTCAGTTCAACAACAAAAATCGAAAAAAGTTTATGATGGTATTGCATTTATGTAGGCCAAAATGCAGCAAATTGGAATATGTGGAACAAACAACGAGCAATCTTATGGTTCGTCAGGTTCGAAGTTTAGGAAGCAACTATTTATAACCATTAGAGTAACCATTAGAGTCGATGGCTTAATATAGAATTACGTGCATCATCATTCACTGACGAGGCGTATGTGAATCATCGGGCTTTATACAGGGTGCGAATATAAACTGAATCCCCTTTTTGAAAAGTAAGAATTTTTCCAATTTGCATATTTTTCGCGAATTTTGTGAAGAGATACAAAGAGACAATTTGGTTAAGTATTCGACACGATATATTAGTACAAGTAGTATAATACTACTAATATATCTAGATAAACAGGACTGTTTTCTCAGGGAACGACGCCCCTGCTCAGTAAATGTTAGTCGAAGCCGAGGAAGGCATTGGGGTCCACCTCGTCATAAGCAGAATCTCCTAAGAATAATGCTATATCAAAAGGAATGTTATAGATGATTTGGCAGAAGCCAGTGACGAAGTCGGTAAGATACTCGACCGCGGATCAGTATGGGCGGGGTTCAAATCCTGGGCTCGCCCGTGACTGACATCGCTTTCTGGAGTGAGGAAACTGAAGTTACGCTTAGTTTTTATCAGCTTAAAGATCCACTCATATTTGGACATGAAGAGGACAACGGAAGATAGAGATGAGTAGACGCGTTATATACCATGGACCTGCCAGTAGTAGTAGTAGTAGTAGTTTTTAATCCTTTCCTTTATTGTATTATACTCTCTCTCTCTCTCTCTCTCTATCTCTCACTTAGTGCACTGTCTAGTGCACTAAGTGTGTGTGCGTGTGTGTGTGTGTGTGTGTGTGTGTGTGAGAGAGAGAGAGAGAGAGAGAGAGAGAGAGAGTATAATACAATAAAGGAAAGGATTAAAAATGAAAATGCACGCGCCAAGAACGTGTAAGCATGTCTCGCAGACCGGTCACTACTTATATAGCGGCTGCGCCACTGCTGTTATTATTATTATATATTCGAAAAGGTCGTTTCAATAAGAAAGAAGCAGTTTACGTTTCACAACTTAAACTCACAGCTTTAGATTAATGCACTTTTAAAAAAAAGTACTCTTACGTTAATTCCTCCACGAAAGTTGATCTAGAGAGCAAGATCAGGTTGTATCATATACACAAGTTAATTAGAAATTATATGCAAAATTCGAACAATATTTCAATTTCGAAGGAGAATTTGAACACCCCGTAATTTAGCGAGTAAAGAGTCGAGCGAAAGTCGTATGTGATGCAACTGTCTGACGCCATAAAGATTAATCTTCAATAAATGAGCGGCAGGGTCTATAACCAGGTGATTGCCGAGTAGTAAAATGTTTCGACAAAGGAATAAAACGAAACAATAAAATTATAATACTGAAGTAAACATTAATTCCTCCATTTGCATGCTATATTACTTTCGAAGAAAGATTGTTTGTTAAATAGTTTATGCTCTTTATAACTTCACAAACAACAACAAGAATAAAATTAAATGTAATATCCTATTTGACATGAAATTTTGTATGAATTTATTACATGATGCGCGCGCGTTTGTGTTTTTGTATATCTGATCTGAGAGTAAAATCTTGACATCCACTGGACTGGTTATACGGAAAGTGTGGTCTAAGTTGCCCAACGGTTTAAACATATGGTATTAAAAGTGATAGATATCAACATAGTTGATCATTTCACTATAATGTGTGTTATTTATTTATGCTGACAATTGTGGGTGTCTATGTATGTAGGTATGTATGTATGGACTGTTTTGTGTACGTTTGTGTAAGTAAGATTCATCGTATTACACAAACGAGATATGTAAATATATACATGTAGGTATGATTTAAGATTAGATATAGCCCTAAATAGGTAACTGTAAGTATTTGCAGAGTATTTATATGTATATGTATTTGTCACAGTCTGTATTCAGGTATTATGTGGATGTATGACTGTATGTGTATGTAGATGTACATGTATGTAAATATATGGACAACTGCATCTCTTCGACTGTGCACTGCTGAAAGTCAGGTGTATGGCAAATAACTCTTCCAACCAATTCTCTCTTCAGCCTTCCCTTTGATCTCTAAATATGAATTTGTTATAATATCATCCAACATTCCATGTCTTGCATTCTTCCTTCAATTACATCCGTTATGGACTTATGGGTTGCTTTAGAAAACCATAACGTTGTGGTTTGCTTTTAGCAAACGGCCCCTTATAATATGCCTTATCCAGCTTTTCTTTCTATTTCTTATCGCATCTATTATTAAATTATGAAACTGTCTATCTGTGACGACTCTTTCAAGAATTTCTTCATTTGTAATTTTGTCAGCCCAACTAATCTTTTCCATCCATCTCCATAACTACATTTCCAATGCCGCTAGTGTCCTAGACGATATCTTCTCTGTTTGGTGTCCACGTACGTTCTAATTCAGTTTAGCACTTCCCATCATCCGTGTTTGTATGGCCCAGATACTTGAAGCATCTTACCTGTTCCAATCCCTATGATTTTTAGACACTCTTTAACCTTTATCTTCTTTATATTATTCTTCATGCCATAACAACAACAACAACAACAAAATTAGAGTGCTACTGTCGTCAATGACAACATTGAGCACTGTGATACCAAATCAAATCCGATGAGCAGAGTGTGGGGTCCAGAACGGTGCGATCCAAATCCGGGAGGTCGGTCCGAGGAAGGGTACTAGTGGAATGGAGGTTTGCGTGTTGGTCTCAGTTCATGTGCAAAGGTTGGATATGAGTGGTCAAAAAGAAAAGCCTTCAACCGTCTATGAAACTGTTCATATGAAAGGAAAGGATGGTCAGCAGAAGATGAGGGGGTGCGTAAAGTGGAAGGAAGAGCATTCCGGATCTGAGGAGCAGTGTGCTGGAAGGAGCGCTTGGAGAGCTTACTGCGAGAAGGGATGCTAGGTGTATCTCAATGTTGTGACATTCAGACCATCCATAACTTTTTGTAATCCTATACTACGCTACTATATAGCAAGCATTTACCTTGATCATCTGAAAACCTCACATCTTTCAGCAATTTACATCCAATAATTATTCCTTCCTCAATATCTTCCATGGACTCAATCGTTACGGCCTCGGCATAGAGATTTGATTTGATTCATTAGAGAATAACTGTATATATATATATATATATATATATATATATATATATATATATATACACACACACACACACACACACACACACACACACACACACACACACACACACACACACACACACACACACACACACACAGTTAAACTAATATCTGTACAAACGAATCTACAAAGTACGGCACACCGGTAAGATCGGAGCTCATATACTTCGTACGTAAGTTCATATAACTTCATGAGTCACATAGGTACACTGTCTGTGTATATTACTAATAAATCGTGTGCATTTTTACAAATTGCAATATACGTACATAGAAATTTTATTTTTTATCTGCATATGTATCTATACATACGTAGTGCTAAAAATCAACAAACGTAATCCAATATGGATGCCAATGCCGGCAGATGTCTAAAAGTGGGCGCGGCTAACAGCTGTGAAAGTCATCTATCGGGTATGTTTCTGAGACAGGTAGGCCAGTTATGAAATGTTTGGGCGTGAAAAACATGCTTGGATGGGTTTTAAGTTGCTGGTATTTACACTTAAAAAAGTAAACACGCATAATAATGAAATGATCAACTATGTTGATATCTATCACTTTTTAAATACCACATGTTTAAACCGTTAGAAAATTTATTTTATTTTCCGTGTAGACAGTTCAGTGAATGTCCAAGATTTTACTCTCAGATCAGCGCGGCCAGCATTCGAACCCACGAGGGATCAATTCACCTCAGGATCAGTCATTTAAAATTTCGTGACGTTACCCCTACGCTGTTAAGAGATTCTAAACATAAAGTATAAAGTATTCCAAACATAAACTTGTGCATAAAGTACACTGTATTGAAATTTTATGCATGATGTTATTGTTTAGCAGTGAAGAAGTTGAAATTAATCTATTCAACATCAAATTATGGGCAGAAACGTGCCGTTAATGGGGTTGAATTTTTAAACCAAAATGATTGCAAATGATTTCCGTATAGCCAGTCCAGTGAATGTCTGAGAGTAAAATCTCGGACATTCACTGGACTGGCTTTACGGAAATGGATTAAATTGCCTAACGGTTTAAACTTGTGGTATTAAAAGTGATAGATATGGACATAGTTGATCATTTCACTATAATGCGTGTTTTTTATACAAAATTCATTGGGCTATTTTTGACTAGTTTCGTTAGAACATGGGGCTTTGAAAACTTCTGTCGTCTGGCAACCCTGGTGCCACTGCAATGTTTATGTTTTGATTGAGTGCTTGGACGGGTTAAGAAATATTATTAATAATTTTAATTAATAATTTTTGTTTATTATTGTTAATTTGTACGAAGTTTACAGTACAATACAACAACAGAGTTCTACTGTCGTCTATGACAATGTCGAGTACTATTGAATTAAAACCTAGACGACGAGCAAAACTAAAAGGATAAAAAATGGTGCAAGATCTTGTGAAGAAAATCAGGTGCTCTTGTAACATCGCCCCGAAAACCAGTCCAAGGATATAACGAAATTAACAAAATTGATTTATGTGCCCATCGCGCCTCATATTAACATATTAAAGTGAAATGATCGTCCATGATCTGTCACTTATTATGCCACTTAACCCCTTACTCACTTAGCTGTTTATAGTCAATTACTCATGTTTCCAGTCTTGTGAACGTCCTAGATTTCTAATAATTTATTGTAATAACTTAATAATTTATTTTTATATATATATATATATATATCAATTTATTAAGTTATGTCATATTTAAACATAATAATTAAGTTATGTCTTAAAAGTAGTATTCATTTTATTTGCATTTATAGTTAAAAATTGTTAGTCTTTAAGTCACTTCGAGTTTGTATCCACAGGTATATATGCAACATTTACTCAGACTTCAATATATTATCATTCTACAAGTGGATAATACATATTGAAGCTATACTATGTATCTGCAAATGTATGCATATTATTTTGCAGTGGTCCTCCATAATAATATTTAGCACTTTAGGTACCTTAAGTCTTAAAGCAGTTTAGGCAGTTGTCATCCTTCTGAATTTAGAAATTAGAATTGATTCCCTTTCATCTTTACATATTTAGAACTATTACAATACTAATTATGAAATAATGATTAGAGTCTGTACATTGTCTGTTCCAGAGTGCTGTATCTTGTGGAGTCTGAACATTGTCTATTCCAGAGTGCTGTATCTTGGACTAGAGGATGGCCGGGACTCTCGGAGGAGGTATCGGAGTGAGTGACGTTGATCTACAGAGGGTGAAGAAACTGGCAAGAAATCAGCTGATTGCTGCTTTACAGTCTGTAAGTTTACTGCTCTAAATATAAAGGCCATTGTAGTATTTCTACTTGATATTACAGTTAACTCCTAGTTGTGTCAGTAATATATGGGATGTAGTGAACAATTCAGTGATTTGCTTTGACTGTTTGACTTTGAACTGTTTATTGATAAATTATGTCGCTCATCTTGTTGTTTGGCTCGTCTGTATTTTTTATTACTTATTTAGTTTTTACTAATCTTTCTCACTTGATGCACTGACAATTGGCAGGTCCATAGCAGATAACTCCTCGCATATTACTATCATCTGCTTTTTCTTCATATCAGCATACAAATTAGTTATCAAATCATTCAGCTTCCCAAGTTTCGCCTTACTCCAATTTTTTTTCCATTCTTCCTTCAATTACCTTTTACAATAAATCTTGCTGAGTTATTCTGTCTTTCTCTTCTGTCTATGCTTGTGTTAGTGCTTTCGGGTGGAGTTGGACTGCTTGTAGTGTTTGCTCTGCTTGAGACGTCCCTGACATCATCCTGGAGTGAAGAACCGGACTATATCTTCATTGCATTGTATTAAATAAAAATCTAGTGTCAGGCTGTCTCCAGCTTTAGCGCAACATGAATTTATATATTTAATTGATTAATTTAGTTTTTTAGTTTTTTATTTATTTAGTTTAACGTACATGTACATATTTAAGATGTTCACATTTATGTGTCTCTATGGACAGGCGCCTGGACCCAAGGACCTGGTTCTAGACCAGGATCTCATGAGACCACTGGACCGGATTGCTGGTGCATCACTGCTTAAGGTTGTACTAAAATTCTGTTTATGATTTGAACGTAATGGACTTGTAAGTTGTGGAAATATAGTTACTAATAGCATGATCATCATCTTCATCTGATCTGTAATCCTAGTTTAGCTAGGATTGCGATATGAATAGATCTTCTCCAAACCTTTCTGTCCCATACTATATCATCAGTTAATCCCCAATGAGCTCTTCTATTCGTTTTGTAAAATTTTCTAACAAAAATCTGGAGCTTAGTCACTCACCAACTGAATTCCCTTTCTGAAGTTGGTTTAGATCTTTAGTGCTTTAGTCGCCTTCTATGACACGTGCAGTCTCTGGTTAGTCTTTCTTCAAACAACCCGATCACAACACGGGGAACTGATAGCATGATAAAAAATTTAATTTAATTTATAAATAGTAAAATTTAATATAAATATTTAAAAAATATTAGAAATATTTAACTTTATATAGCTGATATTTTGCTGTGAATAGATTGATCTAATTATTCCTCTGAACTGATTAGTCTGATTAAACTTCAGAATTGATTGATCGGATTATTCCTTGGAGGCATGTCTAGATAAATCTTTTTCATGAGCTGTTTTCTAAGTTATCTTCTCTTACACTTTTCCTTCAATTTCCACATTTGTTTTCCCCAAACTGTCTCTTGTTTCTTTTGTTGAATATTTGTTAGATTTTTTGTTATGGAAAGAACTGAACTGCTGCAGGATGTTATGAAATTACAACATCTAATTATTTGCAATGAATTGATTAATAAATCAATAATTATATCTTTAAGGCACCATACTTTACATTAAGATGCAGAAGTTTAAAGAAAATTTAGAAAGGCAGGCAGATAGGCAAAGTAAGTCACTGTTGTGTCAGTTTTTACTTTCAAACGTATTGATATACTGGACCTTGAAACTCGCATTAAGTTAGGCTTTGGCTTTCATTGTTGTAATTATTTTGCTGAATTATATGGCTACAAATCTTTCCATTTCAATATGTGCTGCATTTGTTAACGGGTAATGTATTTGCATGGGTAACATTATTCTCTTAATTAACATTATTCAATTTCATAGTTAACGTTATTCTCTGGTACACCTTTAGGAGAATGGCGTGGAAAAGATCTACCGACTGGAACCTGGTAAAACACTGCCTGGATGTGAAAAGTGAGTAGTTGTAAATGTGTAAAGGCCTGTATATCTGTATGCGTTTGCATATCTTGTGAATTCATTAGTAACTTAGCGATTAAGTCAAACTTTTTTGGATGAAAATATGTTATTCCTTTCTAACATTTTGATAGCTAGCTATGAAAGCTTAAGTCGTAGAACAAACAGTAATTGTCTAATAGTCATTGTCTGAATAGATTAAGCAATAGATCTAAATTACCTGATAGATGGCTGAGGTTGTAGCAAGCTACCTTGACTAGCAAAAAGCTACAGGTTCCAAACTCCAGCCTGGCAGTGTTTGATAGGTTTTTCTGGCTTAGATATAAGTGTTAAACTTACTTGAGCTTGGTATATATTAATGTAGTATAGATAATCTGTAATAACCTTCGAACTTACTTATGCTACTAATTGTTTTTGCAAATGACTGTCTTTGATTGTCTTTTGTCTTGACTGTCATTACCTACGGCAACAATAAGGAGAGATTATTTATTATTGTTATTAACAGAGAAAACTAATACAGCAGTGTCATGGCCAAACTCGGTCTTTAAGACTACTTCACTGAAATAGTTCAATAGTAATACTAAGCTAAATAACAGTTAAATTTAAATTAATATATAAACTAGTAAAAAATGTTTAAAAATGAGTGAAACTTTATACCATCCTGCACCACTCATTCCTGGCTTCATATCCCAAATACTTACCATAAGCCTACTTAAATATATAGTAGTTTCATTTAGAAAAACTACGTGACCACAATAATGAAAGATGTTGATATAGTGTGTTTTGTGTATGTAGGAGGATTTACATAGTAAGATCTCGCTGTGTCACAGTCAAGCATATAGCAGATCAGATCACGGCTGAGAGGAACGCTGGGGTCAACAGACAGTACTTTATTTTTCTCGTTCCTAGAAAGGTTCGTATTAACTCAGTAGATAAGTACTTAGTGTAACCGTTAAAAAACGCTTCTCATGTAATTGCGAGATAAAACAGGTATTCTGATACTTAGGGTCTTAAAGGCTGAAGCCAGTGGCGATGTCGCTAAGATACTCGACCGCAGATCTGTATGTGCTGGGTTCAAATTCTTGGCTCGCCCGTCACTGACATCACTTTCGAGTGAAGAAACTGGCGTTAACATAAGCTCTTTTAAGCTTTTTAAATTAAATTTTAATGAATTCAGTAAATCATTTTGTATTGATATCTTGATCTTGAGATATCATCAAGTATTTGTAGGAAGGCATTATTTTAGAATACTGGCTATAATTTCGTTAGTGAATCTATAAATAGAGGCTTAAGGATGTGTGCACATTAAATTGTGTGTAATTCTGGATGGCGTCTGACACATATATACTATGTTTCATTCTGAGGCCCTATTTGAAGAAGATGAACTGAGTAACTATTATGATAATGGGTCAACTTATTCAGATTTCTAGAGCTCATTGTTTCTAGAGCTCATTATTTCTGGAGCTCCAGATGTGAGAGTTAAAAATTTGCTATGTGATAGTTGAAAGTTTGATTTCAGATTTTTGGTCCTGCTCTCTTTTTTCACCAACAACAAAAGCCGACTTTTGTTGTTGGTTTCCTCTCTTGCTGGTATTCAATGATGGGATGAGCACTAAATTTGAAGTTTGAACATAGTGGTTTGCAGTTGGACTGCTAACTGATCATTCTACTGACCTATCACAAAAACTTATAATTTTCTGCCATTGTTTGCACCATATTTGCTCGTCTACTAGCTTTTCTTAAAGTTTACGAGGGTCTAACTATTAACATAATGGAAGGTTTAATGAAGTACTTTGTCAACAGCTTTGACACTAAATTAGGCTGACAGCAAAATCGCTGATCAGTATGTGCGGGGTTTAAATCCTGGGCTCGCCCGTCACTGACATATCTTTAGAGTTAGAAGACTGACTTTAACATTAGCTTTACCGTCTTTAACAGAGGACGATAATGGTATTCCACTTGTTGTTGTAGCTGCACATATGTTCCCTGATACTAGAGAAAGAAGGAGTGTTTGGCTACGTTACATTTGAAGAGCTTCCGCTGGATTTAATCATGTTGGATCAGGACGTCCTGTCTCTGGAGATGCCTAACTTCTATCGATCCTTCTTCCTCGTATGACGGCTTCAACGTGTTTATGTTTTAATATTTAAATATCTCTCTTGCTTGCAAAAGCTTTCATTTTTTGCTATAAATATTTCTGTGTAGATTTTTAGAAGCTAGGCACAGTACCAGGTTTCTTTTCGTTACAATCTAAGACATTTGGTAGCTGGCTAGGACATACACTTAGAACTAAGTGTGTATCTATTACCACTATTAGATACAGTGATAATAGTTTACTAAAGGATGTCATAGAAGGTAGAATGGCAGGAAAAATATGCAGAGGCAGATAGAGATTAGGAATGTTAGATGGTTTAAAGATCCATTCATACCTATATGTGGACATGAAGAGGAAATCGGACGACAGAGAAGAATGGAGGCACCATATGCCATAAACTTAACAGTAGGCAGTGCACTAAGAGAGAGAGAGAGAGAGAGAGAGAGAGAGTGGACATATGGTATATTTGAGAGAGTTATTGCACAGTATAGGAGGTTATAGTTTGATTTGTGTCATTTAAGACTACTTTAAGTTGCTGAACTTGTAACATTTTTAAGGAATAGATGAATAATGCTCCATTCAGTTCGTATTACTGCAATTTATTACTACCTAGACGTATAGTGTATGTTCTACTGTAATATTCTCTATCAGCATTGCTATAATGTTCTCTACAAATGTTATAAAGAAAGGTGTCATCGCTTCTCAATAGGTTGTCAGAAATGGTCCTAAAAAATTTTGATGTGCCACTAATTAGCGACACTAATTAATGCCACTAAAATTTTGTGTGGTAGAAAAATAGTAACTAATGATATTAACTATTTAATATTTATTATTTAGCTGTTGAATTGTTAAGAGATAGACTCTGTGGCTCCAATTATCGACTTAAGATCATGTAAACTCTTCTTCAGAATAATTTGCGTGACTTTCTCTATCATCATCATCATCATCATCATCCTCCCTTGAATCCCAGTTTAACCAGGGTCGGGATACAGATACGTGACTTTCTCTATAAACCTCTATATTTTTCTTTAAACCGCTTGTCATATTAGTGCTCTTTGTAACAACACTTCTAATCAACTGACTGATTGATTGATTGACAGATTAATTGTATAATATATTAACTGATTAACTTATTGATTGATTGATGGAGTAATTGATTGATTGATTGATTGATGGATTGATTGAGTGAAGGATGGAGATCAGACTTTTTGTCACGTGGCAGCTAGATCTGTTGTAACCTTGCAAGAGATATACGGCCCAATCCCTAACATCTATGGCATTGGTAGATGTGCACAGGTTGGAAAATAATTTGAGTTATTGATAAATATTGGTAGCCATCCACCGGTGGCCAAAGTAGGCTGATGTGGAATTTTGTAAATGGCAGATTTCTTCTTAGTTCTCTTAGATACTTTTGTATAAAAGAGCTCGTAGCATCATTATCATCATCCTTTAAATCCCAGTTTAACTAGGGTCAGGATGCGAGTTAAACTGGGATTTAGGAGAAGATGTTACCTGATCTCCCATACGATCTGAGGGAGCGCAGATACTGACTAAAGAAAGGGAACTATGGGGAGCTCTTTTAATGCATATAAAATTATAATTATTAGAAATAAATACGTTTTAAGGTTTTTGAGCAGCTTGGCATATGCAGGCTTCTGAAGTATATAAAGATTGAAATTTCTAATCTCCAAGCATTTATGTTATAACGATACTTATATTGCATCCTCTATAATGTCCATATCTTATAAACTATACTACTTATTCTAGGCCATGTTTTGCAGTTGTCAATCTCTCAATTCAATTTAATAAGACCACCAAGGGTCATTCAACGCTGTTGAGTTCACATATACAACACACAAACAAGCAAATGCAACAGGAAAAAAACACAAACTAAATATGAGCTATGGTGAACTTAGAGAAAAATAAGAAAAATAATAAGTGAAGTTGTGCATACAAAATAGGCAGGGGTATAGTTTTAAATTGAGATTAAAAATTAAAAAATGAAAGAAAACGAAGAAGACCAGATGTGCTAACAGCTATCTATTAACTATTGACGAAGATTAAATTTCATTCTGGCATAGTAGCTTACAACGGGGATGTCAAAGTCTGTTCTGCTAAAACTAGGCAGACATATACCTTTCGTCATAAAACACCATCTAATAATGCTAAGTATCTGTCGCATATTTCTTCCATCCCATCCTCAGAATTCTTTAATCCTTCAATCACCAATGTGCAGGATTCATTTGATCATTTCTATTCAAAGGCAATATCTCTCCTCAATAGTCTTTTCCTGACTAAAACTGTTACAATAACATCCAATGAGCCAGACTATATTACATCCGAAATTAAGTCACTCCTTAGAAAAAGAAATGCCTTAATGCACAAAGGAAAGTTAAATATTGCTAATGCTCTCTCGATAAAAATAGGAAAACTCATAACGAAATATAACTCTTATCAGTTAACAAATCTAAACTCTGCCACTAACTCCCATGATCTATGGGCAGCAGTAAAGAAGGTCACTGGTAAGAACCTATATCCACGATCTTCTCCCAATCCGAGCATAAATGCTGAAACGCTTAATAGCTATTATGCTCTAGTCTCAACTGACAGTGAGTATAGTGAACCAATTATAAACCAAGTGAATAATATACCTAATAATCCCGTTTCAGAATTTACAATTTTCCACATTCTGGACAAATTAAAACCAACAGCCACTGGTCCCGATGACCTTCCTTCATGGTTCTTGAGACTATCTGCTCCAGTCTTTGCAGCTCCTCTTGCTAACTTAATCAATATGTCTATCCGCACTTCCTATGTACCTATTCAGTGGAAATCCTCAGTAATTAAACCGATACTCAAGGTTTCATGCCCCAGTGTCATGTCTGACTATCGCCCTATTTCCATCACCTCTGTACTCTCACGCATCACTGAGCGTATTATCACGTCATGGTATATATACTCAACGCTATTATCTTCACCTCCAAGCCTTGATTTCACCAATCAGTATGCATTTCGTCCTACAGGATCCACTACTGCTGCTCTCATTGCCTTCTTTCACAAACTTTCGTCTATGCTTGAAACTGAGACCTTCGTCAGAGTAATAGCGTTAGACTTCAGCAAGGCGTTTGATACAGTCAGACACTCACAAATGATTGATAAACTGTGTACCCTAGATGTGTCTAGCAACATTAATGGGTGGATTGCCAGCTTCCTCTCGGCCCGTTCACACACCACTATCTTTGATGGGTGGTGGATGATGGATGATGTTTCAAAATTCTTTGATGGATGATGTTTCAAAACATCGTCATCAGCAGCAATCAATGCCAACATAGTCCAAGGATCAGCCCTTGGACCAACTGCATTTGTAATTGTTACATCAGACTTAAAAACCCTACAGCCTACAAACTCTTTGTTCAAATATGCCGATGACACATACCTGATTGTGCCTGCCTCTAACCTTTACACGGAAGAGGAATTAGTCCATATCGAAAACTGGTCCCGCTCTAACAATCTACTATTAAATCGAAATAAAACAAAAGAAATTCTCTTCCAATTACCCAAGCAAAAAAGGCAGATAAGAGATGTCCCACACCTTGAAGGAATTGAGCGGGTTTCTAACATCAAATGCTTAGGTGTCATAGTATCTGATAACTTTTCTTTTTCTGCTCACATCACAAACATCATTAGCTTGTGTTCGAGCAACATTTTTGCGCTCTATTCTTTACGTAGTAAAGGTTTGGCAAATGATCTTCTTCAGAGAGTCTTTCAAGCCTCCACACTCTCTAAGCTTCTATATGCCTCCCAGTTTTGGTGGGGCTTTACAAATGCTGAAGAGAGAACCCGTCTTGAAACCTTTTTAAAGAAGGCAAGGAGAGCTGGATTCTACAGTAAAGAATCTAATTTTGAGGATCTATGTAACTTTGCTGACAATAATCTTTTCAAGGCAATCTGTAACAACCCTGCACATTTACTGGCGCATTTGTTACCTCCACAAAACAATCATAATTACCCAACCCGAAGAAATACTGCTAAGAGATGCTTTTCCCTTCCCATAAAACGAAGCAGTCTGAGCGATAAAAACTTCATTATTCGTATGATTCTAGATGATGCTAGTTAATTTAATGAATACTAAAAGATTCTTCTTTACTCATAGTACAGTACGCCCTATATGGTAATTATGAATAGTATAAGCCATTGATTTATGTAATGTTGTAATATTCATGTGGTAAATGTTAGCGAGAACAATTTTTAGTTTTATCTCTCTTATATCTAGCCTATTAACTGTTTATGCTATATCTGTAATTTGTTATGCTGTGTCTGTTGGAATTTCTGTGCTGTAACTTTCTGCAGTTGTCAGATTGAACGAAAATAAACGAATATATTATTATTATTAAAAAAGTTAAAAATATTAAAATAAAATTTTTTAAATATTAAGAAATATTATTAAATAATAAAAGAGTTAAAATAGAAGATCAAAAGAGTTAAAGGTCTGGACGAGCGTACACTATATGGCAAGAATAGCCAATATCTAGGACCTTGCACAGTGAAATTTATGTATTTGTTTTGTGTGCAGATGGTGAGGGATCTGATAAAGACAATGACGGACACGCTGACTGAACCATCTCACTTGAAGTCTGACATTGGTCATCTCATACTCGTCGACAGGGGTCTGGTCGTCACTGTTTTTCTAGATTTGTCTTTAATTTTGCATTTTCATTTGCCAGTGTCTGACCACCAAAGTAGTTGTTAATTTGAAAATAGTCGATTGTCTGGTTATCAGTGATTTTACCGTACTTAGTAGTAATCATCGTCATCATCTTCCTTTTAATCGCAGTTTAGCTAGAGTTATCTATTCTGATGGCTTACTTTCTTTCCAGTTTCGGAACTATATGCATCCGAAAGCCTTTTTGCGATGAATTGAATGCTTATTTAAGATGCTGTTTCATTATTTACAGATGTGGACTATATCACGCCGTTCTGCTCCCAGGTTACGTACGAAGGTCTGCTTGACGATACATTTGGAATAAGTAGCGGTTAGTAATTCTCTGCTGATTGGAACAAGTAGTGGTTAGTAGCTCTCTGCAGATTGGAATAAGTAACAGTTAGTAGCTGTCTGCTGATTGGAATAAGTAGCGGTTAGTAGCCGTCAGCTGATTGGAATAAGTAGCTGTTAGTAGTTTTGTGCTGATTGGAATAAGTAGTGGTTAGTAGTTTTGTGCTGATTGGAATAAGTAGCTGTTAGTAGTTTTGTGCTGATTGGAATAAGTAGTGGTTAGTAGCTCTCTGCTGATTGGAATAAGTAGTGGTTAGTAGTTCTAGGCTAAGTGGAATAAGTAGCTGTTAGTAGTTTTGTGCTGATTGGAGTAAGTAGCGGTTACTAGCGTTCAGCTGACTGAAGAGTATTGGAACTCTACAAGTAATGCAACTTTCTATAAATTGTTGTCCAGCCTTCTTCTTCTTTAAGGTCGATTTATTCTATTGTTGTATTATTATATTGTTGCAACATTTATGTTCAGTGATTTCTCTTGTCTATTCAGTTTTGATGTACTTGCATTTTTGGATAATATGAAAGTTGTCCAAATTGAAATGTGAAGAAGAATTTTGAAATCAGAAAATTAATTAATTAATAATTACTCCAGTTAATCTTTTCAGCCTTTCCCCAGAACTACATTTTCAATGCCTCTTTGCTTTCCTGAAGTGCAGTGTTGATTTAGTTATTATTGCGAATGTTTATGCCATTAAATCTGTTTCAGGTTATGTGGAATTTGATCCTGAGGTGACCAGTTCTGATAAGAGCACAAAACTTCTGCTGACTGGAGATGACTCTGTTAGTAGCTGATCAATCAATCTATCGATAAGCATTATGCGCAGATAATTCATTACTCTATTCTTGGTGCTCCGGTAGTACGCAAAGGAGCACAAGAGAGTGCTGCATGGTAGTAATCAAGGGCCACAGCTGTGGTCGCAGAGACAACAGCTGTTGCCACTGAGACAACAGCTGTTGTCACAGAAAACACAGCTATTGTCACAGAGGTAATAGCTATTGTCATAGAGACAATAGCTGTCTGTTGTCACTGATACCACATCTGTTGTCTCTGATACCACATCTGTTGTCACTGATACCACATCTGTTGTCACTGATACCACATCTGTTGTCACAGAGACAACATCTAATGTCACTGAGACAACAGCTGTTGTCATAGAGACAACAGCTGTTGTCACAAGAGACCACAGCCGTTGCCGCAGACTCAACTGCTATAACTCAGAATTTATAAATTGACCTGTTAGCCTCATATAAAATAATCACGGATAAATCTCATAGCTACGAGCCTAACCATATTGGTTCAGTCTGACTTCAGTCAAGTGACTGTCTGCTAAGAGAATCTACTCGTTGCGGTCAACTTAATATGCTTGGCTGGAGCCCGTGGCGATATCGGTAAGATACTCGACCGTGGATGTGCGGGGTTCAAATTCTAGGCTCGCCCGTCACTGACACCGCTTGAGTTAGGAAACAGACGTTAACATTTGCTTTTAGCTTTAGCTTTTAGAGTTTTGCATAATCTAGGAATGAAATTAATTTTTATAACAAATTGTCGTCTTCGTTTTCATATTTGATGGGATGAAATCAAGGGAGCTACTCTCTCCCCTCACTCTCCCTCCCCCCCTCTCACTCATTGTGAGTGAGAGATGATTAAGTTATACTACCTATTGGCAGCTGATTTAGCTGTAGATGATTTAGTTATACTACCTATTGGCAGCTTCATGATATGAAATTTTTCCACTTATTTCTGTCCTGTGCTTTCCTCTTCTTATCTACACAGGACTGCGTTCATGTTACATGTAAATAATTATTCATTAATGTTTTGTATAAATTTGTATTTTGTCTGTTGTAGGTATACGCTGAAATTCGTAATTGCCATTTTTCACATGTGGGGTCTTTTCTAAGTTCAAAAGCCAAGCTACTTCAGACTGGTTATGATGTACGTAATTGTTGTTTTGCATTCTTATTTTTTTATTTAATGCTATTTTCGGCTATATCAGTAACATAATCAAGCCACACTTTATGATCCGTCTAATAGCTGTTATTTGTTGTAACATTACAGGCACAAAGAAAAACAAATTGTTCACATTTATTTGAATACAAAAGCAAACCACGGGGAGCTTTAAATAGGCTCACCTCGTTCAATAAGGATTTTAAATTCTGAAATTATGTAGTCGACCCCTACTTAACTGCGTATTTCAATTTGTACTGAATGAAAAGCGCATATATATAAATATGTAGTGCTGCAATTTCATGTACAATATTTAAGCTTAATAAGTAAGCTTGCCCTATATTAGTTAACATCCGAGCTCGCCTAATTTTTATTGGATAATTTTAGCTGCTGAAACGTATTCAGAAGAATTTTGGTAAACCATACACTACAAATATAATGTCATATAATACGCTCTTTTTAATTTCCATTGAGTCTGAGACAAGGTAGGTATGTGTGTACTGATTATCTTATCTGTACCAACTCCAATATTGTAAGAATCGGACCGTTGACGTCTCTACAGATTAAGGAAATGAACGTCAAACCTTTATTCCTATTATTGCTAAGCATCGATAAAGGTTGCGGCATCAAAAGCAAGAACATCGGTTGAACCCTTTGAAAATTTCTTCATCTATCACCGGCTATGTACCGGTGCTAATTGCTAGTAGGGTTTCGTAGTATATTCTGCGCTCAGTTGTTCTTATGCAAGTCTCTGAGATTGGAATCTATGATAGAAAAAGAAGAACACGATGAAGATATAAGTGCTTTAAAACAACCAGCCACAACGTGTTGCACACACGTATGCAACACGTGTTGTGTTTTGTTCTACGGCCTTGCTTAATTGTTTTTCTATTTATTTATAGAAGCGGCATAACTTATCAGTTGGAGCGATGAAAGATTTTGTCGCTAATGATCTGAAAATGCTGAAGCAGGAACACAAATCTCTTTCACTACGTATGCTGATCGCTCTTTGTTCTATTATTTATTATGCTAATAATAATAATAATACAAATAATGATATTAAGAAGGCATAGGCAGGCTAATTGCAGAGCTAACTGGCGATAAGCGAAAGACCTCTTTTCTTTGGCAAAGGCTTTCTATGACTTTTGCAATGATTTAATGCAGTCTGCTTCAACAATTCTTTTAAGCTGCTAGGTAACCTCGAGTAGCCGGGCGGCGACTCAGCACGTATCGTTTATCGTGCTCGAATCGTTTTTATTAAGCCCCAGTTCTTTACACCAGGGGTAAAAAAAGAAGAAGAGTAGTAATGAAGGTTTGACGTCCGTCTTCTCGTCCATGGTTTATGGCATTGGATAGAGGTGTTGCTTGTAAAACAATTATGTTAAATAAATGTCTATTAGGTAGGCTAAATATTTTACGAATATGTTTTAAATTTCTCTCATGCTTAATGCTATATTAGTAGTTTAATGCTGTGAATAAATTAATATTTTGAATCAGTATTGTGACTTAATAATATTACCTAGTAAGTAAATTTCTAATATGTTTTTATAATTGAGCATTTCTTATAATGGAAGGCCAAATCTAGTGTGATATAGTTTTTTAAACTGGCTGCATGGGAAAAAGATAAATGTTAGATACGTTAACTAAACTATTATAAATCTCGTAAACAGGTCTATACTTGAGTAGAGGGTGAATATAATGATCTAAGCATTTACTCTCGGTTAAATCTTGTGTAAAATCCTACTTTAAGGAGGTTGTCAATTTTAAATATGTTTTATATTACTACAGTCGTAAAATTATAGAGAGCGCCGTTCGTGTGGCTTTGAATACACCTTTTGAAATAATTGCCATATATTGCTTTATCTAGATATTTAGTGGTTTGAACTTTTCGCTTTAGCTAGAGTGATTTAAAGGCTTCCTGCTAGCCAGCCTGTCTGTCTGTCTGTCTGCCCACCGGTCTGTCTGTCTGTCGCCTAATGATAAATATCAAGCTCAGTCGTCATCGTTATGTGTGTTTTGTTTTGATTCAGACGTTAGTGCCTGTGAGGTGATATCGAAGAAGAAGATGGCGAGTGAGTTTGAGGAGCAGCTTAGAACTGAGCATGGTAGGTAGCTCTAATCTCTGTACCCTCTCATCTCTGTACACTCTCTTCTTTGTACACCCTCATCACTGTACACTCATCTCTGTACACCCTCATCTCTGTACACTCTCATCTCTGTACGCTCTCATCTCTGTACGCTCTCACTTACTTGATAAGATTGAAATTTCGCTGTGTTTACGATATCAATGTCGAGAAAGAGTTTCTTCAATATCATTACAAGTTTGGATGGGAATATTTGTTATCATATTTAAGTCAACAAGGACAGTTATTGACGTATTATAATTACTAAATGTAAGCGTACATCAGTAAATAATTTCTATCGAGTAGTTCCTAAAATGGTCTGACTGCTATAAGTTAGAAATAAGTCCTTAACTAGTTTAATTAGATCATGACTGCTATAGGTTAGAAATAAGTTTCTTAACTAGTTTAATTATATCTGTTGTTGGAAATGTTCATCGATCGTTTTGCGTCCCATACATATTCCACCTAGACTCTGCAGTTTTGGGTCTGTCAACCTCTTGAAATTATGAATTTAATCTCCCGTTAAAGGAAGTCTCTATCTTATTTATGAGATAGAGGCTTTCTATCTCATTTTCTTTAATGAAGTCTTTAGACCATATATGAGCTAGAGGCATTATTTTAAAATTTTTATTTTAATAACTCGAAGTCTTTCCTTTACAACTTGAACATTTTTCCTTGATATTTGCTGAAATATTATGAGTAATATCTATTTAAGACGTCAATGTACGAACAAGTCTAACAAAAACGTCATAGCTATGCTCTTTTAACGTAATGAAACCCTTCGATTTGTAATGAATATTGGTTAGATACTTAGATTCTGTTATTTCTGATAATTTCACGACATGATATCGCTGCTATACTATATAAATGATGAATATCTTAAAAAGAATAGGAATTGACTGGAGAGATAGAAGACTAATTTTGAACTTGTACATGAATCAAAAGCCAACAAGAATACTCAGAAGAAGGTGAAATAGGACGTGGATTAAGACAAAGTTGTAGCATTTCGCCGCTGCTGTTTAACATTTACGCTCAGGCAATGATGGAGGAAGCCATGGAAGACTTGGAAGAAGGAATAAAAGTAGGAGGGAATTTGTTACAAGATGTACGATTTGCAGATGACCAAGGAATGGTAGCGGGCAGCGAGATTGGATTGCAGAAGATAATGGATAGGCTGAATGATACGGCCCTAAGATATGGCATGAAGATTAATATAAAAAAGACCAAGGTTATGAGAGTGTCCAATAATAAAGGTGAAGTTAATATCACAATAAATGGTACGAAATTGGAACAGGTAAGGAGTTTCAAATATTTGGGTCATACTATAACCGATGATGGGAAATGTGAGACGGAAATATGCAGTAGGATTGCACAAGCAAAAGCGGCCTTTGATAGTAGAAAAGAACTATTAACACAAATTCTAAAGAAAGACACAAAGATAAAGATAGTGAAAACTTTGGTTTGAACCACGCTATTGTATGGATGTGAAAGATGGACCTTAAGGAAGGAAGATATTAGGAAACTGGAGGCATTGGAAATGTGGATTTGGAGAAGAGTGGAGAGGATTAGCTTGACTCAAAAGGTTACAAATGAGGAAGTCCTGGAGAGAGTTGGCACAGATAGGCAGTTGATAAATGTATTAAGAAATAGGAAGAAGAGATGGATAGGACACATTCTGAGGGGGTCTATTAAGAGAGGTGATAGAAGGTAGAATGGAAGGAAAATGAGGCAGGGGCAGGCCGAGGTTAGGAATGTTGGATGATTTAAAGATTCACTCATATGTGTACATGAAGAGGAAAGCGGAAGACAGAGAAGCATTATAGACCATGTTATATACCATGGACCTGCCAGTAGGCAGTGCACTAAGAGAGAGAGACTATATAAATATATTTACTATTTTTAAATAATGTTTCTACATATAACTTTTTACAGTTAAAGTTGAAATAGAGGGAGAGAGAGAGGGAATTTATGTTTATTTCAGAAATAGTTTCAATAGTTTTTTGAAAATAGTTTCTACTTACCATTGTTTGCTAGTACTAAGTTGTGACCCTTGCATGCTGCAGCACTGTTAGAAGGTCTCGACTCACGAGGTAGCGTCGACTATATAGAGGAGATGATCAACAGACAGGTAACGTTGTGGTTGTGGTTTATTTAAGAGATTGTGGTTTATTTAAGAGGTTGTGGTTTAGTTAAGTTCTCCCTCCTCCTCCTCCTCCCCGTGTTGTGTCCGGGTCCTCGTGTTGTGTCCGGGTTGTTTGAAGAATTGACCAACCGGTGACTGAACGTGTCGTAGAAGGCGACTAAAGCACTAAGACCAACACCAACGTTAGAAAAGGCATTCGGTTGGTGAGCACCTAGGCTCCAGAAATTGCTACAAAAATTTAAACGAATGGAAAAGTCTCAAATAGGGGATTGACTGATGATATGATGTAGGACAGAGAGGATTTGAGACAGTCTATTCGTATCCCGATCCTAGTTAAACTAGGATTCAATGGAAGATGATGATGATGATGTTGTGGTTTAGTTAAGAGGTTGTGGTTTATTTTAGAAGTTGTGGTTTATTTAAGTTGTTGTGGTTTATTTAAGAGGTTGTTATTTATTTGATTGGGTGTGGATTATTTAAGTGGTTGTGGATTTTATCTCATAACATCTTTCTCTGATAGTACGTTTGAACATTGAAACTGACGCTAAATTGAAAGACGTGAATAGAAAGTCTGGCCGAATTTAGTTAACTATGCTCTGAAGCACTGTTAATGTAACAGTTCCAGAAATTCTGATGCTCTCATTCTCATACGCAGTTTAGATCTAGTGCTAAATGCTAATTTTCAGTTGTCTAACTTATTGAATTATGTTTCACTTTGTTTAGTTTACTCTGATTTTTAATGGAACAATATGTTTTTTGAAGTAATGGAAATCGACTTTAGTCTGTAATAGCTCTGTTGTGCTTTCAACCGGTTTTCTGAATTTTGGAATTTGCATCGTTTTTGAACCTTTTTTGATCGTTGGCTTGTACTTGGTTCAGTAGTGCTCGATGTTGTCATTGACGGAAGTAGCACTGTGATTGTTTTTGTTTTGAAAGTTATTGTTTTAAGTTTCGTTTTCTGTGTAAAATGCCTTCGAGCGAAAAAGCATAATATGTTAAAATTGCCGTTTAATTGTATCTTGCATTGCTGCTGTGGCTGAATATTTTGTTGTCTGTGACAGTGCCCGATGGTTCAGTGCCTGCGACTGCTGTGCTTGCTGTCCGTAACACAGGGCGGGCTATCTTCTAATCTCTACAAGTCTCTCAGAACACAATTCGTTCAGGTACTCATCTCATCACTTGGGACTGAATTTCTGGATTTTGGAATTTGCACCGTTTTTGGACCTTCTTTTCTTGCTCGCCGGCTTGATTTTGTCTCAATAGTGCTCGATGTTGTCATTGATGACTGTAGCACTCTAATTGTTGTTATTGTTATTGTCATCTCTATAAATTTCTGAAAAACCAATTCTCTCAAAATCAGAAAATAATAAATAATAATTAAATAATAAATAATATTAATAATATTTAAAAAAATAAAATAAATACAAATAAATAATAAATAATAAATAAAAATAAATAGTAAATAAAATAAATATTAGTAATATTTAAAAAACTCAAAATCAATCCAATTCGTTCAGGTACATATCTGAACTCATCTCTCTAATTCTCTCAAAACACAATTCGTTCAGGTACGCATCTCATCTCATCTCTATAAATTTCTCAAAACTCAATTCTTCTCGGAAGGTCTTTTTGTATTCTTCTCGTGCCTGCTCAATCAATCTGTCAATTTTGTGTAATTTCATTAGCGGTCCGTATTAGCTAAATGTTAATAACATTTGTGTTGTGAAAATTGTTGCGGCTTTCACAATCCGTGTGATAAATTCATCAATTTTTACGCAACTAGCTTTATTCTTCTTCCTCAGATCTATTTCTTTGTGTTCATTTATCTCTGACAGAGTTTCGGTTTTGATCAGTTGTTAACTCTGCACAACCTGAAGAGGGTCGGTTTGTTTATGGAAGCAGAAGCCTCGACGTCAGTAGCTGTACAGCTGAGCAAAGCTGCTGCAACTGCTGTCAATTTCGCTGTGTCATCTCAATTCCGCGCTCTCTCTAAACGTTTAAATCTAGTAAGTTCAGTCTTCCACTGTCACCTATAACTAGAGTTTAATTTGGTATTTCTGTGGTATAACCTCCCTAGCTGTGGGAGAGCGTCCCAATTGTGAAAAATATCCGCTCCATGAAAAATACTTTGAATAAATGAATATCATAGAGATAATGATGCTGCTAGATGAATGACCATATTATCATAGAGATAATTATGCTGCTTGATGAATGACCATATTATCATAGAGATAATTATGCTGCTAGATGAGGTGGTTCTCCTTTGCCTTTCTTCAGCTCCTGCTTAGTGGCCTTTTACGACACATGCAGTGTTTCTGCGTTTGATCCATTCTGCAGTGCGCCGTACACAAGAAGCTAGTTATTGTTAGGAATTTAGTGTGGACTACGCCACTGTATGGTTGTGAAACATTGACGTAGTTGAAAGAGGTTATTAGGAAACTAGAAGCATTCGAAATGTGGCTATGGAGAAGATCAAATGGATTGACGAAATTACGAACGGAGAAGTGCTACATAGGGCTGGCATAAATAGACAATTGATATCATAAGGAATAGCAAGAAGAACTGGATAAGTCATGTACTGAGAGGGAATGGTTTTGCTGAAAGAGGTATTGAGTAAGAATTGAAGAAAGAATGGTTAGAGAAAGACCTAGACTTGGTATGTTGGATCATTTGATAAGTAATTCATATGTTGATATTAAGAGAAAGGCGGAGGAAAGAAATATGTGGAGGAGTTATATGCCATGGACCTGCCAATAGACAGTGAACTAAGAGAGAGAAATGAATGGCACACTGGAGAATATGGAGGTTATGAAGAACTGGAATCATTGTTACAGTATAAAATGATACCATAAATAAGTTTAGTGGCTACCAATCTCAGGGTAATAAGTGTCCAATTGGGTGCCAGTTTTTTGCTAGGAAATTCTCCTAATAAAAATTCTTCTTAATTCCAGCAACGAAAGTGGTAAATCCCAATTACGACGAATATTATGAAAAGATTTGGTACACTCTAGACTATAAGACTATAAAAATAATCTGATGAATCTTCAGAATATAAATCATTCTTGAATCGATTTTATAGAAGTTTCAATAGCACTAATTAAATGATAAAATTACATTCATGTAATTTTGTGCTTTCGTCCGTTATAAATTGTACTTATTTAGTACAAACGTTTGTTGTTTGTTTGACGTCTCTGACATCGCCTTAAAAACCTTAGGAACACCGGACGTTAAGTTCTTATTGATTGATTGACTGAAGATTCCTAAGTCATCAGATGATATTGACCTAAGAGTCCCTACAGACGTGTCCTACGTGTTCAGTGGCGCCTATACGCCTCTGCTCTGTCGTCTGGTTGAACTGGTCTGTAGCACTGTTTCTACTTTCGGGTAGGGTATATTACTTAACGGTTAGAGTGTTCGCCTCGGATACAAGCGGTCTGGGTTCAAAGCCCAGGTCAGTCAAACAATGATGGATATCCCCTTGGGCCCATGGAAGGTTAATCTTGTGTCGGAGCTTTCGGCCGATTGGCGCTATCAGTAGCAAGGATATGATTAACCATGGAAAAGATTAATAATAGCCTGCCAGGAACTTGTAAAGCGGTTTCGAAGACCGGACACCGGCCATGACACAGCTATAGAAATTGTCGAATGTTATTGTTATTATTATTATTATTATTATTATTTATTCTGTAAATTTCTTAATTTGAGAATATAACATTTTCTTTGATAATTTTTATGTTTTTTTGTACTGGGGAATTATGTTTTGAAAGGCTTTGAGCTTGTATCTTTTCTATAATGCCTGAGCAATGTTGTCACATTATTACTTTTGTGATTACTGGAATTTTGTTTCAAAATGTTAAAACTTATCATTTTAAAACGTTTAAAATTTGACGAATTTTTTTGAAAGCCCTAACTGGTTTTATTTATTTAACATAGAATGTGTTAAGAGGAGATCTAATCTAGATTTAATTTATAGAATTATAACGTGCCAACGATTAAGTCAGGTTCCAAAAGCTGTTCTCATTGATTTTTAAAATTATATAAATTAAATTTTTACTGTCATTTGTCGTCTTTATAATGTTCAAAGCTATTAGAGATTTGCTGCAATACTGAAGATTAGATATTTACCTAGCTAATAGCCTTTGCGTTGTGGTTTAAGAAAACTTTCTTTGGTTTTGCTCAGATCAGTAAATGTGAACTTTTATAAATTTGTGAAGACTGGCATATAGGAAACAAACTCGTGTGGTGTGCTGGAGGTCGTGAGTTCGTTTTCTAGTCGGATCCTCTTCTGAGGTCATCTTCCTACGAGGAAAGCAGTACTTGCTCTCATAAGCGCGTAATTAACGAGTTGTTTCTAATCGATGATGCCCTCTGTTGAAAGGTTTTGGTTAATGAAGGCTGGACAGGCCTAGAAGATCTCGCTAAGATGATTCCTATGCCGACATTCGCTGACGTCAAAGCTAAGTCTGTTAAAGGTTTTTATTTATTTCCGTTTAATTTCTGTACAAGTAGTTGCTTGAATTGGCGTTAAAAGACGTGCCTGATAAAGCGGGAGGCCATTGATTTGAATGTCAAGTCGTCGTGTCACTGTCTATGTCAGACTGTATTACGAACACATCCATTAAACCTACTAGTCATAAAAAGGTAGTTTCATGGGGATTTAGTTTCATTGAAAAAGTAATGTAATTGATGTTCATTCGAGATGATAAGTAAATTAATATCTGTTGTGCTCAATATATGTATTGGCTGGGCTTGTGCTTGGTTATTTGGTTAAGTGACTACACAATCTCTATAAATTAACCAAAAGTTGATAACACCTGATTGTGTGAATTTATTGCATTGCACATATTTTTTATTAGACACGATTAGGCGATCATTGAGCTCTATATCAATCAATGATATAAAATGTATGCTGTATACAATCTAGCAGAAACATTTTCCCATAACATTTCTAGACAAACACTATCAGAAAAAATTTTCCATTATTTTTGTTGTTATCCTGTGTCCTATCAAAGTCCAAAGTTGGCTGACGGGGACTGAAATTTAAAAAGGTTGCAACAACTGATGTTACGTTATTTAATCCTCGCGGTTCGTTCAGCTGATAATAACCTAAACGTTACTGCTTAGCTTAATTCCTGATCTATTTCTCTAATCATAGATCTTTCACATTTAGTTCGTATTTTATTTGATACATATATTAGATCGTCTGTTATTTGTGAACTGTACATGGTTTTATTACCCTTTTTGTTATTCTTATCTTTAAAATTTTTACAGCTAATATTGCGCTCAAGATCCTAGTGTTCTAGTGGAGATCTTCATGTGGCCGAACATTTAAAAGACGAGAACTAATAATAATAATAATAACAATAATAAGGGTTTAACGACCGTTTCCTCATACAAGGATGATGTCAGGGACGTCGATCTGGTCATGTTGTTGTGTTTGTTGCCACTACAGGTAGAGCAAACTCCGCAGTGCAGACGCCTCGCTCTACGAGAGTTGTACTTGTTTACTTCCTCGGTGGTTGCACTTTCTCTGAAATAGCGGCTCTGAGATTCATCGGCAAGCAGAGAGGTAGGTGATGCGACCAAGGTGACATTGGTAGTTAAAACAATAAATTAATAATAATAATAATTATTATTATTATTATTAATTATTAACAACTAAAACTTATATAGCAGTGTCATGGCCGAACTCCATCTTCGAGACTACTTTACATATGTCTACATCTTTCTGTCTTTTATTGTATGTCTATATCTTCTATCTTTTGTTGTATGTCTACATCATTTTGTCGTGTGTTGTAAGTCTACATCTTTCTGTAGTTTGTTGTATGTTTAAATGTGTTTCTTGTTGTATGTCTACATCTTTCTGTCGTGTGTTGTAAGTCTACATCTTTCTGTCTTTTGTTATATGTCTACATTTTTCTGTAGTTTGTTGTAAGTCTAAATGTGTTTCTTGTTGTATGCTTTCAGGCTATAACTTCATCATCGCCACGTCGTGTATATTGAACTGCAATTCTCTGCTGGATAGTTTGATTGAGAAAATCTCGCACTCTCTCACATAACGTACTGAGTTCTCCTTCAGTAAACTGGCCAAATCACAAATTCCTACTTTATCGTTACTGCGATGCTCGTCACATCTTTCTATGACAACAGCATCGACAGCAAATTGAGTGCTCTTGTCGTCCATGATTACAGGAAGGACTGAATATAACCAATTAGCATTCGTTCTCATTCGTTAGATAAGGGTTTCGTAAAACCCAGAATCTTGACTACCAGTCCTTGTTCTGCGTGAAGAGCGCTTGTTACCTAAATAAAAGTTGTTCTGCAACTAAATTTTAAGTTTTATTAAATTTATTTAATAAAAGTTGACATTTTTACGTAGGCCCATTTATTAAGTTATTTAATAAATAAATAAGTCGTTTATTAAATGTTGAATGTGTTTTGTAAATCAAATATTTATAATTATGCCTATGCGAATCTTGTTATAAATGTCGTGTTTGTAATGTCACCTGTTATGCTGATAATTGGTAGAACCAAGGTACACATTAGTCGCAGATTTTACCATCTCTTGCTGACTGTCTAAAATTCAGTGGACTGACGATTTGATCTCAACTCAAAGGCTCTGCCATTGCGATGCCTTATTGCAGGCTTCAACTTTGAAATTATATGGCTACTGGAGTGATTTTCCACAGTCTTTATCTGTATGATATTGTTGATAATTACAATTACTCTGGTACTTGAATGTATATAATTAATATATTTTGACAGTTTAATTGGTTGCCCATAGCATTGTGTTTTGTTGGTTGCTACTTGGCCATAGAGGCTCACAGACAGTAATGATTATCTACTTGTTAAACTGGATTTACCACGCTCAAAATTTCCTGAGAGATTTGTTAGAAGAATATTCAGATACTTTTAGAACATTCGAATGCCTTCAATTTATTACATTCGTTGTCTCCCGTTGTTATTATTCTTATTGTAATGAACAATAATAATAATATAATTATGAACCAGTTAATATTGCAATGGTAACTTAATGCACTACATATTTTATTCTTAAATCATGTCTAAGATGGTTAGTAAATCTGTTATTTAGCGTACTACAAGTGATCAAACTCCGTTATAGAATCAATGTGTATTGTATTCATATGTTATTGAAAAAGCAAGCACGTGGTGTAATTAGTGTTTTACTATTGTGCCGCTTGTACTTAAGTGACTATCTGAGAGTCTGAATGGTTGTTCGTTATTAGACTGATTAATTATTTTAACTTACAATAGTTACACATTATTGCATGTATTTATAGGGCTTGCTCCGAAGAGATAGGAAAATGTATCGTTTTAGAATTTGACGGCGAATTATTTATTAATTATTGTGTGAAGAAAAAATTGCAGTAGGGCTATAGAATTAATGTTTCTAATAGCAAACTGCTTATTGCAACTTATAGTAAATTATCCGTCAAAAATTGATGATAGTTGTGGAAAATTTTCAATTGGAGTATAAGAAAGTAAAGTTTAATTTGACTAAATGCGAGTTCTCTTTCTCTCCCTCTAGTATTCTGCCAAGTAGCAGGTACAATGTACATATTACTACTTGCGTGCTGCTTTTCACGCTCCATAATGAGCACTCCATCGATCAACGAGTTAATCCACACCTTAATGTAACCAGTAGCTTTGGAATAATATGCTTCTTATGTGGTTTTCCGTTGCCTTCTTCAGTAAAGGCTTACTCTTTTGTGATGCAATGGACTTGTTGGTCTACGGAGTGCTCTTAATGAGCTTGAGAACAGACTTCGTGAGGAATTTATGCGTTGAATCTGCTATTTAGCAGAACACTAAAAAGAGATCAAACAACCTAAGATTTGTGTGTGCCAATGTAGCTTTGATAGTAACATATCAGCGCATTACACCGCTCCGCCACGATCCATTTTTTGATGGACTTGAGAACCCACTGTAAATTGAGTTAGTTGTCAGTTTGAGCAAAGAAATAATGTTGCAAGAAAATTCTAATCAATTGTAGAATAGTGTAGAGTGTAAACAATAAATTTAACAGCGATGATTGTGAATATAGCCATAGTTTAACAGCGATGATTGTAAATATAGCGATAGTTTAACAGCGATGATTGTAAATCTAGCCATAGTTTAACAGCGATGATTGTAAATATAGCGATAGTTTAACAGCGATGATTGTAAATCTAGCCATAGTTTAACAGCGATGATTGTAAATATAGCGATAGTTTAACAGCGATGATTGTAAATATAGCCATAGTTTAACAGCGATGATTGTAAATATAGCGGTAGTTTAACAGCGATGATTGTAAATCTAGAGCTAATTTTAACAAAAATGATTGTAAATATAGCTATAGTTTAAGAGCGAAGGAACAATGCCAATCTGGCAATAGCGTTTCAGGCTAGCGTGATGTCTAGTTTTCCTATATCATTAATAGTTATTAGGTGTACGTTCTCTGCCTAGTGGCATTGTTGGCTGTTCTGAAATTGTTCAACTTTTTCTAATTATTATTAATTCAATTCGCGTATCCAGAGTTCGGCGCCTTTTAATCCACGCAACGGCAATACGGTTGAACTCTATACATTTGAAGCCGTACATTTAATCATTTGTTATGTATTGAGAGGTTAAGGTTAAGATTGACTGATAGAGTTACCCGACTTAATACTCGTATAGTACAAGAGACTTTGAGAGTTAGATTTATACTAAGCTGTTATATTAATGTTTACTTTACTTGAAAATCGTACTTCTTTTGAGCTATAACTCTCCAAAGAGTGCTCGATCAACCCCATTGTTAATTATATCGCAGGGTTACGCCTTCGTTAATTCATTTTCATTAATTCATAAGTGTCATAAGGCATAAATATCATATGGACAGAATATAACGAAACACATTAAATTATCTGCCAATTCTGGAAGTTTATTTCAACGCAGGCTCTGCTTCTACCGCAATTGATATAGTGCCGATCTCTGATGTCTTAACGTTAGATTAATACATACGTTTCAAACGGGTTTTCAGCCCTTTAATTTCTTATCTACACTAGTCGCCGCTTATGACATCTTCTCACGTTGATTGTTCCACTCCTAGAACTCCCTAATGAAAAACAGCAGAAATTTTCAAAACCAGCAGAAGCTGATAAATATGTCTGCCTGTGAGCTATGCGTGTCTGCACTATGGATTTAAGTTGAGGCTGTAGCAATTAATTATTTAGAGATATTGACTTTGAGGTACGAGCGTGACTCGTTCTGAAGTTAATTATCATTTCGTTATTTGGTAATTTTAATATAACGGCGCAGACGGACGTAGATGTGAACTCGATCCCCCATTGTAATATGAAGAATGCTAACTATCATCCATAGCTCTCGCAATGGTGTGTCTAGTAGATAAGTGGCCTTCATTCGTAGTACCACCATTTGACATAATTTTCCTTTCTAACCTTTCATTAGCCATTAAAGAACCACATATTTCCAACGCAGCCTCATCTGATCTTAATGTTGGCCCTAACCCTTCCCATATTGCTCTAGCCTTAGAATATTCCTGCGTGCAGAGGTATAGTAAATCTCCTGCGAAATGCCTGCGTAAAAACTAAATTCAACTTGAGTGTAAGTCGCTTTTGAAGTCTCCTAATCGTTTGGATTCTTTTACCGGCTAAGTATCAGAATGCTATTGCCTGAGATGCAGGAGGCCTTCGACTCGAATTCAAGTCGGGCCATTTCTGAAAGGATTCTTTGTGATACCGAAAAAGACATTAAACTTAGCTTTATAGCTTCTTTGCATTTCTTAGTGCTGTAGTAAAATACCCTTTCCCACAGTGAACAGAATTAATGTACTGAAATTCTTCAGATCTTTTAAGACACAGATCAGGATCTCATGCTCCTTCCGACACTTATTTTTACAAATCCTTTGAACGATTCGTTTTGTGGATAATTACGGCTGTCGAAACGTGCCGTACATTATATTTGAATGAAGAGACGGTATATGAAAACTTTTGATGATGTTATTTTTATTTAGGCATATTTTAATTATCGTTCAGCGTAGTTTCAACGGCAGTTTAACGGGTAGACTAAGACAGACACGCACATTTTGTCAAACCTTAATTAAAATGTTGAAACTGGAGTAGAGGCTATTGGATAATTTTCTTCGCTCTAAAGACCAATTGAAGTGATGGAGTCCAGCGAACAGTGAGTTTATATTTTGTTATATAACCTTTTACATATTTTTACTACTTAGTTTTTAGTACCGCCTATATCTGAAGGCTCTATTTTACATCAGCGGTAGAGTAGAGGCAGTAAGTTAAATTTTTAAATTACTTGATTAAATCTTCAATAAATAATTATTTAGGCGCCAGCGGTAAGTTGTTGAAGCAAGATTAATACAATATTAGACACAATTATATTAATAAGTTACACTATTCGAAATATAAAAATATAGGATTACTTATATTTTAAAATAATTGAATAGATAATTCTTGATAATTTATAAAATATCAATTTTATATTTTACTGATATTTTATTAATGCTAATATAATCAAATTAATGCGATTAATACAAGTAAAGCATAATTTAATTTTCTGGCTCAATTTATGTAGTTTATGTAGTTATTGTGAGGCTATATAACTACATCATAAAGACTGATTAGTTTCGTAGATCATGCTGAATATCAACATGGATTTGTGATATTCTAGATAGAATGGATTGCGACATGAAGATTCCAATCCTCCATATAACATGCATTCATATACCAAGATTCGGCTTTAGCAGATCAGTATGTGCGAGGTTCAAATCTTGGGTTCGCCCGTCACTGACATCGCTTTCGAGTGAGGAAACTGACGTTAACCTTAGCTTTACCTGCTTTTAGATTTATAATTCTTATTTACTCGTTTGTTTTCTATTTCTATCCCAGTTTAAATGGATTTAATACTTGCCACAGACATTCTGATGACGTTCAGATCACAGTGGAACAAGCTGAGGAAGTTGAGGAAGAGGAAAATGGCAAGACATTTGAAGATACGGAAGACAAATCCCTGGATGAGATATCATCTGATGTCACGGGAGTCCAGCCGCCTTCAACTCCAGGTAATATTCAACTCCAGGTAACATTCAACTCCAGGTAACATTCAACTCCAGGTAACATTCAACTCCAGGTAATATTCAACTACAGGTTATGTTCAACTCCAGGTAACATTCAATTCCAGGTAACATTCAACTCCAGGATAGCTATAGGTAATATTCAACTCAAGGTAACACTCAACTCCAGGTAACACTCAACTCCAGGTAACACTCAACTCCAGGTAACACTCAACTCCTGGTAACATTCAACTCCAGGTAACATTCAACTCCAGGTAATATTCAACTCCAAGGTAACACTCAACTCCAGGTAACATTCAACTCCAGGTAACATTCAACTCCAGGTAACATTCAACTTCAGGTTACATTCAACTCCAGGTAACATTCAGCTCCAGGTAACATTCAACTATAGGTAACATTCAGCTATAGGTAATATTCAACTCCAGGTAACACTCAACTCCAGGTAACACTCAACTCCAGGTAACAAGTTCTATTCTTTTACTTCTTGCTTCATGTTGGGTTCGGAAGTTACTTCACTAAAAAAAGCAATTATTCAGGAAATAGAGACCATATCAGAATTAAGATGTCCAATAACACGATACTATTTTGCCACTGTTAGAATTGACCGAGCCCGTTTCAACTTTTTCCGCCATGATGCTTGTCATCTAATGTTATGGAGATTGCATAAAAATGTTAAGAAAAGTAGCCCCAGTGTTGTAATAGTTAACATATCAACACATTTATTTTAATGATACTAATAGAAATGTTTCGTATTATTAGATAAACAACTTAATGGTATTAGCGGTTGTAATTAACCTGTTTAATTAAGCTATATATTGCCATTAGTCAATCAATTAAAAATTAATCAATCAGTAAACAATGCCTGCGTGAAGATATTTAGCAGATACTTGATATTTATTTGCATAGATGTATTCTATTGCTCTTTGATTTAGTGTCAATTCTAATTCTTAAGAAACGCTAAATGATGACCCTTGAAGACATCTCTTACTTTTAATGCGAGAGATATTGAATGATCCGCATAGACAGCCTTAGAGTCCATTATACGTTTACACCTGTTCAGTAACCCATGCACGTTGTGGAAACTCTCTCTCTCTCTCTCTCTCTCTCTCATCAGTTCGAACTGTAATTGAACTCAAGAAGGTTTAACGCAGACCAGGACTGGTCACTTTACAACTCATGACGTTACCTGTTGCCACACTCTAATGAACTAAGCGATAAACTAGACGTTCAATTACAGTAAGACTCAATTATTATTTTCTTATTCAACCGATGGTCTCTAGTCCAACGCCACAATTATGAAGATTATGAAGACTGCGCAGTTTGTCTGCGCCACTTCAATCTTGCCGGTATCACCGTAGAACTTGTTTGCTTGAGCAGTGATCGAAGAGTAACGCTTAGCAAATCATGAATAATTGGATCTTGGACTTGTACTGTTTTGATCTCGCGTTCTCTTGTGATCTTTGTGTACGCAGTCGTCATCGTGTGGTGTTTTAGCGCCTGTTTGTGTAGAGTCTGCAAGAGACGTTCCTGACATTGGCTTATGGCGAGGAACCGGACGTTAAATTCTTATTGATCGAAATTGATTGAATAAAACTGAGCAATAATCCTAAACATGCAAAATTCTAGGTTTTTCAATTTCAAAATATTTCGTGTATCTCGCCTGTTTCGTGTTTTCTGCAGCTAAGAAGATTCAACAACTGAACTCTGTTCTCCCCTCGTACGTTCAGACAGTGATGAATCAGAACAGCGCAATGAGAAGATTCAGTGGTTTGATTATTTATCTATTTGATCATAGAGCGTTTTAATGACCAATTGCAATTTCACAGGCGGACAGATTAGAAACTGAGATGGTATCTCGTAATGATAAAATTGAAAGCGGAAGTAAATTTTAAAAAAGAGATTTCTGCTTTTTTGTATAGCCTTTTACGCCTTTTGGGCACCGTTTGATGAAAACTAATTCGTCATCATCATCTTCTTCCCTCGAACCCCAATTTAACTAGGATCGGGATTTTTAGAAAATTTCGTAGCAATTTATGGATCCAATAGGCACTCACCAACCGAATGCCCTTTTTGACGATGGTTTGGATCTTAGTGCTTTGATGCATTATATAGACACGTACAAGCTACGGTTGGACTATTCTTCAACAACCCGGGCACAACCCGGATAATCACACCAATATTGCAAGCAAACATGATATCAATTTAGAATGCTATTATTTTTTTATATCGATCAAATTATCCTGAAAAAGTTGAAAGCAAGTTATAGCTGTTATCCTCTATTACGAATAGTTTCTGATATACCAATTAATATTAGCGGGATTGTAAAAATAAATTTTATGCTATAGACCCGTCATTCGGTAAGCTACTAGACAGGACGATGCTGATTGAAATTTTTCAGCGATGTCCATGATCCAGCGGGATCCTGCGCCCATAGTGTTCATGGATAGACCGGAGACTATTCCAGGAGTGCCTCCAGGACTGGAGTACCTGACAGTCATTGATCAGCTGCTCATTCATCAGGAACTGGAGCTGTTTGAATGTAAGAAAATTGCAATTCACTAAATTGTAGTTATCAAGCACAAAATCCATTCATTTAAATAAATGAGTATAGCTGTTTTGATATCTACGTCTTACTAAATTTTTCAGGTTTCAATCGATTGCTTCGGGACAAGGAAACAGAACTAAGAACAACAGCTGTAATAAGTGCCACCGTCTTCAGAATGCAGATGTAAGCCATAGGAGGCTAAGCTTTTCTTACTTGATTGTTATCATTAATTTAAGCCACTGGCTGGAGTCAGTAGCGATGTAGGTAAGATATTCGACCGCGGATCAGTATGCGCGGGGTTCAAATCCTGGGCTTGCCCGTCACTGACATCGCTTTCGAGTGAGAGAACTGACGATAACATTAGCTTTAGCTTTACCATTAATTTAATCACGCCACTCTTCTTTCCACCCAGAGTGACTGTCAATAGGTTATGACAAGCACATGAACCTCCTTTTCTTAATTTCCCATTTTTGATTAGTATCCTGGATTTTGATTTGTTTTAGATCCCTTTGCTCTCATCGACAAGCATTTGACTCAATAATGCTCGATGTTGTCATTGAAGACGGTGGCACTCTAATTGCAGCTGTTGTTCTTAGTTCTGTTTTCTTTTCATGAAGCAATCAATTGTAAAAATCAATCTAAAAAATTTAATAGGAAATATAATTTACTGTATCAAAAATAATTTCTGTTTGTGCTTAGGTAATTACACTTTACTGAATTGAAATTTTGCACTTTCAGTCCTGCTGGTCAAATGCAGCGATTTCGAATCAACGTGGAATACATAATCTAGATCAGAATCTAGATCAAAATTAATATTCAATAAGCAGGATGCCAGCAAGCGATACTTGTTAATATTTGCTTTCTGTGAAAATGCTGTAAAATTGCAATCAAAGTTTTAATTAAATGTTAACTTTTAATTAAATGCTACAAGTTAAGCCTCTCTATCAAAGCCATTTCTCGAATTTCCAAGGGAAGACTTAATTATCTGGCAAAAATAGGCCTATAATCTATTAATTTGAAAATAATCTTACAACGAATATGAAAACTCTTCTTTAAATATCTATTTGTAAGTGGCACAGCATAAAATGTCATAATTATAGTACATCATATAGCAAATGGTGCATTGCGCAAATTATGATACGAAGCAATACCAATCTTTGTTTATACTTTGTTTATCTTTGTTTATACTTTATCTATCTTTGTTTATACTTTATCTATCTTTGTTTATACTTTATCTATCTTTGTTTATACTTTATCTATCTTTGTTTATACTTTATCTATCTTTGTTTATACTTTATCTATCTTTGTTTATACTTTATCTATCTTTGTTTATACTTTATCTATCTTTGTTTATACTTTATCTATCTTTGTTTATACTTTTAGTGATCACAGGAATGGAAACGACCAATAAATACTCGGTCAAGAATTCAATGGGACAACAAATCTACATGATCATAGAAGGTAAATTCGATATTCGATATAAGTAAACAATTCAGATTTTGATTACAATTTCGCATTTATTATTTAATTAATTACATATACATCTGAAAATTTAGTATAAAACACTATTGGCATCCTGTTACTTATCACAGCATTACTTGTTGCTATGAAATGTATTATTTCGCATACAATCTGGTAGTTCACATCTCGTAGTGCACTGACATCTACACGTACAGAAAAATAAGATCTGATTTAATTAATTGAACGATTTGTGGAATTTTGAATAGAGCGGCGCTTTATAAATATACTTATTGATTTATTGAATTGCGTCTACTGGCGGTTATTATAGAAGGTCTAAATAGCGTAGGGGTAACGTCATGAAGTTTTAAATGACAAATCCTGGGGTGATTTGAACCCTCGTGGGTTCGAATCCCGGCCGCGCTGATCTGAGAGTAAGATCTCGTACATTCAGTGGACTGGTTAAATGGAAAATGGTCTAAATTGCCTAACGGTTTAAACATGTGGTAATAAAAGTGATAGATATCAACACAGTTGATTATTCACTATAATGCGTGTTTACTTTATTAAAGTTATAATAGTCATCAACTGTTGTGTACGAGATTGTAAAGCTAAAAAAGCTAGTGTTAATGTCAGTTTCCTCACTTGAAAGCGATATCAGTGACGCGCGAGCCCAGGATTTGAACCTCGCACAAACTGATCCACGGTCGAACATCTTACCGACATCGCCACTGGCTACAGCCATGAAATTTGAAATTTGATAGCTACTCATTAAAAATTACGAGAAAAAATTCATAAAGCTCACGAGCTCATCATCTGTTATTTTAAATAGCGATTAATTTTGCGACTAAATCGAAAACGACCTTCTATCCTTTACCTTTACAATAAACAAAACATCAGTAAATATCGATTAAGCAGCAACCGAAAAAGAAAATGGAAAATCACCTAAACGATGTGAATCTTATGTAAGAGCTCTTTATCTGATGGTTTTTTATTAATTGTTTATTGATTGATTGATGGAGTCAGATTCTTTACCTGATGGTTTCTTATTAAATATTGATTGATTGATTGATATAGACATAATTTTTACCTAATGTCTTTTAATTAATTAGTTATTGATTAATTGATTGATTGATCGATAGAGTCAGATTCTTTACCTGATGGGTTTTGATTAATTATTGATTGATTGATTGCTAGAGTCAGATCTGATGCAGAGACAGTGCTGTGGTCCACAGAGAGGATTCATCCTACACGTGGTCGACAACATGAATCAGGTCTCACACCCTCATCGTCTAGTAGCAATTAACTCAGTCTGTGCCACATCGGTTAAGCCCCTCGACGCTGATCGGAAGACTGAGGTTCAAATCCAACGACCGCTGTTTCACTGAATTCCATTTTGGCGAATAAAATATCTTTAAGCACAATCTTAACAATTAAAGCTAAGATTACGACTTCTTAGGAATTCTGTCTCGAAAGCATAACAGTGAAGGGTCTGGCATGGAATTCGAAAGTCTGCTATGCTAACTTAATGCTGACTTAATGGTACCAATATGCTACCGGCTTAGTTCCTGATTTAGTGATTAGTCCGAGGCAATAGCATCCTCGAGAAATATGTAATTAGTGGAATGTAGTTCCAATTTAAATCATGATTAAATATAAGCATCAGTGGAAACGGATAGAAACTAGGATTTGTTCATTGATTGACTTGGTTTTGCAATTTTTTAAGTATATAGATAGTATTCAGTAATTTTCTACAGAACAGCAACAATGAAACTATTGTGTTTTTTTCAAATTTTTTGAAAACTTAATATATATGTAGGCCTTCCATGAAAGATTTTCACGTGTTACTTCAATACTTAAAGATTTGAATCCAAAAAATTTGAAAACTGAAACATGCTGTTGAGCGAGATATTATCTATAAGAGATTTTAAGTTAAAATCACACGTTGTCATTATAATAAGTATTAATGCTCTTTATCAAGAGTTTTTAAAACAAGCTACATGTGTGATTGTGCATTAAAATAAGCCCTTGACTTTCTTTCCTTTTTCCTGCTACCTAAGTGTGAAGAAAGAATGGAATAACGAAAGATGGTAGGAGTTCTGGTAAATTCAGGTAAATTTGTGTGGACAGGAAGTGATGGTGATAAGAAGGAAGTTCAAATGTTTGGCTGGCTGGAGCTGTATGGCTTTCTGCGACTGCTGCTCTTTGAGTGTCGAGATAGAGGCGCCTACAGGTGACGTCATTGGTCACGTGACACAGAAGTGAGTCATACCAGCTCTTTAATTAATCATCGGGGTGGGAGTTAGCGTACTTGTGTAGCTGCGAGTCAATAAACGAAGTTATGCAACGTCAAGCCCGGCTAGTATATGGATGGGTAACCATCTTGGAAGACCGATTGTTTGTCAGCTTTGAATAAATAATTCCCAAGGTCCCAGAGCAGAGGTTCAATGTACAAAACTTAGGAAGCGCTCAGTCGAATAGTTACTTCATAAACATGAACATTTCGAATGAGCATGTAATATATTGCAATACAATTTTGCAATTGTATTACAATGTATTAGTAAATGTATGTTACAATATTGCACAGTTGTATTGCAATGTATTAAATGTCTGTGCTGCAAAACTGCAAAATTGTGTTGTAATGTATCAAATGTCTACTACACAACACTGCACAATTGTATTTCAGTGTATTAAATGTCCATGTTACACTGCTGTACAATTGTATTGCAATGCATTAAATGTCTACGATAAAATAATGCTCAATTGTATTGCAATGTATTAAATGTCTACGATGCAATACTGCCTAATTGAATTGCAATTTAATACATCTCTATGCTACTATATTGCACAATTTTATGGTAATATTTTAAATGTCTAGGACACAATACTGTAAAATTGTATTTCAATGTATTAAATGTTTATTGGTTTGTATTTTAAGGTTTGGTTTCCTGACTCCTCGATACGACGTGGGAGACTCAAGTGGTCAGACTGTACTGAAGATAGTTGGTCCCAGGTGGAAACTCAGATGTTGTCAAACTGATCAGGATTTCAAGGTCAGAATTTGATGGTTTTTACCAGATTAATTTTAGATCCGCTATTCAGTGGGAAAATTAATTTTATTTAAAATGTGAAAGTAAATTATAATTATAACTAGCTATCTTGTAATATGTAAAAATGCTCTTATATTCAGAAAATTTATATGGAATCATGAGCTATAAAGACATTTAGAGGATAATTTACAATTAAATATAAGCTGCATATAATACAAATCAATTTCTCAGCCGACCCACTGTATAATAATGTATTGTGTATACTATGCGTATTGGCAACTGAGCCTATTTTTGGGTCCCGCCCACTTTTTGGCCCTTATGGGCTAACCCTATGAACCCTATCTCCTTCCCTGTCACGTTTTGGGTCTGCAAAACAATTTGAAAGCCGTTTTCTTGTTCACGCACCAAAAACCCCATATACTCAACTTTAAATCACTGGCAATATCAACAAAATTAAAATATAAATCAAGACTATAGCCTAGATATCCTAGTGACAATTTCCTTTAAATCTCTATATTATCCATCCTACTGACCTATGTGTAGGCCCTATGGGTGGACAATCACCATGTCATTTTCCGCCCACTTCAAGGGTATTCCTCCGCCTATGACTATACGAGCGTGATACTTGATATTGTCGTCGAATTATATCAAATTTGTTTCAAACGAAAGAGACCTTAAAGGCAATATGAGGCTCAGATTAAAACGATTAAACATCAGCTGCGCTAGCACAATTTATTTGTTAGCCGACCTGCATTATTATTTGTGTCTACTGTATAATACATGTACAGTTTATATCTGCGATACTGATGTTGTCGTCGAATTATTGCTATTTACTGTGAGAACGTTTTCTACCAGATACACAATAAATCAATAAGAAGCTGATTTCAGCTGATTTTGTTGATTGTGCGTCTCAGCTAGAGGCCGAGATCAGAGATAAAATCTCACTTTAGTCGACGGAGAGTGTTATTGGAAGAATATTTTCCTATCTAGTCCCCTCTGTGTCGACCCCGAATAGGGATATACTGCTTTCAAAAAGGAAGTTTGAAGGTTATATGAGTTAGAAACTGTTCCAACTGTTGCAAGAATTATTTAGGATACTAGTGAAAAGTAGTGTATGTCTAATCATAAGCAGAACAATCTTATAAATATGAGCTTTGCTCTCTATTACATGTAAAATAATGACAAAGTAAAGAGACCTGTAGACACCAGCAGGCTCATTCATCATTAAAAGCATTGATGTGATTGATACCTGACAAGAATCATGTGACATATTTTGTAGGTTCTGTCTATAGGGGACGAGCGCGTGGGAAGAATTCAGAAGCAGTGGGGAGGATTTGCTAAGGAATACTTCACAGACGCTGACAATTTCGTCTTGCAGGGTTGTTATCTTTCTCCCCGTGTTGTGTCCGGGTTGTTTGAAGAATTGACCAACCGGTGACTGCACGTATCTTAGAATGCAACTAAAGCACTAAGATCCATAGCAACGTCAGAAAGGGCATTCGGTTGGTGAGCGCCTAGGCTCCAGAAATTGCAAAAAAATGTAAACGAATGGAAAAGTCTCAAATAGGGATTGACTGATGATATGATATAGGACAGAGAGGATTTGAGACACCCTATTCGTATCCCGACCCTAGTTAAACTGGGATTCAAGGGAAGTAGATGATGAAGATGATGAGAGTTGGTCTGTTAGCATTGAAGGCTAAAGCCAAGTTTAACGTCAGTTTCCTGCTGCTAGCATGTCAGTGACGGGTCAGTAACTGAATGTGAAACTGTACCTACTGATCCGCTGTCGAACAACTTACCAACATGTCACGTACTCAGCCCGTTGTAGTAGTTGTCAGCATCAGCAGAGCTGGAACTATTTCGTTTCAAATAATGCGAATAACTGATTTCATTTTATGTGCTAGCATTTTACGTAGCCCCTCATTTAAATATTACTGCCCAGGTCAACAATGACAAAGTGTTAAAACCATGCGCACAATCGTACATTGCAATCAGTGGCGAATCCAGAGGGGCCCGGCCCCCCCCCCGTTTAGGTCCGCCAATAAAATTTTTAAAACTGTTTTTTCATTGTTCCTACGGCAATTTCGATGTGTAAACATGTTAGTAATGGCAGTGGTTAGGGGGGCCCGGGAGGTGGGTAAGACAGGGAATGCAGTTCCAAAAGCTCGATTTTTTTTCTAGGATATACTAGGATCCCTGTTTAATGGAAGGGGCCTGAAAAATGTTGACCGTTTCACTAGCTCTCAATTTTCACTTGAACCAATACATAACCAAATTGAAGGAAAAAAGTGTGTAAGTAAAAAATGTGAACTCTCTTCCGTAGCAGTGGTGCAAACAGCCTTGGCTGGTAGGGGCTTAAGCCCCCCCACCGCCAAAATTAGGTAACTTTTGCAATTCGTCCAGATCCGCAGAGTTTCTTCAGAGGTGACAAAATTAACCTACTTTTTCCAAAACAAATGTAGGACTTTAGGTTTTCCCCAGACTTTAGTACGGGTATGAGCGGGGTGGGGTGTAAGGTACGGGGATACACTCACTCTATGAGCCGAACGTAGTAGTGAACAAATTTTGAGCCCGCCCCCCACAAAAGATTTTCTGGTTGTGTCACATGTCCCGAAGAAGGCGAAAGCTAAAAAATGTACACTCTCAAAAAAAATTTCGGGCCCCCCCTTAAAAAATTCCTAGATCCGCCCCTGATTGCAATGGTGTTTTCATAATACGATGGCACGGTGAAGGCTTATTCGATTCTTTTATTCCTCTAATATAACGACTATGTCTCCATTTCAACTGCTTTAGTTTAGCTAACTGCAATTAATTCTAACATCGAAACTTTATTTATAGTTCGAATGTTTCTATATTTAATGTTTCAGTTCCTCTGGACATGGAAGTGAAGACTAAAGCTTTGCTGCTAGGAGCCGTGTTTCTCATTGTAAGACTACATTAGTATTTTTTATATTTATGATGCGCTTATGTTCGCAAAGTGTTCAAACGGTTCCTTCTTATCCTGCAATCTGACAAACTAAGTGAATAATGAAGGATTCTGTGTAATGGGAAATTGTTTGAGTGGCTAGAGCAATTTCTAGCAATTTATTTTAATTAGTTTAAATTTAATTTTAGAGCAATCCAAAAGCAACTTATGATCACAATGTTTTAACACTCAAAGAGTATTCAAATTGAAATTAACTCAACGCCATATGTGATATAGAAATTTCTTGTAACGAACACATAGTAAACTTCTTAAAAGATATATATATATATATATATATATATATATATATATATATATATATGTGATGAGGTTTTAGGTTAATGAAAATATCAAATCTTCGGGGATTCAATCCAATGCGGGTTCGGAACACTGGAGAATTTTAAATTGCGAAATGCACGGGCGCTTAAAAGAGCGACCAAGGTAGATATAGGAAAGAAGAAGAAATCCAAATTAGCCGTATCGTGTTTAAGAATTAGTGCACCTACTATAGTTGTGCCTAGGAAAAATAGTGAACGCAATACCTACTGAGTCCAACGTACTGTTAGGATCGTGATAAACCTAAATGCAGGCGTTGACACTTACTTCCCGACTCTTCCATCAGTAAGCATAGTAGTGCACTGAGGTTATATTGTAGTTATTTGAAACTCCGTACAACACCGAGAACAAATCATAATAATAATAATAAAAAAAATAAAATAGTAATAATAACAATAATAATGATAATAATAATAATAATAATAAGAAGAAGAATAAAGGTTTAACATCTGTTTCCTCATGCAAGTTAAAATATTTTGCATGTATATGATTGTGTAGTGTGCGAATAAAATCAGTTCAATCGATAAGTTAGGTATATAAAAACCTTAGACAAATATTTTACTTTAATTTGTTAAACTGATTTAAGCCACTGCAGAACATTGCTATGGCGATATACCGCCGACTTCGTATGTTACACGAGATGGCTTCTACATCAGAACTCGTTAAGCTTGGAACGTAATAAATATTTCTTTTGTAGGATTTTATGTTCTTCGAGAACAATCAGGGTCAGACGTAGATGATGAGATTCACTCTGTCGATCAACGTGAGTAGTGCAACTAAATAAAAAATCCTAGCAAAATATCTTGTATGATAATAAAATTGTAAACAATCACTATTAAACACCTGTTTGTAAAAATGTTGACTGCCTTTTTACTTTTGTTTCAATGTTTGGTATTTTAGTTTCTTAAAACTCTTCGAACCTGCAGTAGTAGATATATAAGTTAAATGAAATTATGTTAACTTAAAGTAATACTAAATTTTAATTGATAAGCCAATCGTAACAATTAATTATGATTCACTTACTCTCTCTTTCTCTCTCACGCGCTCTCTCTCTCTCTCTCTCTCTCACTCTGTCTCTCTCTCACACACAAACAAATACACACATACAAATATTCTCACCCACACATGCACACACACGTGCATACACAAACAAACGCACACATACACACAAACGTAAATACACAAATGTACATCACATGTAAGTATGTAAGACGTACTTACCACGTATGCAACTAGCAATGCAAGTTAACAGTTTAAGCAGGTGGCTCTAATGTAATGTAAGTCAAACACCAAAATATGCCATAGATTGCTCTTTATGCAGTCAAGTGTAACAATTTCTTTTAATTTAAGAATTTTTTCACATTATATTTTAATGTAAACTTTAACTTTAGTGTTGTACTATTATTAAATATTAATATACTTTTTAAAATAAATGATTGTCCATTGTTTTCATTTATAATTTAATACAAGAAAGGCCCATGCTACATCCATAGAATCCATACGACTGCAGAATAGATCAACCGGTTGCTGCATTGGTGGCTGTAGGAGGCTAAGAGGTAAATGAAGAAGGCAGATGGAAAAGAGCTAGAATTTCAAACTATTTATTTGATGTTGCATAAAATGTTAAAATAGTCTGCAACTTTAAACATTGTATATCTGCCATTTAGATCATTACAAAGAGTGACTTAAGGTTAACTTTAATATTTACTAAGTTGAATACGTGATAATAAACTACTTTATACGAATGAATTTCTAAATTGAATTGCTTAAATCTGTGCAATGCTTGTATTTTTCTAGACTTACAATGTGACTCACCAGACGCTACTGCAGTCGTTTCTCGTTAAGAATCTAAACTAAATGATCAAATGTCGGATAAAAAACTAAATGTTGTCTTCTTATTACAGACCTTTTGTAGATATACTTTCGTATTTCGTTATTTTCATGTGAGTGCTTTTCAACATCTTAAGACTGAGACAACACTTTTCTATCCTTTTTCTGAACAGCTGATATTTGATCTCTTCATTTCATGACCTGCAGATCAACAATATATTAAACTAGTATTATTACACGATTAGCAATAACCTAGGAAGACAGTGACAAAACACCTCAGTATTTTCTCAAGCTAAGGGAAGCTTTACGGTATGAGAAGGCAAATTGTTCGTGACGAGATTAATATACTTATCGAGAGTTTTCTTGAAAACCTTGAGAGTAGTAGGGAATAGAATTATGCACATTTGACATGCCAACTTTATAAGAACACCAGAGGGAGAGAAAAAAAAAAAAAAAGAGAGAGATTCATCTGAACTGAGTTCTACTCGAGCAATTTTTTAAGTCTAACAAGCTGACCTATTGAAATAAATAATATTATTGATAAATTTGTAACCGCAATGTCGGAGACTCAAAACCTCGGTTAGGCAAAGCAAGGTGCAAAATAGGCGCAGGTCCGTCTCTGACAGTATTCATTGTAGTAAGAAAACGGACGTTAAATTGGTGATTTTGTTAAAATATTTTATCCAGAAGTGGTCCCTTTCAGTTTCGGCTATCTTTAGTAACATTCTATACTATTGTGTGCCTTTCTTGCACTTAGGTGTTTGAATCATTCTATGATATTCTTTTCAAGCTCAATATTGTCACTGATTGATTGATTAATTGATTAATATCAGGGATTAATTTCAACAGATTGATTGATCGATATTCCAACTTACAAGCCGAGTTACCGCTGGACGGATTAACCATTTAACTGACTTTGATTGATTGATTTGATTCATTAACTGATTGATTGACTGATTTATTGATTGATTGACTGATTTATTGATTGACCTATTTACATTATTTATTACTTTTTATATCATATCCTGGTAGTTCGCGTGCTATAGAAATGAAATTATATTTTAAAACAATAAAATACTTTCGTCGTATCCTGCAATTGAAAAATAGAGTGATTTATTAAATAATTGCTAAACAAGAAATTCAAGCAGACTGTGAAAAATCTCTTTAAATTTCTCTTTGATCAAAGATTTTGTTCTATTTGATTCACCTATGGTACTCCTGTAATTCAGATAGAAAGAATTTCTTATAAGAATACCATTCATAGCGTCCTAGCTTTACAAGAAGAGTAATCAGCGTTATCAGTTGTGACAGCTTTTAATAAACGAAGACCCCCAGGATGTTGGAAGATTATTCTTAAATTCGCGCTATCCGCAATCGAAGCACTATCAAGGACAGCGAAAGCTACAGCAACATAAACTAAGCAACCACACCTACTAAACACATGCGGTATGACATGTCTTTATACGAGCATAGGCATAGGTCTAATCAACGAGCATTATGAGTACACTCCGTTAGAATTTTCGTCTATATAAATCCATACTTTCTCAGAATGATTTATAGCTCCGTCGAAATATTTATTGCTAAATTAGCGAATCAAGAAACTAAACAGCAATGATTAAATATATATTTGTTTATTCAACGGTGATCCACTGGATCTCAACTAACGTTCCTAGTACACTATTTCAACAATAATTATTGTTAACTTGAAAGGCATTGGTTGGGCTGAATATTGTAGGACATTGTATATTTTACTCATGTTTGTTCATCGTGTAGTATTCTGGAAATTGGATAATCAGGCAGATTTGAGGGCACTTTAATGAACTTCAAGAAGTTGACTAGTCCGCAGGATCACAGAAGTTTAAACTTTAATTAAAAGTCACAGGTTTCATTGATAGATGTTAATTTTAATGATCACAAAATTGATTCGTAAATAAATTCGCTATCGTCAAATGATGAGCTAATTTATGGAATAAATCAAGATAAATTATCTACAAATCAAAGTACGGTGTAAAAGGCTGTAGAAAATTTATTTTTAACTAAAAGATAGTTAAACTCTTAGGTGTATTTAACTAAAAAGATTGTTAAACTATTATTTAACTAAAGATATAATTAAACTCTTATTTAACTAAAAAGATAATTTAACTTTTATTTAACTAAAAACAGAGTTAAGCTCTTATTTACGTAAAACGTTTTAAACTAGCTGAAACCTTCGTAGCTAAACTATTCGATATCAGGGCGTCTTTGCCAAATAAGCAATGAATGACGCAGTTTGCGTTACGAAATTCTCCGGGAGTGGGGCACCTTAAAATCAAACTTATGGGTGTACTGTACTATAGTATGGTGCCCCACTAAAGGCCAAAGGGGGGAAGACGCCCCTGTTCGTTATAACTACAAAGTAAACATTTTTCTTATCATTGGTTTAAGATTTTATAATACTAAAGAGCAAGTTTTCATAATTGTAGCGCATAACCGCTTTTATGACTATAACTACAGATAAATCTACAGAATATCATCAGAAATTAAAAAATTTTTATCGTTCATTTCGGTTATTTTTGGGATCGACATATCGCTAATGATGCTACAGCATTCGTTCGACAAAGACAATTCACTGCACAATCTGTTATAGGTTGTGTGTATATCCGCCAGGTTATTTGGATTGGGACCATAATTAGATATATCTTGATCCATACTATCCGCAGACTTTCCACTCTCTGACAATTCATCCACGTTATAATCACCGGATCTCTTCTCCCGGACTACTTTTAGGATCACTTTGATCACCAATCCCACCAGCACCGGTCCAAACATCATGAACACGTACATAACTGGAATGACCATGGAGTTATCATTGTCTGGATTGGGCAGAATCCCATGCACTACCACGAGTCCTATGCTCACATTCTGCAGTCCTATCTCCATCGACATGGCGACGCAGGTAGGAAGCGGAATTCGGACTGTTAGAGCTCCAAGAAATCCGAGAGCGTAACAGCTGATGACGTAGATGAAGGCGCAGATGATGTAGGTCCAGTCTGTGAGAAAGGGCCAGAGCCAGAGGTCGGAGTAGATGGCCATGGCGAAGGCTGCGATGACTATGAGGGACCCGAGTGGACGCAGGATTATAGCAAGACGCCGTCCTGTGAACTCGGAATGTCTGCGGATGATGTAGAATATGATGGATGGAATAATGAAGACGTTTACGATTAAGAAAAGCGAGAGCCAAGGGAAGTAGAGAGTCCAGTTCTGCCCATATGTGTTCCCAGTGATGATCTCACCCAATGTGTACATCCAGAATGGTATAGCAACTTAGATAACAAACAAAAATAACATGACATATTACATAGCATATAACATAACAACAATTACAGTGCTACAGCTATCATTGAAACATCGCGCACTATTTACTAAATCAAGCCGGCGAGCAAAAAGAAGATCCAAAAACGGTGCAGATTCCGAAATCCAGACAATTAGTCCAAATATAAAAGGATTAAAGAAAAGGAGGCGCTGGTCGTAACGCATGGACACTGGAAGGAAAAAGAGAGATGGAAAGGTGGGTCTTCAACTGCCTATGGAACTGTTCATAAGAAAGCAATTGCAACTTCATTTACACACTCGGTTATGCTATTTTTATTACTTGGTCGAGTGCAAATAATACTATGCATATATTATACATATATATTTATTTTTTTATTAAATTGATATTGGAGGCCCTACTGAATGTATATTCAGTAGGGCCTCCTATATCAATTTTATAAAATAAATAAATACTTGAATAGCAGTATATCATCCTGAGGACCTGGGATCAATTTCCGGTAGAGCTGGTCATATAGTACAATGTAAGTTAATGAATATTCACGGGACTGGTAACATGGATAATTTACTAAACTGCCTAATGGTTAAAGATGCGATATTAAAAGTGACAGAGAACATGAAAGATAATAATTATAATGATTTCACAGCAATACTTATACCTGTAACTTTATAGCAACTTAACTTACAATAATTAGCATAGCTGAGTGTATAGATCCGGATAGCTGCTGAATATCTGTAAACGACTGCATACAAGACTGGATAAATCTCAGTAAATGACTGCATAAATCTCAGCAAACGACCGCATAAATCTCAGTACATGACTGCATAAATCTCAGTAAACGACTGCCTAGATCTCAGTAAACGACTGTAAAGACGACTGCATAGATATCAGTAAACGACTGCATAGATCTCAGTAAACGACTGTAAAGACGACTGCATAGATATCAGTAAACGACTGCATTGATCTCAGTAAACAACTGCAGATACGACTGCATAGATCTATCAAAACGACTGCTTAGATTTCGGTACACGACTGCATAAATCTCAGTAAGTGACTGCATAGACCTCTGTAAACGACTGCATAGATCTCTGTAAACAACCACGGACAAGACTGCATAGATCTGCAAACGATTGTAGTAGATACGTCTAGATATGAAGACCTAAGCTGTTTACTCACCCAGTGCGAAGAGAGCGCTAATCATGGTCATGATTGTGCTAGCGTTGTAGTTGCCACCAAGCAGATAGGTGGACATGTTGCTTGGACCTGTGCCAGGTGTGCAGCCTAAGGCTAGCAGCCCGTAGGCTATAGGACCTGGGAGACTGAAGGCTGCAGCCAAACCAAATCCAATCTGTAACAAGACATGCATAGTTATCCTTTACGATGTGTATGTTTATTTCGTATTGAATCGTTAAACCCACGACTTACTATTGTCTCGTTGACCATCGAAAACAGTACATGAATACAATTCTTGCGCCCATTTTATGTAGAACTTTTAGATGCTAATCGACGGACTATCGAGGGTATAAAATGGGTCATAGGTCTCTTGGAAACTACTCGTAATTTGATTCCCATGTAAGGGGCACCATCTAATGTAAATTATTAAACATATGATACTAATTAGCACGATGGTAGAATTAATTCATTACATACATCTGTATTAGAAACAATCGAGTGACAATTATTTTATCCTCACATATTTAGAACACAGGATGACTATGTTATTTCATATATGGAAAGGAACAGGAAGACTGAGGATAGAATTGGTTGACAGTTATATGCCATGGACCTGCCGTTAGGCAGTGCACTAGAAGAAGAAGAAGAAGAAGAAGAAGAAGAAGAAGAAAAAGACTAAGAAGAAGAAGAAGAAGAAGATAATGAAAAAGAAGATGAAGATGAAGAAAAAGAAGATGAAGAAGAAGAAGAAAAATAAGATGATGAAGAAGAAGAAAAAGAAGATGAAGAAGAAAAAGAAGAAGGAGAAGAAAAAGAAGATAAAAAAGAAGAAGAAGAAGGAGGATAGGATAATTATGTTTCTATTGTGTTTGAATAAATTGCTGACTACAGTGTAAGTCTTCACTGTAGTAGGAAGACTTACCAGAGGTTTCAGTATAAACTGACAGAGGATTTGAATGAAGGGCAGCCGCTTGTAAGTGAGGTAGAGGTCTATGGTTGCTGGAGCCAGGATGCAGGACCAGCTCGACATGGTCATAGCGAACCCAAGGGCAAGACCAATCACCGAGATCTTCTGCAGCACTGTGTGAAATCTATACACCTCCACCTTCAAATAAAAGCCATAAAGCTAAGTTTAACGTCTGTTTCCGTATCACTAAGGAGTGTACTGCCAGATAAGGGTTTGAACCGATGGCTTCTTGCTTCTCAGACAAGCATTGTATCCAATCGCCCATCCAGCCAGTACAGTAAACAACATAAAATATATTTTGGCATTACTAGGCAGACAGAATATGTTTGGGTTTGGCATAAAATGTGCCAATCTTTTACATCATTTCGTAGATCAATTGGTCGAAAGAACCTAAATGACTAATTATATCATAATCAGACCACTTATTTAATTACTAATTACTGTTGTTAATTAATTAATTACTCAATCATAATTAATCAATTATGTTAGACTCTTCCCTAAATTCAGAGTGTATGTAGCCCATACGCTTATATAAGTTTTTTATTTAATCGTTCATGCTAGACAACTAAAACTGAATCAGCAGTAAGTTTCTATATGACCATTGCAACCGGCTCCTATGCTTAATTAAATCATCTAATAGGCAACCACCATATTATTAGGGCTCCTGTACAAGGGCGTCTTTATGACTTTATGTCATTATTATATAAGCTTCTTGAATCGTCTATTGAACTTATTTCCCATCAATCATCATCCTCTGAAAATGAAGCAGACATAAGTAAGTATGCAATTGGTTTTTTAGCTTCCTTTTTGCTTTCACGAATGGCAGACACATGAGCTGAAGCCTCCTTCATTAATTAGTTGTTTTGAAGGTTCAAGTAATTTCCACGATTATTAATAATCGCTGCCTACTTACATCATGCTGCATAGCACATCGCAGTAATAATTATAGGAATCATCTTTTAACACCCTGAGCGTTTTGTCCATTCATGGTCACCCATCCAAGTACTCACCGGTCCCGAAGTTGCGTGACTTCGTTCATCGATGCGCAAGTTAAACTAAGTGAGCTAAACTCTACCCTAAGGTCAGTCGAAATCGAATTTTAGTCTCAAATCTCAATCTTATAATAATAATAATAATAGTAAAGGTTTAACGTCCGCTCCCTGATACAAGGATGCTGTCAGGGACGTCTTCCCATCACATGTCACTACAAATCGATTCACCCCAAACGATCTGAAAAAACATGTGCTGAAGAGAAAGAAAAGATCCTAAACGGTGCCAGTCGGGTGAATTATTAAATCTAGTTACCTAGTTACTAATCTAGTTACCTAGGTAGCTAGATTAGTATAGATCAGATTAGATTAGAATAGTATCAGTTGCATATGCAGGTGATTAGATAACCTGAAGGAATGATAATTATGCCTCATAGGCCCATACCTCATACTTGGTGTGATCCACTGCTAGAGGTTGAGTGGTGTTATATACACTGAAGTAGTTTACCAATATGGCGGCTCTACCAGGCTGATCTCCATAGAGATCCACTGAGACTATGTGAGTCGAGCTTGCGTTCAAGGTCACGTTCCATCCCTCGAGATCCGGTGCCACAAACACCGTGGTCGTCATCGAACTCGTGTCATACTGGATCTGAGCCACAACCGGTACCTCGTTGCCATTGTGTAGCGCAATGGTTAGGTTAGCTGTCTCATACTGTAAGATTACGACTTTTCTGATAGGATCAAACACTACCCAGGTTTCGTTTAGATTAAACCCTGGTTCTGTAGTAGGCTGTCCTGGTGAAGGATTGGCAGTTGTTGAAGCTGTTGCAGATGGTTTAAGATGATCCGCTAAGAGAACGAGGACTATGAGAAGGAATAGGAAATGCATTGTTTCTACTTCGTTACAATAATAACCTAGCGTTGTTGTATTATGGAGGCCAGGACCAAAACAATGTAATAACCAGGCGTTGTTGTCCTATTGATGCCTGCCGTAAAGCAGTGTAAAGTTGATTTCGTTGAAAAGTATTTTAATTATTTACTGCTATCGATAAGTACCGATTTGCTATCAAAATTTATGTACTATCAGCATCCTGATTCCTGAATTAGTAGACTAAAACCAAATATGAATAGCCTTAATAATATTTTAGGCAAATAGTAGATTTTAGAAAGACTAGGTCGTCTCGAATTATAATAGTCTAGAATAAAATAGGCAAAACTTTACTGATAGCCTAAACTATACATGTAGTAAACATAGGCTAATCTTCATGTATTATAATAATTATAAACTTAATGTGCGCCTCTCTTTATTCACTTCTACTTACAATAAACTTTTTTAAATTTTCCAATGTTTCTTTTTCCTGGCAATCTGCTTAACGGAAGATCCATAGCATCTAACTCTTCTCATTAATTGTATACTCCCTTTTATATAAAGCTCCACATTCAGCGTATACTAAAGAGTTTTACTTTTTGGCAATGTACATTGTGTTTATTTTCCTCAATAATTTTTCCACTTGCATATTCTGTCTTCTGTTACACTTTCAGTGAACGCACGGTTGAATGTTATAATGCCATAGAGTTTGTTAATCTTAGCAGCAATACTAATGATTAATCCTTTACTACTTTTGAACATGAAGAGGATAAGTTGAATTGTAACGTCTAGGGACCTTAATAGTGGGTCAAGTTCTAAATTTAAACAATTAATTTTTATTTATCTAACGTTAGATGTACTAATTATAATCTTCTTTTAATTGTTCAATATTTTCTTCAGTTAGGCATCATGATGGAATAATGTTAACATTATCACTGCATACAAACATGCAGTCTCATGACTTATTCAACGTTAGGCCTATATTTAAGAACTATTTCTCTCTCCATTCTCCCTCTCTCCTCTCTAGTGTTATGCCAAGTGGCAAGGCCATTGTGGATTTTCACACGTAATTAGCTTTCACGCTCCATAATAAACACTGCATGGATCAACAAGTTAGACCCTTGGCAAAAGACTATGTCATACCCATATCTTATAGCCATTGGCTTTGGAAAATATGGCCTTTGAAGTGGTTCCCGTGGCTTTCTTCAGTTCTTGCTTAGTCGCCTCTACGATACATGCTGTGAACGGTTGATCTGTCCTTCAGTGTCCCGAACACAACATCGAAATATATCAATATATAATTAATAAGCATAACGATAACGAATTAAGATAAACCCCTGACTTGCACTGATTGTAAGCTGCAACTAAACCGCCATCTAACAAATGATTCAACAACTGAAAAGTTTCGCAATAAACTGAATATCGACGGCAATTAAATTATATCTACCACGAATTCTCGAATATTTAGGCCAAAACAATAAAAATTGCAGCATCAAAACAATAGTGCTACTGTAATATACGAATTGTTTGGATATAGGTTTTAAATGGTACCAGTCCAGTGAGCTGAAACAATGAAAACATTGTCGTTGTGTCGTTAGCATTTCCTCAGATGTATCACGCGATTGTTTAGTGACTGTTATCTTCAATTGATTCAACCTTGTCTTGTGCAGTCGTGTCATTTTTGATGTTTAAGTTTTTAAGTATTTTGATGTTTAAGTGACGCAATGACGACCTTTATATTAGTAAGGCCGCTAAGGCCACCGCTAAGGCCATTGCTATAATAAACATTGGTCATCTCATGAAGTGCTCGGCAAAAACTTTGCGCAGGGACTTGCTTCAAAATTTCCCCAGCAACTTGTAATAATGAATCTACATGTACAAAGAGATAACGCGAAAGTCGCAACCTCTGATCTAATTCGGCTGTCTTCAATCTAGCAGACAAAAATTAAGAGTCAGAATAAGCTACAATTGAAGCACTTAAACTTAATATAGTCTAAGCATATGACGATCTATAGCTAATCATACGTGTGGGGCGCATACCCCATGGTGTATCAATGGAAACTAGTAAAAGTGGCCATACACAATCAAATTTAGAGTTGTGTTATAGATTAATCTAGACTACCACTTTAATATCTCCCTAACTCGCTCTCTCTCTCTCTCTCTCTCTCTCTCTCTTTCTCTTTCTCTCTCTCTCTCCCTCCCTCCCTCCCTCTCTCTCTCTCTCTCTCTCTCTCTCTCTCTCTTACATTTAAATATTTGGTTCTATCGCCTCATTTTAATTATTTCATTTCTCATTTATTTCTCATTTATTTTTGTTATTTTTATTATTAGTATTCTTTTTATTATTTTTATTTGTCATTTATTTCTCTAGCTTCCACTATTGCCTAGCGCTAAGTGAAAATTGCGCACGGTTAAGATAGGCAGCTTAAGAAGTTAGGATGCCTGCGTCATTGCTCTAGGAGGGATGGTCGCCTTTAGCTGATCCTCGATGTAGGTTCGATTCTAGAGTAAGCTGATGAGAGAGATCGAAATGTACGTTGTAAACGTGACAGCTATGATAGTTATCACATGATTTAACCATATCGCACATGATCAGCTCAAATGCATTCCGATCAACAACAACAAAATTAGAGTGCTACTGTCGTCAATGACAACATTGTGCACTGTGGTACCTAATCAAATCCGATGAGCAGAGTGTGGGGTCCAGAATGGTGCGATCCAAAATCCGGGAGGTCGGTCCGAGGAAGGGTACTAGTGGAATGGAGGTTTGCGTGTTGGTCTCAGTTCATGTGATCATCCATTGCTTAACTTATTAAACCTTTGATTGCTTTTGGAGTTAGGACCATTTTATGAACTGAGTTTGTAGAGTGTTAATTAATACTTGTTAATGCATATTAAATTAGTTTAAAATGGGTTTAAAAGCATGTGACTATTTTACTATTGGTTGTAGACTTAGCGACAATATGGGTTAAATTTCTATTATCTACTTCCAGGAGAGGTATCGCCCCCTCGTGAATAACTGGATTAACTCAAAAGAAACATCCCAGGAAATAATCCTAGCCGTACTATGTGGACATCTGGTGAATAAAATGTCGTTCATAAACTCACCTAAATATCAATTTCTGAAAGAAAATTTCACACAAAATCCTGTAAAATATAAGTTCGTTTAAATTTCGATGCTAAACTAAGCTATATATTATTTAAAGAAATAAAGAACTGTATAGATATAAATGAAAAGTTATACTTTTTGAGCAATCAATATTTTCAAACAAATAACGTCAATTTTTCCATAGGATTTAATTGCATGGTAGTTAAAAATTTACAGTTTACAAAGGTTTTTATGTTTTTCTTGCCTAAACATTTGTATAAGAATTATTGAATTAAATTAATAAAGATACTCTGTATCAATTTATACATTTAGTACGTGCCGCGCTGCAATGATTAAGCAATATCAAGCCGAACACATCGAGAGACGAGGTGGCCGAGTGGTTAAGGCGATGGACTGCTAATCCATTGGGGTCTCCCCGCGTGGGTTCGAATCCCATCCTCGTCGGTAAAGTTTTGGTTTTAGTAGTATTTCGAGTAACAATTCTAACATTTACATTCAACCAACACTTTAATACACATGCCGAATCAACAAAGTTGAGCTTTTTAAAGATATTTTCATCGTTATGTATCAGATAAACGCTATTATTAAACGTTACATAATTGTCAAAAGTTCGAATTATTACTTTTATATTCACTGTTATGGACCTTGTTTTTTCTCACCGGCTTGAATTTGTTTCAATAGTGCTCGATATTGTCATTGACGACAGTAGCATTCTAATTATTCTCATGATGTTATTATCTTTTATGTTATCTTTACGTTTAGGCTGCATCCCTGGATTTTTGAATTTGTCCCCTTTTGGTTCTGATCTTTCTTTTCGCATACCGGCTTGGATTTGTCATAGTAGTGTTCGTTGTTGTCATGGACGACAGTGGCACTCTAATCGTTGTTCTTCTACATTAATTTAGGATACTGTAGAAATCTTCTAATAATGCAATACAAATATTTACAAAAGCTCAAAGCCTCAATCCAGTAGCCTACTAGGCGATTAAATAAAAAAAGAAGTTAATTATCGAAACCAATTTAACCACCTTTGCCATTAGCGTCGCCACGGGGGGCAAGGGGGACGCGTGCCCTCTCCCCCAACCCCTCTAAAGATCACTTATGAGATTCGTCTAAAACCGCTGATTTTTTTTAATAGAGGGGGGGGGGGAGTAGTGGTGCTTCTGTAAGATTTTCAACTGGTCACTTATTTTAGAGTTAAATCACAGTGATTTGATGGATTAAAACTACTGTCTCTTGCACTATATTACATTGATTGCTGCAACCAATATGTATGTGTATGCATGTATGTATGTGTATGTGGATCTGTATGTATGTGTTGATTGAAATTAACAATTTACAATTTAGGAGAACTCAGTTCCCCTAACTCTCAATTTTTTGAGGAACGTTCCCCTGCTAGGGTCCATATTAGATACTAGGAGATCTGCAGGCCTAAACACTTTACAGAGGCCCAAAGTATTCTGACCGTTCCCCTAGTTCTCTATTCTCACTTAACCACTGACTGTACTGCTAATTTTTACACGACGTAAGAGAATATATTTAAAATTGTACAACTTTTTTTTACAAAAAATAAAGATTTTTTGAAGATTTAAGGGAGGGGTTATGTGGATCCTTCCTACTTTCAGGCCATAACCGTAAGCCCTATTCAACTTAACAGATGTTTGCGTGAATCATAAACCGATCGAATACTTCAATATTGATTCATACACCATAGAGATTTTAAAACAGAGATTTAAACGTCAAGTTTAGCAGTAGGCTACTGCACGAGTATCATCCTGTAGAGTATCATATTGAGGCCCTTTATTGATTACAAAAAATAATATATGAATTAATTAAAACGAAATAAATTGTGTAATATTATAGTTATTGTTGAGCTTGAACGTTCGACGCTACTGTAGGCCTGTTTTAGGTTGTGACTAGGCATATAGGTCTAGTAATTAAAAATAAAAAAGATTAATAGTATAATATTTTAATACTATATTAATATTAATAATGATTAATTTACTATATCTATTTAGACTTATCGAGCTTAGAGCACTCTAATGACTTCTTCCTAGGAGCAATATCATGAGTTCTGTCAAACCCGAACAGGTATTTTAGGGTCTATGGGCTTAATACTGTGCACTGTGTATCAATGCATTAGACATTTGCTAGAAATCTAGAGGTGTTTGAAGTTAGTTTGTTTGCCAAAACTATTGGCTAATTTTATTTAGTCAGGTCTTTTAGTTAATCTAAATTGATTTGTTTCTCGTAAGTTCCCAGTAGCTCATAGTAGTAGACAGGATTGCATGGGTAAAAAGTTGCTAACTTCATTGGAAAAAATTAAGAACATTTTATCATCATTACGGCTTTTAATTAAACATTAGGAATCAAGTTAAAGATCGATAATTATAACAGCGTATTAACAACATTTAGCCTACTATACTTTAATGTTGATTGCTACGATTATAAATTAGATTATAAAGCAGTTTGATATGCTGAAGGCAGAAGCTCAATTTAACGTCGTTTTCCGGTCTCAAAAGCACATGAGAGATGGGAGAGCACTGGATTGAAATCTACACCTTATTTTTGATTCGTGATCGAAGAGTGAACCGATCTGGTCTCTGGTTCATTCAGTTTATTTATTATTTTAAAATGATTAATGTTTAAATTTGAAATTTTCTGAAGTATCGTTACTAAACGAAGTTGAATTATTATTCTTTAATAGATTTGTCAAGTGCTAATGTAGAAATAAGTCTAGAAATAAAAGAGGAATATTAATTTTTAAAAATAAAACATCTATATGACATTTTGGAAAGCAAACGATTATTTGTTTTATTCTGAAAGATTGTCTCTACATGTTGTAATAATCAAGCTATCTTAGAAATTCCAAAAATCTTAGCAGAGCGTGGTTTCGATCCACGGACCTCTGGGTTATGGGCCCAGCACGCTTCCACTGCGCCACTCTGCTTCGGTGTCGATGCCTGCTAATGTGAAGTCACCTAGTAACGATAGGTCTATGAGCTAGTTCATATAATGAGTAATGACAGAACAATATCTTGCAATAATCTCGTGTTTCGCTATTACATAGTGCGCCATCATAACTTAACTTAACTTAACATAATTATACTGGTTCAGGAAGTCACAAGGACCTGTAACACCAGTTTGATCATACGACCAGTAGATGGGTCACTATAGCTACTGTACTCAGCTGTGAAAAGGGATCTACAGGACTTGCCGTGTGGCACACAACTCTGCTGCATAGCTAGTAGATATGGATGCTTGTAGAAAATAAGAAAATTTTATAAGCGCTGGAAATATTTATACGAAATGGAAAGATTGCCTGAATCAAAAAGTTTAACAATAAATAAGCTCTGTAGAAAACTGCATAGGGCACATTTAAAGGGAGAGAGGGAAGTGAACAGAAAAGGTCAAGGAAGGAAGAGAGAAGGAAAGAGGAAGAGAAGTAGAGGCATATGCGGAGTATGGATAATCAGTACTTAGGCTGATTATCTGGAATTTGGAATTTGCACCGTTTTGGACCATCTTTTTGCTCGCCGGCTTGATTTTGTCTCAATAGTGCTCGATGTTGTCATTGATGACAGTAGCACTCTAATTGTTGTTGTTGTTGTTGTTGTTGTTATGATTAGGAATGTGAGATGATCCTCTAACAAGTGGACATGAAGAGGAAAACGAAGAGAGAGAAGTGTAGAGGCTTTATATACTATGGACCTGCCAATGGGCAGTAGTCGAAGTACACTAAGAGAGATAGAGAGATAGAGAGAGCGAGAGAGAGAGAGAAAGAGAGAGAGGAGAGAGAAAGAGAGAGAGAGAGAGAGAAAGAGAAAGAGAGAGTAAAGTATTTAAAGCACCATGTAACGTCATGGAACGTTAGATGCTCATACCTGAGGTGCCCTAGCCTCGTGGGTATTTTCACTAATTCAGGCAATCAGAGAGTTAAGTCTAGAGCTTTCATAGGACCGGTAATGGTTTCTAGATCAAATTGTTTAACGATTTAAAAACATATGACATTAGAAGTGACATATCCTTTCTTTGGTTGGGTTTTTTATTGCATGTATGTTTAATCTGCCTTTAATCGTACAACCAGAACATTAAATATTAAAAATTGCATTACAACATTACATTACATTAACATTAAACAACATTAACATTAACATTAAAAGAACATTAAACATAACCAGAACATTATGCTATTACATATATTATAATGTCAAGCTGAAATTAATCACCAATTACTGTAATTCGTCATTTTAACATTAATCTATAGTCCTGGATTATCTACTGTCTACAGAGGATTATCAGACTATATTATTGCAAATATTTAACTAACAGCTTCGCAATTCTTCAATAAGATTTTTCACTAACGAACATGAAAGTTAGTTGCCCACGTATAGTTTAACTGGAGAGGATAAAATGATCACACGGACTACAACATTCTCCTTCTCTGCAGCCTCCATGATATTACACTTCTACAGAATGACGTACATTTGGACAGTGATGACGTTTATGATGACGTCATCTCAGATACAGCTATCACGGAACTTTCCTAAGCTGCATAACCTGGCCCAGGACAGACCAGTGTCCACTAGTCCTACGGTCAGTACCTGCGGTGTCCAGTCACTGGGGGCGTTTTGCCGGAGTTCAACAGTGGTCAGCTCAGTAACTAGCTGTCTGCTTAGCCTATGCAGTCAGGAATGCCCGACTAGAACCACTAGTCCGGGGTTCAATTCCCTGCTGGAGGCAGGCGGGTATGGGAGCTGTGTTGTAGCTGATCCGGGGAATGTTCGACCCAGGAGTCCGGCAATGTCCTATAGCGCTCACTTCCTGGGAACGGGATCAAACTGCTTCCTGGTTCCTGCAGAGGTTCCTCGGATAGATCTGACTGGATCATGGACTCTAACGATGTGGATGAGAATGAATGGTTCATCGCTTGGGTGAGGAATTTCTTTACCAATCTGTTTGGTTTCTATTATATCAGTGAATAAATAACTGAGCTTCAGCTTATTTAACCTAAAGGTCTGAAGCTCAACTGTTGTTTCCAAGACAACTAGATAAATATAGCTAGAAAATGAAAGTATCAATTGCTGAATTTAACGTCAGTTTCTTGTTCTCGTAAGCATAGCGGTGTCGGGTCGAGTATTGAATTTGAATTCTGCACCTGCTGATCTGCAGTGAGACTCCTAACCTATTGCTGTGTCAGCGATCGTTTATAATAAGACTAATTTAAAGCTAATTTTTAGGGGCGGGATTTAGCGCAGTATGTTTGGCTAAGCGTTAATTGAATGAATTTAAGCTACGTCGCTCCCGGTTAGTACTTTGTGTGTGACCACCTTTGATGGACGAGTGTTGACAACTTTAAATGAATTTATCCCGAAGGTGGTGGAAGTTTATGTTTAAATCCGCACTGGTTGCAATCGATGCGCCAGCATAAGGCAACGATTACTAATAACCATGGAGAGGATGAAGAAAATGAAGAAAACAACAAACACAGCAACTATGAAAGGAAACTTGTAAACACATGCGATTGCCATACGACCAAAAAAAGATTTGACGTTTGCCCAGAGGTGCTAGATCAGTTTTGACTTTGCCCAATTCTTGGAATTATGTTATACTGGGTCGCATTATTTTTCCACTATAATTAATTCATAATTTTGCTACAAAAAATTTAAACGAATGGAAAAGTCTCAAATAGGGGAATGACTGATGATATGATGTAGGACAGAGAGGATTTGAGACAGTCTATTCATATCCCGACCCTAGTTAAACCGTGATTCAAGGAAAGATGATGATGATGATGAATTAATTCATAATTTTGTATAAAAAGCCATTGAATTTCAGTGACATTACAGTTATACTATGTGCATGATGATACACTATGATACTACAACATTTTTATAAACTATGATGTTATGGACGTCCCTGACATCATCCTTGTACGAGGAAACGGAGGTTAAACCTTTACTATTATTTTTATTATTTTTAAAAAAATATTTATTTGTTTTGTTACCCCGGTGTAAAGAACCTGGGGTTTGATAAAAGCGATTCAAACAATACGTGCTGAATCGCCGCCCGGCTACTCGAGGTCATCAATCGGCTTAAAAGAATTGTTGAAGCAGACTGCATTAAATCATTGCAAAGTCATGGAAAGCCTTTGCCAAAGAAAAGATGTCTCTCGCTTATCGCCGGTTTACTCTGCAATAAGTCTGCCTATGCCATTAATAAAGTCAACTCTTTCGGGATTCATCGGGCCCATAGTTTCAATGGCCACCGGAACAACTTCATATCCTAAGGACAGATCACGGTATTTATCCAACTTCCTAGAGGCGGCATGAACAGCAGCTCCACCGGCTGTGATTGAAGTATTATTATTATTATTATTATTATTATTATTATTATTATTATTATTGTTGTTATTAGTATGTCATTTATGTAATATTTACGCAGTACAATACTGGACAAGTACAGTACAGCGCGGGGTCAGTCAGTAGTACGTGTACTCGCTCACAACAGAGGACTGGTCATCTTGTACTGGACATCCACTGGACTTCAGAGCGCCACTATTGATATCAGCATCACGGCTAACTCATGGACCCACGTGGCCATTCAGGTAACTCTGTGTAGATAATGTATTGCTGGCTTCAAATGAGCCGTGGCTTATTGGTTACGGCGTTAGGATCAGTGAATGGGATTCAATTGGAAATCCCGGATTTGTTTCCATAAAGAGATTTTAATAAAGAAAAGAAATATATACATAGAAAGTATAGAATATAGGATTATACAACAGAAACAATAAACTGGGTTATGCCGCGGGATGATTGGCAATATATATGTGGCTGAGATGATTCTATGGAAAGAACTAGTGCATTCTGAGTGGCTGCCACAAAAGATTACGACTGTAAGCAACTACACGGCGCACGATCAGTATTATCAGTTAGGCTGGCGACCTTACCGTTTGATGATTAAAAATTTTCGCTTTTATCTCGTACGTGCTGAGAAACTACATGCCTACGAATGTTCTATAGCAGAATTTGAATTAAAAAAAAACTAAAAGACTTATATAAAAGCAAGCTACACTCATTGCTCATTTCTTCAGTAATAAGTTCAAACTCAGAAACATTTTTGAAAGCTAGTAGATTGGGATGTTCTCTGGGCTTAACTATTGAAAATTTGTGTTTGAATAATAATTGAGAATAAGCAGAAGTTAGAAGTTACCACTGGCAGAACTGATCCAGCTGACTTTCCGGGTCAATGGGTCTCCTGCTGAGCAGATAATTTAACCATTTGGCTATCCAACAGGCACTTAATTTAATCTCTGGAGCAATATATTACTAGTAGGGCCTAAATATGTTGCTTATTATTACAGATATTAAGAACTTATTTTATTCACGAGCAAAAGGTTTACTAATTTATTCCCACAGGTGTACGAGAGAAAGCTGAATTATTTCATTGACGGCACGGGACCTGGACTATCAGCCAGAGGCAGTGTGGACCTGGTGGGAGTCCTCCTGGATCAGTCCGGATCAGTCAGGGTGGGCCAATCCAGTTCAGGTAGGTGCTATTTCTTTCCATCTATTTCACTCTCTATCTTTGACTCATACACACTTTTTTGCCCCTGTCATGCATTAAGATAGTTTATATCTTACAACAGCTTTTACCGCACGTAATAATAATATTAACAACAATAAATATAATGATTATTAAATTAATTACTCTAAATAATAATTATAATAACAACGTAGTACAGAGAAGGTTAGGTTCTCAGTAGTTTATCGTAAGATGGTCGGAATTCTGATGGATAAAACCTGGACTCGTGACTGGAATCACTACTGATGGATAAGACCTGGACTCGTGACTGGAATCACTACTGACGGATAAGACCTGGACTCGTGACTGGAATCACTACTGATGGATAAGACCTGGACTCGTGACTGGAATCACTACTGACGGATAAGACCTGGACTCGTGACTGGAATCACTACTGATGGATAAAACCTGGACTCCTGACTGGAATCACTACTGATGGATAAAACCTGGACTCGTGACTGGAATCACTACTGACGGATAAGACCTGGACTCGTGACTGGAATCACTACTGATGGATAAAACCTGGACTCGTGACTGGAATCACTACTGACGGATAAAACCTGGACTCATGACTGGAATCACTACTGATGGATAAGACCTGGACTCATGACTGGAATCACTAGTGATGGATAAAACCTGGACTCGTGACTGGAATCACTACTGATGGATAAACCTGGTCTCGTGACTGGAACCACTACACATGCCGGTGTCTAAGCTTGCCAGTCTCGTTGTGGAATGCAACTAAAGTAGCAACAGCATAGTAAGTTGACTTTCATTCATGATAGCATCGAGAGCTATGGAGCCAAAGCCGAACCGATAAGCAAATAATAATACACCTTGTCATCATCATCTTCACTTTAATCCCAGTTTAGCTAGGGTCAGAATGGAGAAAAACTTTATTATATTTTAAGCTGGTTGTTATTCTGTAACACAGTATGTTCCATGGAGTTTAAAATAGACTAACTCTAATTAATAATTAATTTAATTTAATAAAAATAATTTAAAAGTGTGTCGATCAATAAAAACTAAATGAGGGGTTGGCGACAGATTTAGGGGGTCTATCATCCTATGGCGAATTAGGGTTAGTTTCTGTCGATTAAGCAACAACAGGCTGAAGATTTAGAAAAACTGCAAAGACTGTATAAAAGTGGGATAAACTACTGTGTCAGTCCCAAATCAAAGCTAATTACGTGATATACTAACCCATCTAGAGCTGGAAGAGATTTTTTTCTATGAGCCTTAGGAGTAAATCAAGTCTTAATATTACATGTATTATTTAGATGATTTGAGAAATAAATTAGATTGAATTCGGCAATTATGAAAGCACTGCGTTAGATAATTAGATCTCTATTAAAGAATTGATTAAATGCATGTATTGAGCAGCAATTATTGCCACAGTAGACATAAATAAATAAGTGCTATAAAACCTGATTACAAGATAGAATTGTATATTTTCTAGATTTTGCTAATTTAAAATGTGGTTAAGCTTTACAATTCTCATAGATTGAAATTGACAAATTTGTTTCTAAGCAGTAACTAACTCGGGTTTATAAGAGACCTATCAAATTTTACACTACATTTTTCTCCTCGTTTGTTGACACACACGATGGTATTGCACACCAGACTTTCTAAGTTTATAAATATTTTGTACACACACGAGGCCATATAGATGCGTTGACTCTAGCCAGTGGCGATGTTGGTGCGATATTCGACCGCGGATCAGTATGTGAGGGGTTCAAATCCTGGGCTCGCCCGTCACTGACGTCGCATTCGAATGAAGAAACTGACGTTAACCTTAACTTTACCAGCTTATTTGTCTAACTTGATTGATTGAATCTATGCACAGGCTCGGATCAGTTTCTAGGGAGATTACAGGATGTTAGGTTCTACAACACGACTCTGACTAACCGGTATTCATACCTGCTCAAGCGTGTTTTGATGCTATAATTACGAAGATTATTTAAACATAAAAACTAAATACGGCATTCAGAGCAATGACTCTAATGCCAAAATAAAAGTGACTCTAATGCTAAGATAAATAACTCCGTGCTAAGATAACATACATTTTGGGAATATTATAGTATTATATCATAGTATTATATTATAGTATTATATTATAGTATTATATTATAGTATTATATTATAGTATTATATTATAGTATTATATTATAGTATTATATTATAGTATTATATTATAGTATTATATTATAGTATTATATTATAGTATTTTGCCTCTATGATGTTTGTAGTATATTTAGCAATATGACCGTATAGTTAATTCAAGGGTAAACCTTGTTCTTTATGTTTCTTTTGTTTGCCTAATTCAGTTTGTATTTTTATGTTGTTTTATTATCCTTTCTTGTACTGCCACTTGTTTAGTGAATAAAGATTATACATAATATTGGTTTTTGATAAGATTTAAAATGTAAACATACGTCATAACTGGGGCCTGTTGTGGAATTGTATAGTAGTTAAGAGATAATGTCGGAGGTTTTGTCATGATTTAGATTCTCCATTTGTTATGGAAAAGTTGAGAAAAGACGTCACTTCCCTAGGAAAATCTACTGTAAAACAAATTAAGAAACCGGTCCTTTGCAAAATTTGGGAAATTCATGCTCTCAATATATCTGCATAAAATGGTACTAAAAAGTTCTGATTCGTACGCATAAAATAAGCCATTTCGCATAGCATCGTTTATTGAGCTATCTTCAATTTATTGAGCGTATTGCGTGTTCTCTAAGAAAAGAACCAAATGATTATTTGGCTATTTTCTTATAGAAATCAATTGATTATTGAAAGCAGATGGACATTTTATCTATCACCTCAGTTTAGTTTTGCGTTAAGAAGTTTTGCGTTTTGTTAGAGTTTGCTAACTCAGCATTGGCTATTGTGTTTTCTTCATGCAAAGTAAGTCTAATTAGCTTTTTCTGAAATCAATTTATTTACTCAGGAACTTATCGATAATATTTATTTAATTGCAGAGACTTATCTTCCTGATAAGAGTTTTCTTTTTCTTCCGGTTAAGATTTATCCTATCGTTAATATTTATCGTATCGATAAGTTTCTAAAGACATCATAATTATTCATAAGAATAAGCCTTACTTAGCATCAGCTGCTTGTCTGTTCTAATAGGATGTGAAATGTTTTACTGTAGAGAGATACATGAAGTGTACACAGGTGCACTGCCGCAGGTTCGAATTCTATCCGAATGTCGTTGCCCCGCCTCCCACCCACGTGTCAGTCCCGCATCCACCGCTCTCTGCACCTCCAGCGCCGTCACTGCAGGTTCACATGTCAAGCACTAAAGTGTTTACGATTATTGTTCTAGTATAGCACTACTTCTTCAAGATATTTTATTCATATTCTCTCTCTCTCTTTCTCTATCTCTCTATCTCTCTCTTTCACTCTCTTACCTTACTCACTCACTAAATCACTCGCACTCTAATGTTATGCCACAAAGCAGGTTCAATACAAAAATGTATTATTCTTGTCAGCCCTCACAATTTATAAGAAGTATGTCATCGATTAATGTTTAATTCATTACTAAGAATTAGTCTTTTAAGCCTCTGTAAAAGCTTGAAAGCCTTTCATCTTGGAATAAAAATGGGTTCTGAAGCGGTTTACCATTCTCGTCCTTTGTTGTGACTCAGTTGCTGCTAAGTCGTCTGTTAAGATATCTGCAGTGACCGTCAATAGCACTACGCTGCCAACCTATATTACAGTAAAGCTTAAAGTCGATGTTAACGTCAGTTTCATCTCTCGACAGTGATATCAGTGACAGAACAGCCCAGGATTAGAACCCACACATAATGATCCGCGATCGGATATCTTACCGCCATCGCCACTGGCTCTAGCTTAGTGTCGCTGTCGGTGTGGACAAATACTATGTAATTTTATTTTAATGTTTTCATTCGTCTAATGATTCCCTGCATTGTACTACAGATGATATATATATATATAATTTTATATATATATATATATTTATATATATATATATATATATATATATATATATATATATGTGTGTGTGTGTATATATATATATGTGTGTGTGTGTATATATATATATATATATATATATATATATATATATTTATTATTATTATTATTAACAACGAAAACTTATATAGCAGTGTCATCGCCGAACTCGATCTTCGAGACTACTTTACATGAGGAGTTCAATTGTAATCATGAGCTGAATAACAATTACATTTAAATTAATATATATATATGTGTGTGTGTGTGTGTGTGTGTGTTTATTTGAGCATGAACTTGACGCCACATGCACCGACAAATAAAAAATAAATAGAAATAAACACTTAAAAAGAAATAGCAAATTCTTTGAAATACAGGGTATCAAATAGTTTGTAAAAATTAGAATAACGGCCGTCAGGGAAGATGGTAAACATCTTATCTTGCTCACTTGTAGGTTCTGAGGAAGTGCCGAGGATGAATGTGAACGCGCATCCTGTGGACTACGTGAACGACGCTGACAGCAGCACCTACTGGGTCTCAGTCTTCCTCAACGACGTCTACGTGCAGATAGACCTCGGAGATCAGTTCCAGGTCCGGATTGATTTATATTCTATTTCTTTGATATTCAGTTATATTGATACGTATTGAGATTCAATTAAATAATCTTTGGTCTAAGTTTAATAATTTTAATAAATTTAGCAGCATTGCTATGCTAACAACTGAAGATTAAAACGCAGTTTAACGTCCGTGTCTGGTCCAAACAACTGTCGCTGACGTTGCTTAGCTAGCCTCCCCTGTTCTTGTAAATAGGTAGGCAGCTTGGCGCGAATATTTAGCAGTTTATTTATTTTATACAATTGGCAAGCCATAACTTTTTGCAGTTCTATATTAATGTTCTATTGCTGATGCTATACGAGAGGCTGTAGTTCAATTGTTCCAAGTCATCCTGCTTCAGTATTTTATGCGGTGCTACAGATGAGTAGATTTAAGTTTTCATGTCCTGGTCATACATCTGAGCTTACTGTTCTGTAGTTTTATTATCGTGATGTGTATTTTAAGTGGGGCTACAGTTCTATAGCTGCTCGATGTTGTCATGTTCAGGTGTTTTACGTGGGGCTACAGTTCTATAGCTGCTCGATGTTGTCATGTTCAGGTATTTTACGTGGGGCTACAGTAGCTCTATGTTGTCATGCTCAGGTGTTTTACGTGGGGCTACAGTTCTACAGTCCCATGCCCCGGGCGGTGACGGTGGAGAGGCGGCTGAGCCCTAGCTCGGGCTGGGAGGTATGGCAGTACTACGCTGAGGACTGCCCCTCTGCCTTCTCCCTGCCCAATAACGGACCCCTAGCGACCCACACCTCCGTCAACTGTCTCCAGTTCAACACGTGAGTCCGCTGATAAATAAATAAATAAATGTAAGTTATTATACATGTAGTATTAGTTCGTAGTAGTTTTATTTGATGAAATAAAACTACGTTGTTATCAATAAGTGAACTAACACTGATATAGAACTAGGTCGTGATTGATAAGACCAGAAACCATGAGACAAAACTAGGTCATGGTTGATAAGCTCACGAACAATGAGATAAAACAAGGTCACGGTTGATAAGCTCAAAAACAATGAGAAAAACTAGGTCATGATAGCAAGCGCACTTCATTGACTTCATGTGGAATTGCATCCCGACTTGATAATATAGCAGAGCAAGATGCAAAGATGATTAATACTTTAAGCACGTGTGAGCTTTAAATAATGCTATGAAACTAGCTTATGAGTACAGTTTGTTTTATTAAGATTTAATAATGTTATGCAATTAGTTCATGATTGATAAACAGACACAAAGAAACAAAACTAGTTCGCTAACTTTTCCTTTAACATATGATACATTTTATTGTATCTTTTGTAATTTTCCAGTAATAACCTGGAAGTTCCCTACTCTAAGGGGAACATCACCCTGAGCCTCCTCTCAGGTTCCCCCGTGGCTCGACCTGGGTACGACGTCTTCTACAACACGCCGCTGTTTGATTTCGTCAAGGCCACTCAGGTCAGGGTCAGACTTCAAGGTCACTACCACGTGACAGAGGTCAGACACCAGTACTACGGGCTGTATGACTTCAGTGTAACCGGATGGTAGGATACTCTACTTACACTAGTGCAACTATAGGATTTAATTTATATTTAGCAATAGAAACACTTATATATCCATACATGTATATATATATATATATACGTATATATATATATATATATATATATATATATATATATATACTGTACATCCATCTACTATAAATTGTATATATAAATTGTATATATATATATATATATTATATATATATATATATATACATATATTATACCGTTATACAATACATGTATATATACATTCATATATAAATACATATATACATGTACATATACATGTATATATATACATGTATATGTACATAAAAATATATCTCTCTCCTAGTGCACTGCCTACTGGCTGGTCTATGGTATATAACGCCTCCACTCTTCTCTGTCTTCAGCTTTCCTATTCGTGTTCACATATGAGTGGGTCTTAAAATCATTTAACAAACATAATCTCGGCCTGCCTCTGCCTCTGCCTCTTTTTACCTTTCATTCCACCTTCTATGACCTCTCTTAATAGACCTTCCCCCCTTAGAATATGTCCTGTTCAACTCTTCTTCCAATTTTTTTAATACACTTATCAACTCTCTATCTGTAACAACTCTCTCCAGAACTTCCATATTTGTAACCTTTTGAGTCCAGCTAATCCTCTCCATTCTTCTCCATATCCACATTTCCAATGCCTCTAGTTTCCTTATGCCTTCTTTCTTCTAATTTACAGGGGTAATAATGCATATGCATTGTATATGCATTATATATATATATACAGTATATATATACATACATATATATATATAGATATATATTTATAATGTATACACATGTAGGTTGTTGTTGTTGTTGTTAACCCAGGTGTAACTGTCATGGCCACGCCTCAGAGTGTGACACAAGCTCTCTACCCTATCGTTGTGTGTGTCTGCCGGACAGCTTCACGACAGGACAAAGAGTTAGTACCGGCAGACATTTAGACAAATTAATTAAGCTTTTAGCTATTTCTATTACATGTAGGCGATTGGTCTTGGATGACGTTTTCCAATTGTTTATAAGCAGCTAAGATGTATAATGTATTAATTTAGTATTAATTTGATAGTTTTAGGGTCAAGTGATAATTGTAGCACAATATATCAATATATCAGTATACTTACTGTATATATTTACCAATTAATTATTACTTTTCTAGACACGTATAAAATTGTGCATTTTATGCGTACAGTATTTATAATGTGTTGGTGCAGTGTGATCGTTGTCTGCCACTCTACAACGACAAGCCCTTCAGGCTGGGAGATCAAACCCAACCCTACCCCTGCAAACCCTGCCTCTGCTACAACCACTCCAACGAATGTTACTACGACCCCACCACTGACCCCTATCCCCTGGAATACGAGAGGGGTGGAGGAGGGGTATGCAGTGCCTGCAGGCACAACACCACCGGTAGGCACTGTGACACATGCCTATCCGGGTTCTATAGGCCTCAGGGGCGGAGTTTGTATGAGGAGGGCGTGTGTGTACCGTGTGACTGTCATCAGCAGGGGCTAGCCTTAGGGGCGGGGCCAGCTAATGGGGTGGGGCCTTGTGCACCGGTTGGTATGCCACTAATATCTAAAAACAAATTCCGGGTTTAACATTAATTTCATCGCTCCAAATCGCAGTCATAAAGCGCAATGAAGAGATTCGTTCCGATGAACGATGAGCTAGACCAAGATGTTTAACCAATGAGCCACACGATGTACTCAGTCTATTCATATGAACCTTTCAAGTACGGTTTAGCAGATTGATAGAGTTTGAGGTTGAGTCATAACCATGAGGACTGATTTTAAATTTAACCGTTGTTCAGCTATGAATAAATTTTTGATGGAAACTAAATCTTAAATTTCCTTCGGATCCAACCTGCGCAGTCCTTTTCTTCGTGTATGTCGCACTCCCTCAGCCATTGTGTAGACTTCGCTTGACTGTAGGCCGTGGTACGAGTTGCTGTTGAAATGTAAAAAAGTAAACACGTATTATAGTGAAATGATCAACTATATTGATATCTATAACTTTTTCACACCACCTGTTTAAGCCGTTAGATAAGTAAGCCCATTTTCCGTGTAGTCCAGTGAATGTCCGAGATTTTAATCTCAGACCTGCACGACCAGGAATCGAACCCGCGAGAGTTCAATTCAACTCAGGATCTGTCATTTAAGCGTTTATGACGTTAACCTCAGTGCTATTGAGACATTATGGCCGAGATTCTTTAAATTAGCTGTACCATGAGAAGGCAAGAATTTAATCCACTAATCTAGTGAAAAGTAAAGTATATGAACCTAGAAGAGAAATACAAGTGAGAAGACATTGCTTGTAACTGGGCGAATAAAAATATGATCTACATGTATAAAACGTTTTGAGATATGTTCCAAGCTTTTCCCAATCTGATCATTTATTAATTGATTGATCGATTGTTGGTTGGTATATTGACCTAGGGATTGATTGATTTATAGATTGGTTGATTAATTGATTGATTGATGGATGGCTTTATTACAGGATGGCGGTCAATGCCGGTGTAAGACTAACGTGGTAGGTAGGCGCTGTGATGAGTGCAAGCCTGGTTTCTACAATCTCCAGTCCTCCAATCCTCTCGGCTGTGAGCCCTGCTCTTGTAACACGGGTGGTACGGTCGGCGCTGACGTGTCGTGTCATCCAATCACTGGGCAATGCTACTGCAAGCCTAACGTACTAAGTATGCGCTGTATTATAGTATATGCATGCATACATATATTTATACATGCAATATATATATATATATATATATATATATATATAAGGATATATATATACTGTACATACATATATATTTATATAAATATAAATATAAATATAAATATATATATATATATATATATATATATATATATATATATCATCATCATCATTTCCTTGCTTTCTGAAGAGAACATAGGGCGGTAACATTCCTCCATTCTTTTCTGTCTTTAGCAACTCTCACAGCATCTTCCCATGAAGTGTTCAAAGTTTTCAAATCTTTGTTGATCGTGCTGAACCCAGTAGTTCTATGTCGTACTCATTCTTAATACGTGACCCAAGAACTTTACTCTTCGCAACAATTTCATCTAATTTTCTTTCTCCAAACCTTTCAAGTACTGTTTCAGTTTGATTTGTTCCCAATAATAAATTTTTAGGATTCTTCCGAGGCATCTTTTTTAAAAGCAGTTAATTTTGTGTTTTATTTTATTAGTACTTTCCCAGGTTTCACACGCATTCATCAAGTCGGGCTGAACACAACACAATGGCTTAATAATTTTTTTTCTTCAGTCTCACATCAATTCTGAGGTTAGCAATAAATAAATAAATAAATAAAATGTACGTTAACTTTTCTTTGTAATTCAGACAGGGCCTGCGACGCTTGTAAACCCGAATTCTACGGTCTATCCCAGAGCAATCCTGACGGATGTCTTCCATGTGACTGTGATCCAGGCAAGTCCCACACGCCTTTGTGTGACCCTAGCTCAGGTCAGTGCCAGTGCAGGGAGAACGCTGTGGGCAGGACTTGCTCTGTCTGCTCCTCGTCAACCTTTAACAATGGGACTTCCTGTCAGGTAACAGCGCAGTAGAGGTATCTCTCTCTCTTTCTCTTAGTTCACTGTCTACTGGCAGGTCCATGGTACATAACGCCTCCACTAATCTCTGTCTCTGGCTGGAGCCAGTGGCGAAGTCAGTCAGACACTCGACCGCGGATCAGTATGTGCGGGGTTCAAATCCTGGGATCGCCCGTCACTTACATCGCTTTCGAGTGAGGAAGCTGACGTTAACTTTAGCTTTACCATCTTTTATCTTCCGTTTTCCTCTTGATGTTCACATAAGAGTGGATCTTTAAATCATCTATTACATTCCTTTTGATATGCCATTATTCTTGGGAGATTCTGCTTGCGACGAGGTGGGCCCCTAAGCCTTCCTCAACTACTAGTAGAGCTATAAGTGAACCATTATCAGTCAGTCAATATGCTAATTAATCAATCAGTGCATAAATTTTATGATAAATCTTTAATCAACAAATCAATAAATCCGTAAATCAATAAATCAGTCAGTCGGTCGATCACATCAACCCAAGAAATCAACGAACTAAAAGGTAAAGCTTTAAATGTGTCAATCAATCAATCAATAAGAATTTAACGTCAGGTTCCTCGCTATAAGGCAAAGTCAGGGACGTCTCCTGCAGACTCTACACAAACAGGCGCCCAAACACCACACGACGAAGACTGAGTACATAGAGATCACAAGAGAAGGCGAGATCAAAACAGTGCAAGTCCAAGATCCAAGGCAAGCGGGTCAAAATTTAGACCTATGGCGGAAAGAGATGAGTTTTTAGCTTGACAAGGAAAGTACCAATACAATTGCAAGATCGACGGTCTTGTGGCAAAGAGTTCCATATTGTCTGAGCAGAAAACATGAAGGAGCGTCAGCCCATGGCAGATTTAATATTTGGTACAGTGAGAAGGTTTTTACTAGAGGAACGAAGACTACGAGAAGGTTGATAGATGGATAAAAGATCCGATAGATAGGATGGTTTATCATAATTGAAACTTTTGAACGTCAAGGCAGCTATCTTGAATTTTATACGTTCGGATACAAAATTGTAACGCTTATTGTTTTTGTCAGTGTAAAGGTAACGTTTATTGTCAATTTATCACTTATTGTCATACCTTAGGGGATACTGCTAGAACCAATCAATTAGTCCGTTTCTTAATAAATCAATCAGTCATTGAACCACTCAATTAAACATATAATCATTCAATTCACACGCCCATCAACCAAACAATAAATCAATCAATCATCGAATAAATCAACCCTCAAATATTGGCATATTCTAAGCGTCTCTGCTAGTCTCATGCAATTCACACCCCAAGCAACCAAGCAATAAATCAATCAATCATCGAATAAATGAACCAAAATATATAAACAAACTAAAAATAATAAATAAATTAATAATATACTGAGTGTCTCAGCTAGACATATAATTTCGTATGATCTATTGACGCAGCCGTGCTCCTGTCATCCCATTGGCTCAGCGAGTGGTAGCCACGCCCAGTGTGTCCCCTCCACTGGACTCTGTGCCTGCAAGCAGCACGTGACTGGACCTGGATGTGACCAGTGCTCTCACGGATTCTACGGACTCGGACAAAATCCAGTCACCGGATGTCTGCCGTGCTCCTGCGACTCTGCGGGAGTCCTTCAGGCGTCCCAGATCTGCGACAAGTCGAGTGGAGATTGTGTCTGCAAAGTTAACGTACAGGTAGGTAAAAGCTGATAAAGCTAAGGTTAACGTCAGTTTCTTCACTCGAAAGCGATGTGAGTGACGGGCGAGCTCAGGATTTGATCCCATGCAGATCCGCGGTTGAGTTTCTTACCGACTTCGCCACTGGCTCCAGCCAGGTCAGGTCAGGTGACTTATGACGTCATGTGGTTTATGTGAGCTATGTGTTGATGTCATCTGTGTGAGTTATTATTGTGTTAGTTTGAAAAAGCTTAAAGCCGAATGCTGAAAGCCTAGCGTAACGTCAATTTCTTGTATCGAAAGCTAGAGCTTTTCAGTAACTGAGCGATTACAGTTTTTGAGCCCTCCACCTACTACCTCATTCGATCATTATGATCATCGTCATCATCATCATCACTATCATCATCATCATCATCACTATCGTCATCATCAACATCACATTCGCCATCGCCATCACCATCACCAACTACTTCACCACCACCACCACCATCATCATCATTGTTATTTTATATTACCTGCACAGGGTAGACGCTGCGAGACTTGCAGGCCAGGCCACTATGGTCTATCAACACTCAACCCTCAGGGTTGTTCAGCCTGTGACTGCGACCCCTCAGGGTCGCAATCAACCCTCGCCTGCGACCAGACCACCGGTCAGTGTGTCTGCCTGAGTGGTCGCAGTGGTAGGAGATGCGACACTTGTTCACCAGGTAACAGATCGAAATCTAAATACCTCATTTTTCGATCCTGCTGGTTGGTGGAGATCCTATTCTCTATCAGCTCTTATTTTGATTTTTTGGTCATCCAGATGTGTGTATTCTAATTATCCATGAATTTGGAGCAATTTCACATATTGTATCACACAACAGATCAACACTTGAGCCATTTGGTACACTAGGAATAATTTATGCCGTACTAGTAATTGCAGTACTAGGAGTCATTGTGTGAGCTCACCATATATTAATTACATTTATTAATTTATTAATTCATCATTACATCTATTAATTTATTAATTACATTATATTTAATAAGTCTCATCGGGGTTTGACGTTGAGTTTCTTCGTGCGAAGGAGTCAACTCTGACGGCTTGGAGGATTTGTGTTTTAAACCTCAGGCCTCGTGCTGATATATGATGTGGATTGTTGCAAGAATCATATTTATATCCTGGGTTTTGAAATACTGTTATTCATATTTTAGTTTTTTCTAATAATGATGTTAACATTTATAGTAAATTTTATACATTTAGGCCTACAAGCCTTATAACTATATTCTGAAATTCTTCATCCCTATCGTCCCTCACGTGCACTTCGTTCCACTGATGCCAATCTTCTCTCTGTACCAAATATTCTCACGTCATTGGGCAGACGTTCATGTTCTTACGCAGAACCCACAATCTGAAACTCTTTATCTACTAATCTTCGCTCTTGTTCTTCTCTTTCAACTTTATCTGGCAAGCTAAAGACATATCTTTTCCCATCGTAGATTTGTGATATTAGTTTATTGAAGGAATCGCAGTTTCACAATTTACTTCGTCATACAGATTGTATGAACTACTGCAATTCTAACAGGTTTTTACTATAGTAACGGTAGCTCGAGCGTGTCTGGTGGCTGCAGTCCCTGCCTGTGTAACGCTCAGGGTTCGGTACCCCAGGCCGTGTGTGATCAGAGGTCAGGACAGTGTCCGTGCAGACAGGATGTCCCGGGAATCAGTGGAGTCCGGTGTGACACTTGTGCCCCGGGATACTGGGGGTTCACCGCTCAAACATCCGGGTTAGCTTTATTGAGAATAGTGTACATTGTTGTACACTATTGTACATAGTGTACATTTTATTGAGAATAGTGTATATTATAATAATAATAATAATAATAATAATAATCATCATCATCATCTTCCCTTGAATCCCAGTTTAACTAGGTTGGGGATACGAATAGACTGTCTCAAATCCTCTCTGTACCCTTCATATCATCCGTCAGTCAATCCCCTATTTGAGACTTTTCTATGGTTTAAATTTTTGTAGCAAGTTCTGGAGCCTAGGCGCTCAGCAACCGAATGCCTTTTCTGATGCTGGATCTTAGTGCTTTCGTCGCCTTCTACGACACGTGCAGTCACCAGTTGGTCAATTCTTCAAACAACCCGGACACAACACGGGAAACTAATATATTATAATAATATATAATAATATTGTTATTTATTATATATAATATAGTGAGGCTCGGATTCTGGGGAAAATGACGATGATAGATATTGTAATGTATTACCATATGATAATTTTATTTAATAATATAATATTCTATTGCAGCATAAAATAATAGTAATAGTAACAATGATAATAATAAGGCAAATAATAATACAATATAGTAATAATTAAAAAGTCACACAAGTCATACAGTAATTACAAACAAAAACAACAATCAACAAAAAAAAGTGAATAAATGACACGAACCCATGACTGAAATGTAAAAATAAATCAGTAGTCAGCATATACACTCAGAACCTACTTGAAAATTTAATGAACATGTAATGAGTGTACATACAAACGCATATACACTGATTACATCTTCATTACATCTTCATTACATCTTCATTACATCTTCATTACATCTTTATTACATCCTCATTACATCCTCATTACATCCTCATTACATCCTCATTACATCCTCATTACATCCTCATTACATCCTCATTACGTGTATCTACATGTAACTCTGCTCAGATGTCAGCTGTGTAATTGTAACATGGCCGGTAGCCTGGACTTGATTTGTGACCCCCTCACTGGTCAGTGTAAGTGTAAACAACTGACCACCGGACGTCAATGTGGTCAGTGCGTCCCGGGATCAACTGGACTTCAGGCGTCCAATCCACTAGGATGTAGCGTGGGTGAGTACTTCATTTATGCTGACGATGTACTACAGAGTTACTATCATCAGGGATCAGTAATCGTGACAATATCAAGTACTAATAGGATTTCGTTTATCGTTATACGTCACTATAGAAATATTCAAAAATTACGGTTTACCTCTCCTATATCTATGGTATTATTGGCAGCAAAGACTCATATATCTATGGCATTGTTGACAGCAAAGACTCTCATATATCTGTGGCATTGTTGACAGCAAAGACTCTCATATATCTGTGGCATTGTTGACAGCAAGGACTAACACGCTGCTCGACATTCCTAGCATTGTATTTTTGATATTGAACAACGACATTTTCGTTACTGTGAACGCTCACATTGCTCAGTGTGTATTGTAAGAGTTAGACACTCCAATGGATTCGATGCCCGATCAAGCTGATCCGAGAGTAGAATCTTGGAAAAAGATGATTTACCAAGAAGCCAACCTGAACAAGTAAATGGATAATTAATTATAAACTGAGTAGCGTTTTTGAAAAGATATATTAAAAATTAAAGACATATGATAAGCAGGAGTCTTGGATATGTTTTTTCTTTCTACTTTGTTTTATTTTAAATTCATATTATATAGTTCCCGGAGCCATACAGGCTCCACAAGCTCTTTCCATAGGAACCACGTACATACTGCTATCCTGGAGTCCGCCACTCAATCCTAACGGTCTCATTACTGGATACAGGCTCTACAGGAACGAGTTTCTTATCTACTCCACGTCTAGCAACGGTACGATTAATTAAAAGCTGGTAAAGCTAATGCTAACGTCAGTTTCCTCACTCGAAAGCGATATCAGTGACGCACGAGCCCAGGATTTGAACCCCGCACATACTGATCCGCGGTGGAAAATCTTACCGACATTGCCACTAGCTCTAGCCAAACAATCCAAAACAAATTATCATAAATCAAATTATACAACAATGACATAGTAATCATATAATAATTATTACAGATTATAATGATAATTATTATAATCATATAATAATTATTACGATTATAATGATAATTATTATAATCATATAATAATTATTACGATTATAATGATAATTATTATAATCATATAATAATTATTACGATTATAATGATAATTATTATAATCATATAATAATTATTACGATTATAATGATAATTATTATAATCATATAATAATTGTCATAAGTCAATTGTCAGTTGTCATTAATTAAACAGTCCAAGATTTAACCAACCATTTCATTAATCAATATGTTATACAATTAAACAAACGATTAGGCAATTAATTATTATTTATAATTAATAAAGTATATTTGTAATATACAGTATATAATTTTACAAATATACAATACATACTATGTTTCATCCATGGGGTGTAAATATGCAAGATTATGTTCTGGCAATGCCACTGCTTGGTAAATACAACTGTTGATTGTTACACAGATATATCACTGATATAAATCGATGAAAATCATGAAGATATTACCTTTCCATAAGCCAATGTAAAGAAGGGATTACATTCTTTTGCTTGATCTCAAAAGGGCCTGGTTGTTTTCGTTCTGTTACTTTAATAGATCGTAATGTTTACTTACAGCTGATTTCAGAGCAAGCCTGATAGTAACAGCCAACTCCATTATCATGACTTGAGAATTTCCAAAAATTTATAATATCTAAATTATTTTATTATATCATTTATGACAGTTATTTGTGTATTTCCCCTTGTTGTGTCCATGTTGTTTGAAGAATTGACCAACCGGTGACTGCACCTGTCGTAGAAGGCGACTAAAGCACTGAGATCTAAACCAACGTCAGAAAAGGCCTTCGTTTGGTGAGCGCCTAGGCTCCAGAAATTGTTTCAAACATTTAAACGAATGGAAAATTCACAAATAGGGGATTGACTGATGGTATGATGTAGGACAGCGAGGACTTGAGACAGTCCATTCGTTTCCCGACCCTAGTTGGACTGGTACTCATGGGAAGATGAAGATGATGATAATAATGATGATGATGATTTGTGTATTTCAGTGACGTTGTTTAACGACACGCTGCTACAGCCCTTCACTACCTACCAGTACCGTGTTGAGGTATCTAACAGCGCAGGATCGACCACGAGTCCTTTGGTCACGTATCAAACTCTCTCAGCACTTCCCACCCCGGACACCACCCTTTGGGTGACATCAGTCACCACCCGGGGTGCCTCTTTCTCCTGGTCTCCCCCCTCAGCCTCTAACGGGGCGATCACAAGGTATATCCTCACCTCTATCAGAGGGGCGGAGGGGCAGGCCACGGTCAGGTATGAGGGGACGGGGCTCTCAGCCACTATCTCGAGCCTGACCCCCTCCACTAATTACACCTTCAGCGTGGCCGCCTGCACGGGGGCAGGGTGCCAGGCAGGGGGGTCAGTCGTGCTGGTGACCGGGGAGGAGGCCCCCGCGGGGGTTCAGCCCCCCGGTGTCTCTACGGTAAATGAGGCAACACTGCTGATCACGTGGTCACCTCCTCTAGAACCAAATGGTATGATAACTTTAAACTTTTAAGAGAATTGTTAGGCTCAGTTGTAGTTTAAGCTAGAGTAAAATGTAATTTAATTGTGAATTATGGAGAGGTAGAAGTATACACTTGCTACAGTCAGGTCTGTCTGGTAGCCTATCCGTACTAAGCTAGGAGCCTATCTGTGCTCATTTAGTAGCCTATCCGTGCAAATCTAGTAGCCTATCTGTGCAAATCTAGTAGCCTATTTGTGCAAATCTAGTGGCAATCTATGCCTACCTAGTAGCCTATCTGATGTAAAGTTACTAGATCTTACACTAACAACTACTCGAATATGTAACTTTTACTTACTCAAATACGCTCCATTCTTCTGCACTTTATCAATTTAGTTTCAAATACAATGAACGCGGAATGCAGTTATTTTTAAAATGCAATTTAGCAAGTTCGCAATAGAAAAAATTGATACAAGGTTATTAAGAATGTTTCATTTTAATCTACACTATTGCACAGTTGCTCTATAAAATTAAATTAATTCTGACGAGGTAGTTTTAGAATGCGTCAATATTTATTAATAAAATTGTAATGATACTTATGATGGTCAGAGCAGAGATTAAAATTTCTATTTCCTGTCTCGGAAACTTGACAGTGACAGGCAAGCAATGGATTTGAACCCTGTATCTAGAGTAACTGATGCTCTGACAGACATTTAAACTCATTTTTTTTATTGTGCTCGACATTGTCATGGAAGACAGTAGCACTCTAACTGTTGTTATATTATGCTAACAATGAATGTGCATGCTCGGTCCTTTTGTAGCTAAAAATACTTGTCAACCAGTCCATTGCTTAGGCAAATATGCGCAACTATTTTGCACATTTTGGCTGCTATTGTTTAGGAATAATAACGTCCTATGAACTATGGATGAGAGGGGTCCCGGACTCCTCGGGATTATCTAATCCGGCTGCTAGCCTAATCTTTCGACCCACGGGTCAGTACCACCCCCACCTGACGATCACTGGTCTCCCTCCTCTCACCACCTACCAGCTGACTGGGCTCGAGCCCTTCATGACCTACCAGTTTCAGGTGGTTGCTGTGAACTCTCGGGGAAAGACTTCCAGTGTTTGGGTCATTGGTACGACGGGGCAGGCAAGTACGTGGCTAATAGCTTTCTATGGAAAAGAAAGATTAATAAGTTGTATTGTTTTGTCATTTCGCAGAGTGTATACACCGTATAGTATACTGTACTATTTTTCATACAACAACTGTATAAGAGCGCAAATACTCCAACTGAATAGCCCCATGAGATTAGTTAAGTTAATATCTATGGTTTTATTTCATTTTAAAACTCCTAATGGAATTTGTTGGCATCATGCCCTACATTTAGTTTACAGCTATGTACGATTACTTGTATTTTTATTTTCTGTACTCTTAATGGATGTAAGGCTTTTAGTCTTTTACCAAGGTTAAGTATTTGACATCTGATTTATAGTTTCTACGATATAATGCCTTGACCAAGAAGGTTTTTAACCTAAAACTGCAGAGATTTCAAGGTATAGCGTGTTATCTTAATTTATGCAAAGAATTAAGAATCAATTGTGATACTAATCAGTATCAATTGTATCAATCAGTATCAACTGCATCAATTGTATCAATCAGTATCAATTGTATCAATCAGTATCAATCAGTATCAACTGTATCAATTGTATCAATTGTATCAATCAGTATCAATTGTATCAATCAGTATCAATCAGTATCAACTGTATCAATTGTATCAATTGTATCAATCAGTATCAATTGTATCAATCAGTATCAATCAGTATCAATCAGTATCAACTGTATCAATTGTATCAATTGTATCAATCAGTATCAATTGTATCAATCAGTATTAATCAGTATCAACTGTATCAATTTTATCAATCAGTATCAATTGTATCAATCAGTATCAATTGTATCAATCAGTATCAATCAGTATCAATTGCGATACTGATTAATTTCACATTTCTAACGATGTGGTAGCACTCGGCTTTAGAAACGATCAACAGATGTGGATAGCTTAATCAGGTGTTCCACCTATTTTGCAATGCTCTAACACACGTGTCATTTATTGTAAGCCAATAGCTAGATATCTCAATGGAGGCAGTGGCGAAGTCGTTAAGACACTCGACCGCGGATCAGTATATGCCGGGTTTAAATCCTGGGATCACCCGTCACTGACATCGCTTTCGAGTGGGGAAACTGTCGTTAACCTTAGCTTTTTTAGCTTTTTATCACAGATATTTAATTTTTGGTGTTTTATGAAAATTTAGTCTATTAATTTGCATTCAGCTCCAGTGTTTATGCCGACTCCCACAGTGTTTACTCTGTCATCCTCTGAGTTAAATGTCACGTGGTCTCAACCTGACCCAGTTACACAGGTCAGAGGTCAACTGACATCATACGCTGTTTATATGAGCCCGGACCCACCCCAGTCAAACACTTGGACTGTAAGTAATTCTCTTTTTTAATCGTCCTCGACATCGCCTTCGATGAGGAATCAGACGTTAAATCTTACCTCCATTGTAATTAAGATAATAGGGAAGGGACATGGCGTAACGGCTAGAGTGTTCGTCTGGGATGAATATAACCTGGTTTCAAAGCCCAGGTCAGTCAGAAAAAAATGTAATCAAAATGAGCGACAATTGTTTATTCCACTAAATGAAGTGTCCGGTTGGATTGTGATTTCGTTCAGGAGACAAAACATTCGACTATTTGTTTTATATTTTGTCCTCAAAATGAAATAATATGAGATAATATTTCTCTCCCATAGTTTGAGTCTCCCTTCAATTACACTAATTTTACCCCAACAGTCAAAAATACAAAGAAGATTCTACATTTATATATTTATTATTTTGTTATTTGTATTGGTGCAAGTTTAGTTGACGCTTGCTTTAAAGTTCTTATACGACCATCGCATTATAAACTGGTAGCTGCAAAATTTCAATATTTATATATTAATAACAATATCTAAATTGGTGTCAAAAATGACCTCCATCGTAGCTGTACTCTTCGTTTAAAGGTTAATTTGAATGAATTAAACGACTATTATATATATATATATATATATATATATATATATATATATATATTATATATATATATATTCACATAAGACAGTTTGAATGATTGATTTATAGCTCAGTTACTTAACAATTAAATCCACAACTCAAGTAGAAGTTCTTATGTAGCAAGCTCTCCACAAGATCTTAGAGGCCTGTCTTATGTTGTAGCTCAATGGCCGGCTGTCTCAGGACTCTCTCCACCTGGTGGTAAGAAACCTGGAGGCGTACACTAGACACAGCTTTCTGGTTGAAGCCTGCTCAGCATCAGGCTGTGTTAACAGCAGTGCGGCTAACGGCAGAACTCTCCCAGCTCGTATGATTATCGGTTTAATTGTAAAATAAAAAATATTTGAAAATATGAACTATTTCAGAACTGTTACAGAAGAGCAAGCCGTAGGCTAGATGGAGAATTAACTTTCTTAACGAGATGTTTCAGAAGAAACGACTGGACGAGGGTAGATAACCAGTTTACTGCTGACATCTGAGCCTGCAGATGGACCAACTAATTAGGGCTGAGTGAAAGCGGATATGCCCAATTTAGGGGTGTATGAAAGTCAATGGCTGCGGACTATTGTTCTTGTTACTAAATGCTCGTTTATTTATTAGAGTGATCGAGTTCTTTATTTTACTGAACTACAAAGAGCGTAGTAATAGTCTAAGTGCCAAGAAGACTGAATTTTAGCACCAGTCTTTTGTCCTGAAAGATTATCGGTAAACGGGAGAGCACTAGATTTGAACCCAGCACTTACTGATCCGAAATCAGACAATTACCGATATGCTATTGTCATGTCAATTCATAGGAGTATTAACAAATGTAAGGTCTAACATTTGCATTATTGATGTGATGTGTGCTGTTGGGGACGTCCCTGACATCATCCCTGGATGAGGAAACGGACGTTAAGCCTTTATTATTATTATTATTCAGACTATTTTAGATGAACTTCTGATGTAGCCAATGCTGTACAAGCTTGATAGCTTCAGGCTCAACGTCTTTTAAGTTTAAGTTTCGTTTCGTTTATTTGTTCATCACATCACAGATTATACAAACAATAAAAACGTGCATGTAGTTAGATAAACAAATAACAATACAAAAGAGGCTACCATAAAATAAATTCCGATTCCATTACAAATTACAGTAAAACAGTATATCATTATAATTACCGTTATAACATATCGTATTGCTTAGCTCCACAAGGAGTTCCGGATCCCTATGTGGAAGCATTTAACGACACCACGATGATGTTCCGGTGGTCCACCCCCACTAAACCCAACGGCCGCTCCCTCCACTACCTCATTCACCGCTCAGTGCCCGCCTTCGGTCTCCCTCCCTCACCCTTGGAGAACGGCATCCATCTCACTGGCGTCACCCACCACAGGCTGCCTTCAGAGTCCTTACCCACTGGAGTCAGCTACACGGGTACGATGAGCTATATTATCTGTTGAATTATACTGGTTTACTTTTATTATAATATCATTTTCATTTTGATTTTTGGAAGTTGAAGGAAATAGAAAATATCTGTTGAGTTTTAAATGTATGATTTGTTTCTGCGGTGTGGAGATCTGCGAAATGTTGCTTTTGCTGTTATGTTTCTAAATTCTAATTGAAAATTACAATATTGCATTATAAATTTTCATTATATATTGTAATTAAAATCGGTAAGATATTCGACCGCGGATCAGTGTGTGCGGGATTCAAATCCTGGGCTCGCCAATCACTGACATCTCTTTCGAATGATGAAAAATTATAACCTCGTTTACCTATGATATAGGCATCAACTCTGTACTGTGCTTTAAGAGTATGGTAATAAATTGATAACCTAAGGTTTAGGTATTAACTTGTGGTTTGAGATTACGTTAAGCTATGGTTTAGGCATCGATCTTTTAATATTACGATAATTTGTAGTTTAAGCATCAGATATTGGAGGATTACGATTATGCTAAATTATGGTTTAGGCATCGTCCAGTGGTTTAGATTATAATGACTTATGATTTAGGTTTTAGCCTGCGGCTTAGTGTGCAATTACAGTTGTTCTTATATGGTTTAATGTATTGAGTGATATCTAATTCCTGGGAACTACTCGACGTTTGGTAGATAGGCTACGGGTGATCACGCTGCTGATTGACTTGGGTCACAATACCCAATGAATCGCCTAAGTCTCAGAATAACTCACACGAACGCATTATAATAAGCACAGCATCTATTATATTCCAAACGATTCAATACTTGTATACATCAATCGAGTGATAACATATAACCTGTGATAATCGATTACGAGTGTGCTTACTGCAAGGCAAAGCAAGCGACTTGGTCGCTAAGACAGAGCAAATAATAAACGCAACTAAACTGGGGCTTAAACTCACGAATCACTAAGACACTGAATAAGAACGAATAAAGACCATCGGGCCTGTTGGGTGCCCGTTTTTAAAGTAACTTTGAGGCATCACCGATATGGCAAAGAGAGAAACTCAAATGGACGAACAATGCCATGGAAAGAGATAGAGGAAGAGATACAAAGAGTGAAAGAGTATTAACGAATGGATGATGTAACAGGAAGAGATATGAGAAAAGATTCAAAGAACGAAAGCGTATGGACGGTTGGGAGAAGGGATACGAGAAGAAATAACCGTAGGCAAACTTGGGAATGAAACATACGCAGCAATAGTTAGAAAGCTACACAAGCAAACCGCGGCACAGTATACAAGAACATATATATTAGCTGCCGCTGCGGGCTTCGTTTTACTTTTACCCTGACATTTCAGTGACATGTTTGTTCACAGGACGAATATGAATAAACTATCATAGATAATTATACAATGAATGTAAACTAATAAAGTCACAAAAGGAATATAAATGTCTGAAATAATGATATGTATGGATATACATTATTTTATCATTGATTGGATATTATCACTGAAGGATTATTGTTTTCGTATATATCCGAGAGAGAGACATATGTTTATTTCGACAACAAACATCAGTGTGAAGTCACATACATACAAAGTGTACAAAAAGAGAAATAAAAGTGCAAGATTACAACATAACCGATGAGGCAAAATTAAAACAATCCCAATACCATTCAATCGGTCTCTAGTGAGAGCATTGCTCTATCTAGCTAGTCGCCGATATGATAAGGGAAAGTGCTTTGAATTGAATTGAATCACGCCCATCCCACTCCGGCAAAACAGCACACCAGAACCACATGGAGACAAAGTGAAAAAGGACACAAAGGCCATGAAGGCACCAACATGTACCCTTAAGACATATAGCAAATTAAAATCATATAAAGCAGTTAAAAGTTTATAGAAATCAAGACATTCAGTCTAAGCCTAATATTACTTACTTCAAAATACCCCTACACATTAGCAGGAAAAAGTATCTTAATACACTAAAACCTATTCACGAATAAAATTCAAAACACCAGCATATACAAAATCATAAAATATTACGTACGTTTGTTTTAGTTATATAACTAATTAGTAATCAACTTAAAATGAACATGCATTGCAGTCCATACCAAGAAATTCAGAAATACATATACAGTATACACACACACACACACACACACACACACACACACACACACACACACACACACACACACACATATATATATATATATATATATATATATATATATATACTTTAGTCACTTTTGCTTCTATCAGAATAGCTTACCAGTTCTTGAATAAAAAAGATTTAAATATGATACTAAAATTATATACATTTTTAGCCGATTTTATGGAATCGGGTACACTATTCCATATTTGAACACTAGAAAAAGTAATCGAGTTAAAAATTTTAACATTGTAATGAAAATACAAATAGTTAGTTTGTGACAGTCTAGTCTCATACTCATGGTTAGCATTTCTGTTGACAAAATATTCTCTATTAATATTGGAAGAAGGCCTATTGCTATCAGATTTAGTATATTTGTATATTAGTTTACCAATTGCTAATTTAAATAATAGATTAACAGGAAGTACATTTAAATTTTGATGTAATTCTTTAACATTGCAAAATTTATTATGCTCTTGAAGATTTCTTAGTACCTTATTCATTGCAAATTGCAATGGATGCAACATCGATCGACTAGTATTGCCGTATATTTCAATACCATAACTAATACGTGAATAAAGAAGTGCGTGAAATAACATTAAGCGACAATTAATGGGTAAGAATGTTTTACGATTGAATAGCATTGAATTCAAAGAATTAATTTTTTAGCTAATTGATTTATATGTTCGTGAAATGATAATTTGTCATCAGTCCAAACACCTAGAAACTTTACACTATTAGATCTATTAAGTTCACAGTCATTTATCTTAATTTTAAGATTATTGGTCTTAATAATTTCATTATCTAGATTAGACGGATAAAATAAAATGAAAGTCGATTTGGCAATATTAACAGTTAATCGATTACAATTGAACCAATTCAATAAATTATTACATACACTATTACCAGTCTTATATAACTCTACAATGTTATCTTCACAGACAAAAACATTTGTATCATCAGCAAATAGTTTTAACTTTGCGTTATTATACGAATATTGTATGTCATTGATAAAAATGGGGCATAATAGAGGCCCAAGAATAGAGCCTTGGGGTACTCCAGTACAAACGGGTAAAACGGATGAATTAGCTTCGTTTATGGAGATAAATTGATGTCTATCATTGAGTTATGATCTAAACCATTCATATGAAATCCCTCTTATTCCATAATATTGAAGCTTGCTCAGTAAAATTGAGTGATCCACTGTATCAAAAGCCTTTGTTAGATCAAGGAATATTCCCATAGTTTTTTCTTATTACCTTTTTCCATATGAATCATATTAATGCTATTATATAAGGCATCTACAGTGGAGTGACCTTGTCTAAAACCAAATTGGTTGTCAAAAAGAATATGGTATTTATTTAGAAGTTCATAGTACGTTTATGGACTAATTTTTCAAAAATTTTGCTAATAGTGTTAATTAGTGATATAGGTCTATAGTTTTCCAAATTGTCATGTTTACCTTTTTTAACGATAGGTATTACCTTTGAGTATTTAAACGCAGTAGGGTATATTCCCAGTTCAAAAGATTTGTTGATAATGTAACTTAAAGGTTCAGCAATAGCATCAGCTGAAATTTTTAGTACTCTACTGCTTATGTTGTTTGGACCAGTCGAATTAGTAGTACTAAGCAATTGAATAGCTTGAAATACCTCAGAAGAATCAGTTGGAATAAGAAACATAGTGTGTGAGTAATTATTGGTTAGATATTTTTGAAATTCAGAGTGGATAGCATTAAAATGTCAGATCATGTACAAATGGTAAGTATATTTATTAGTCATAATTAGTCATAATAGTCATTACCCTACATTAGATTATGATGACATATGATTGAGGCGTCAACCTGATGTTTAGATTTTGATGGCTTATGATTTAGGTTGGTTATAATGATTTATGATTTTGGTATCGTCCTGCGATTTAGATGATGATGACTTATGGTTGAGGCTTCCTGTGGTTGAAGATTATGATGATTTATGGTTTAGGCTTCCTGTGGTTTAGATGATGATGATTTATGGTTTAGGCATCAGCCTATGGTTCAAGACCCGGTCTCTCGATGGGTTATTGCTGCTCGCTGCCTCGCCGGGTTCCCAGGAAGAAATCATCGTTGTGCAGCTCAAGTCTGGCAGACCTTGGTTTATCTTTGATCCTCAAGGTTTGATATAAAAGCTAAGGTAAAAGTTAAGGTTAACGTCAGTTTTATCACTCAAAAGTGATATCAGTGACGTGCGCGCCCAGGATTTGAACCCCGCCCATACTGATCCGGGCTCGAGTATCTTACCGACGTCCCCACTGGCTCCAGCCAATATAGACTTAAAGTTTTATTAGCTCGGTATCTGCTTGGACATGAAAACATGTGGATATGAAGAGGAAAGCGGAAGACAGAGAAAGTGGAAGCGTTATATACTATGGACCTGCCAGTAGGCAGTGCACTAAGAGAGAGATCTGCTTGGGTTTATGTTTGATTATTGTCTAAATATTTAGATATTAAATAAAGTTGCTAACCAATTGTTTAGTGATCGTTGTCTGTCGGTTAATTTTTCAATTAACAATTATTGTGAACCTGATCAAGAATATAGCTTAAATTAAACTGAGATTCAAGGGAAGACGATGTTGGTGACGACTGGTGATGAGGATGATGATGATGATTATTATTATTATTATTAACAACGAAAACATATATAGCAGTGTCATGGCCGAACTCGGTCTTCGAAACTACTTTACAGAAAGAGTTCACTAATATTAGTAAGCTAAATAACAATTTACATTTAAATTAATATCTAAACTAGTAACAAATGTCTACATATGAGTGAAAGTTTATACCATCCAGCAACGCTCATTCCTGTCTTTATATACAAAATACTCATAATAAATTCTTTTATGATTGTGATGATGATGATGATGATGACGATGACGATGATGATGATTGATGATTATGTTGCTGATGATGATGATGATGACGATGATGATGATGATGACCATGATGATGATACGTATGTTTAATTCAGGTTGCCCCACAGCGGTCACCACTCAGAACGATGAATCGATGACCTACAGTGATGGTCAGTGGCATAGCTTGACCGCGGTCAGAAGAGCTAAACTAGGAATACTGACCACTGACCGTGGCAATGGTACGTTTCTGCTCGGGCAATTATATTTATATATAATTATATTTAATTATATTTATTTAGGACAGCATTAGAAAATGAAAGTCTCTTTGATCGAATAGCCACCCTTGCATAAATATATTTTTAATTTTAAAAATCATTTTATTTATGTTTTAAATGTTTTATTTTTCAGTCAGTGTTGAGTCTCTTTTCTACTATTTATTATTTGTAGTAAAGATGTCTTTTCTGATAATAAAGATAAAACTAAGGCAGTGAATGGAGCAAGATCAGTAAATTAACTTTAATTTTAATAATATTTAGAGCTAGAAAGCCACCACATATCCCTTATTGTAAATCCCTTGGATTATTTTACTCACTTGTCTAAGTGTTTCTACTATTTAAAAAAATTTTTAGTGTTCCATTTTTATTTATTCCCTTGCAACTATTTGTGTAATTTATTTTCTATTTGTAGTCTCGAGCAAGAGTACACTACGTTACTTTGAGTTAGGAACTATAGATTAATTTTAGCAAAGCAATTTTAACAAATCTATGCCCTGAAGTGTGAAATATAAAAATATTGAGTAGTTTTAATGTTTGTAGCCTATTGTGTGCGCATGTTAACAGGCACGGCCGAGAAGACTTGCACTACAGGAGTCACATTTGGCGCCAACTCTGGAGTGTTTCTGGGGGGTCTTCCGTCAAGTTTTACATTACAAAGAAAGGATAGTTCAGATATTCCACAGGTAGGCCTAAACGACGTATTTTCTCTCTACTAACGCCTTGTAGTTAATGTTACAGAATTAGTGTTGTAGAATGTCTTAATAGCGTAGAGGTAACGTCATGAAATTTAAAATGACAGATCCTGAGGTGAATTGAATCCTCGTGGGTTCGAATGCCCGCCGCACTGATCTGAGAGTAAAGTCTCGGATATTCACTGGACTGGTTATACGGAAAATGGTCTCAATTGTCTAACGGATTTAACATGTGGTATTATTAGTGATAAATATCAACATAGTTGATCATTTCACTATAATTCATGTTCAATTTTTACAGTTCTAAAATACATGTATAGCATTACGTTGTGAAATTATTTCGTGTCATCATTATATATATTTATATAAATAAAAAAGGTCATCCAACCTGGTGCAGTTAGAAATAGGATCAGCAGTTGAACCCCTGACAATTTCCCTAAATTGTCCTTGAAGTAAACCCTAAACGCTTCTATCATAGAGTTTTCTCTAAAGGCTGCTCAAAACTAAACTGTCAAAACAATTTTCTAACTTTATTTTGAGCATAAATTAAGTTTTGAAAATCTATATCTCTTTCACATGTTTTGAGAGACTTTAAAGCTTCAAGCATGTAGTATTTTCAGATATGGGTATTTCATTGACTTTCCGAGATTCTATGCTTTAAAGTTGAAACTTGCTCTTTTAATTTATAAGACGCTTTTAATCATTATACATCAGAAATTGTATGTGCCTCATTGCCGATATAAGCAAGGTTCTTATAAAGAACTTGGAACTACAACATTCCCACCCATTAGAGAATTATCGACTTTTGACTTCTCTACTTTCTGTTCAACAGATAGTAAGAACGGGTTTCGTGGGGTGTGTACGAGATGTGAAGATCATGACTGACCCATCTCCTGTCTGGACTCCGGTGTCCTTGACCTCTCAAAACACTACTGCTCTGGGACAGGGTTGTCCAATGTTGGGTGACGGTGTCAGGTTCTATGGCGCAGGTAACAAAGGCCTTTAGACAATTTGTACATTATTTGAATTACAAATTCAATGGAATTATATTCTATCATAAAATTAAGTAACGCTAAGAAATTATTAATAACTGATGTTTAGGTCATGGATTCCATTCCTGACTGATCGGATTAAGAATGTGAAGATAATAACATTCACACGAGCGATGGATGTTTATAGCATACTAAAAACTACTCAATGGTTTAAACATGGCCTTTGAATCAAAGTGGTAGATATCAGCGTGAATTATTATTTATTTGTAATAAGTGTTTCTTTTGTTTTATTAATATCTTACCAAGTGTCGGAAAGCATCAACTGATCTAGATTAATATAGTTTTTATATTTAGACTAATCTTACAAAAACTAATCATAATCTTGAAAATAACAGCTTAGCCTTATTGTTTAACTGCAAAGTATAGCACTGCCTATTACAGTTTACTTCGTTGCACTGTACTGTACTGTACTGCACTGTAATGCACTATACTATACTATACTGTATTGTACTGTGCTGTACTGCTTTATGCTGTACTGCCCTGTACTATTCTTCACTGCACTGCACTACACTGCACTGTACTGTACTGCACTGTACTGTACTGTACTGTACTGTACTGCACTGTACTGTTCTGTATTGCTCTGTACTGTTCTGCTCTGTACTGCACTGCACTGTGCTGCTCGGTATTGTACTGTATTGCTCTGTACTGTACTGTATTGCACTGCAATGTACTGCACTGCACTGCTCTGTACTGCATTGCTTTGTACTGTACTGTATTGCACTGTACTGCACTATTCGGTATTGAACTGCGCTGCTCTGTACTATACTGTATTGCACTGTACTGTAAGGTATTGCTCTGTACTGTACTCCTCTGTACTGTACTGAATTGCTATGTTCTGTACTGCTCGGTAATGTACAATATTTCTCTGTACTGTACTGCATTATTACACAGGTTATCTTGCTGTTAGAGCCGGTCTCTTTACTGGTGGGGCCTCCACTGATCTCATGATTGTATTTCGTACTGAACGCAAATCAGGATTATTATTCTTCTCTCACGGATCAACCGGTACCTATTACCTGATTCAGCTTATTACCGGTTCTCTGCATTGGATTGTGAGCGATAATGGGGTTGCGGATAAGTTTGTTTACTCACGTGACAGGGTAAACTTCTGCGACGGGCAATGGCATACCATTAGATTGGTTACCAATGGTAGACTGGTAGGACCACAAGTTTTCTATCTTTTGTCATTTATCAGATTCATGGCATTCTTTGACTAATTGATTCTAATTTTGTGCAGTCAGGTTCTAGATTAACAGAGTATTATGTCATGTCATGTGATCATCCGGGGGCTGGTTCCAGCTAAGATTTCTCTATGATGTTCCGCCACAAAACTCTATTCTTTGACATTTCCTCGTTGTTCATTCTTTTTCTTCCTTCTGTTCTCCCACAAATGCGGTGTAAAACAGAATATTATAGAACTGGTATTTCTAATGATAAGCCTATCGCTTTAAATAACCGCAAAAATAGTTAAATCTATACTCGTATATTAAACAAAGAATTAAGTAACATAAAGCTAGCTATCTGAAAGACATCAGATACGGCCTAACTCCTAATCGCTATGCGATATTTCAGGAAATCGACAGCAACGGTTTTACTTTTAGTCCAGGTAACAAGTTTCTGCAACATTTTCTACGTATTTTACTGCTTCAATAAATGCTCTATGTAGTCATCAAATATATTACAGTAAACTGGAGATAAGACTACTGTTGCTGTAAAAGTTGTAGGTATATATAGCAATAAATGCGCCAGGTATTTAGCAAATCATAACATAACGACACACTGGGTCAGGAGGCACAAATACTTGTTTAAGGCCCATTTCCTCCTTCCTCTCAATGGCTATTAGTAATCGTTGCCTTTTGATGGCGCATCAATTGCAGCCGGCGAGGGATTACTTCAATTATGATTACAATTATAATTAATTGATAATTTGTAATTATATTACTTAGCTACTACAAGTACATTTATAGCTTTGGCACTTCTACTTCTTCTACAGTAGCTATGCTAGATGCTTCCACTCGTAACGCTGGAGCCAGTTGCGATGACGTTAAGTTATTCGACCGTAGATCAGTAGGTGCGGGGTTCAAATCCTGGGCTCGCCCGTCACTGACATCGCTGTCGAGTGAGGAAACTGACGTTAACATTAGCTATACGAGCTATATAAAGACACTTTTCCTGTTTCAGATGACGGCTACAGTGGACACGTTGTCTCCTGTTTCCTCCGGTGAACAGTCGCTGCAGAGAAGCCTCACCTTGACCTCTGCTCTCTACTTCGGAGGAATACCACGCCTGTTTGAGGCAGAAAGATTTATCAAAGCAAACTACATCGTTGATATCCAATCCAGTATGATAATTAAATCTTTCTTAGATGTTCTTTTATTATGAAATCTTATGCCTGAAGTAAATCGATTAATTAATATATAATATTTGAAAAATATGTAGGCCTAAAAATAGAAATAATTATATGAAAATTTTACTAATAAACTTTTGTCTAATAGATTGTTTTAGATAACAAAAGCACAGACACACAGACATACATGTCTGTCCAGACTTTATCTGCCCATGGTATCGAGACACTAGACTTTGAGAAACTAGAACCTGGCAGTTATGAATGATTTATTCTCAATATAGGATTACAATAAATATTAAAGGGATTAACTGATGTTATGGTATGTGACAGAGAGGAGTGGAGGTCTATTCACATCCTGACTCTAGTTAATTTGGGACAAAAGGGACGACGATGATGATGATAATGATGATACTTGTACTGAATATTTAAGACCAGCATATTCTTTCTTGAACGCTAGATTTCTGACATATTAGGCATGGTAAGGTAAACGGTTTAGAAGAAAAGAAATAAGGTGATCGATGCAGAATTCATTAGCGAGCGTGACTGGGAATTGTGAAACGATAAAACATTACAATAATGATGAAAGTAGGATCTGCTATAATAGCCGAAGTCTGAAGAGAGAACTCAAACGAATAATATAATAATTTATTCTAAAAATTACATTACAAATAAAACAAGCTAAATCTAAGGTTAACGTCAGTTTCCTCACTCGAAAGCGATGTCAGTGACGGGCGAGCCCAGGTTTTTGAACCCGCACCTACTGATCCGCGGTCGAGTACCGACTTCGTCATGGCTCCAGCCATGGGAAGTCGGTATAATGTATATGTTATGTTGGGGATAAGACAACTTATGATACTAGAGAAGTCGCCGATGACGTCTTCGGACAATTGAACTATTTTATATTCGAGCCGATGTTTTTGTATGTAAGGTTTTGGCGGATGCATGTCGCCATCGCTTCGATTCAACCACCTGTCTGTGACGATGATGAACGAGATAGTGGATGGACAGGCTGTTGATCTATCCGGATGTCCTAATCAAGCGTCCAGGTATCCCTGCACTGATCCGGTCAACACTGTCTTCTGGAACACGACCGGATTATCTGCTGTGGATCAAAACCTCCAGCCCTTCACTGGTAACATTGTTTACCTCTGTTTACATTGTTTACCACCGTTTACATTGTTTACCACTGTTTACATTATTTACTACTGTTTTACATTGTTTTCCACTGTTACATTGTTTATCACTGTTTACATTGTTTACCGCTGTTTACATTGTTCACCACTTGATATTACACGTTTGATGAAACTGTATGTATAAATAGAGTCGTTTACAACAATGTCAATACTCTGCATACGAGCACGATGAGTCTATGAACAGTCTTACAACTTAATGAACAACCTTAAGACTCATTTAATGTTTCATATTATAAAATTAAATTTAATATAAATAATTCTATGTGCAGTGTATAAGATTTTTTATAGACTGAGCTGCAGTTCATTAAATTACTTTATTCTAAATACTAAGAATCAACTTAAAATATTCTTATAAAGTAAGGATTTACTGATTGATTATGTTTAAAAAGGTAGGTTACATGCCCATTTATTTACTAATTATTTTACAATTAGATTTTTATTTTACTGATAAATTGTGCATGTAAGTCCAATATAATTACATAATGCTTTTCAGTATTTTCCCTATAATCGCTGACTATATTGTTAAATATTTAGGTTTTGATTTTTATTACAAGAATATATGTATCAAGTGGAAGCGGTGAATGAAGTTGGGTCAGGCTTCAGTTCTTGGATTGTTGGAAGAACAAAAGAGGGAGGTAATTTAAAGTTAATATGACATTGTAGCCATTTTATCTAAAGTTTAAGTTAATAGAATGTTTGAATCACCAAGTAGAGAGTTCTTAAACTAACATTCATTAAAGAAAAACAAATATTATATCCTAACTTACAAATGTTGCTATTTTAAAAATCTTTACTGTTTCTACAAACTACAGAAATTTTTCACGTTGTGAATCGAAATGTTCTGATTTGTAGAATCTATTAAATTAATTGTATTTGAACGTTTTCTGCTCGTACCATGCAATAACAATTAGTATAAAATTATAATAAAGTGTGTATATGTAAGGTTTAACAGATATTGAAGTTGTTTATGAGTTTTAGATATTTAAGCTATTAAATTTTCTATCTCTCTCTTCCTTTGCCATAGCCTGATCCGATGTATATTTTCCTATCTAAACTCTCTCGTTTCTATTAATAAGCGCACAATTTGCAAAAAATTATATTTTTGGCTTTAATTTTAGATTTTAATTTTTTATTATGATATTTAAACAATGTACGTGTTCTGTAGCAGTACATTATTAACTTAAACATACATGCATCTTATCGGGAATTAATTTCTGGTAAGATATAATACAATTTGATATAATAAATTTTCTCTTTTCATATCAAATGTTTAACGGCTAGGCAGTTTTGTTAACTATATGTGTTACCAGTCTAGGGAATGTTCCAGGTTTTGTCCTCTGATCAGTTCTACCTGGAATTGATCCCTTGGCCTCAGCAACAACCATTTACAATTTCACAGTTATTGAGGGATTCGATAATCTGTATTGTTCTCTGTTACTACCACACCTGCGGTTTGCCTGAGCATATGAAGGCTGCGTTATCGAATCTTGGCCGGAGATTGTCTCTGAAGATTTCCTTGTGATACGAAAAAGAGACTACTAATAGTTTTAATTTCCGTTTAAATAAACTAATTTAAGGACTAGTTTGTTGGTGTTTCTAATTCAACATTACATTTTTCGTATGGACAGCTAGCATGGTTTATTAATTACATTTGTTGTCAGCTCCTCAGAATGTCCCGGCTCCCGGGGTTCGAGTCTTGAGCGGGTATCAGATAGAAGTCACGTGGTCTCCTGTCTCCAGCCAATCAGGAGCTATCACGCATTACATCATATCTATTTATAACCTGCAGAACCTTCTTGAACCTGGTAGAAAAGTAACGGTGGATGCTCTTAACACAACGGGTAGCTAAAGTTATATTTTGAATTAAATCTATAAATGATGCTTTGATATACATATTTTTCTCTCTCTTAGTGCACTGCCTACTGGCAGATCCATGGTATAGAACGCCTCCACTCTTCTCAGTCTTCCGCTTTCCTCTTCATGACCACATAAGAGTTAATCTTTAAGTCATCTAACATTCCTAATCTCGACCTGCCTCTGCCTCTATTTCCTTCCATTCTGCCTTCCATGAACTCTTCTATAAATATGTCCCAAATTTTATATGTCCCAATTTTTATACATATGTCCCACATTATGTCCCAAAATGTGATAGGATCATTTGGATGTCCCCGACATCACCATTGCATGAAGAAACGAATGCTAAACCTTTATTTTTATTATTATTGGTATTGTTATTTCTTTAACATCAGGTATAAATAACCCTGAATATAGTATTCTTGTTTTATTATTATTATTATTATGTTTGACGACAGTTAGTTTAATCTATATAATTATGTAGTATCGCCATCGATGGAGGACTTGTTTTCTGTTTATTAGATATTAATCATTAATTCTATTGGTCGACCTTTAGAGTTTTTGTTAATTGGCTATAATTGGTTTGATTTTAATTCAATAGTGCTCGATGTTGTCATTAACGACAGTAGCATTCTAATTGCTGTTGCTGAATCTTTCAGTTTGTGACATTTTAAATTCTCTTAAAGGAAGCGGGATTAATAATTATGCCTAGAGATATTATGCATGAAAGCATAATACATTAATTGAAATGTTTATATATTTATAGAAATTTGCGATTGATATAGATTATTGGCAATCCATATATATATATATATATATATATATATATATATATATATATATATATATATATATATATATAGATTGCCTGCTGCATTATTCTGATGCTATATTGTGCATACAGCAAGTATTGGGGGGCTGACCCCCTACACAGACTATTCAGTATCACTGGGGGCCTGTACATCAGGGGGCTGTACGGAGAGTACGTCTGACACCAGGGTGCGCACCCGTGAAGAGGGTATTGCATCCCCTCTAATTAGAAATACGTAATTTGAAATAATGGAATGATTTAAATTTTAAAGATCACAACGTATAGACCTTATGTAAAAGGTGTTTACTTTGAAAAATCGCACTTTATATTTTGCGCCACCGTGCAATCATAATTTAATTGTTTTGTGACAGGCAACTGCAACGTAATTTATCGTAAAATGTAATATATTCCCTCTAGATATTCAATCTAGACATATTTTAAATATAAATTGAGACATATGTATATCATCATTTGATAAGTAATGGAAATATAATTTTATTGTAATTTTTAAAGCACCATTCTGCTAATAAATGACGAAAAATATAATAAATATATGGAAATATATAGAATATTTCCAGCCGGAAATAAAAGCACACTCCCCATCCCGCTCCCCCATTAGGCTTTATTTATTATGCGAACAGAACTACCACTACATGTTATAAAAGGTCTATATGTGCAATTGCACATTGAGTGAGTAATTGATTAAATATTTAATAAACAATACTATACACTAAAGTACAAAGTTATTTTTGATTTTTATTGCATATTTGTTCTTAGCTTTAGCTGAAGTAAGATCTTTAGAAAATGTATCTTGACGCAAACTTGTGCCGTTTTCATGGTTTCGTAGTGATGGTTTAGTAGATTATATAGCAGATGATTTAGTAGATGATTCTTTAGCAGATGATTTAGTAGATGATTATTCTAAAAACGAGTATTTAAATATGAACGAGTATTTAAATATAAACGTCCAACATTACTTTCACCTTTTATATTTGACAGCCCCTGTTGGATTGAGTCCTCCCAGAGCTGTGGAAGTGACTACCACACGATTGATCCTCTCCTGGAGCAATCCCATCTACCCTAATGGCGCAGTCTCTGGATTCACTCTGTATTTAAACGGAAGTCCAATTTATTCTGGGCTTCTCAATACCTTTACAGTCAACGGTCTCTCGGTAACACTGCTTGGATTGGATATCTGTAAAAATTTAAATAATCTGTCTTTTACATTACAACACAAGACATAATAAAAAATAAATAAATAAATTCATGTGAGGAATATTATCAATGAGTTAAATTGCGTAAATAAATATTATTTATTGTCTTCAGCGTTGAAAAAATCTGTCTTTCCTCGACAGATATTTATCTTCGATTCTATGTAGGCCCAATGTTAAAAATATTCATACAAAACAGCATTAGCTGCTGCTTATTTATAATTTTCTATCATTTCCATTATCGTGATTGTTTACAACCTTTATTGCTCATCTAAACCAACAAATAGCCGACAAATTTATTGTCGACATTCTTGGTACTTAGGCCTATATGTTCTGGAGAGCTTATTTTTGTGGTGTGTAACAGATTTCTACATGGTACACTTTCTCGCTGATGGCGTGTAATTCTGCAGGATGTGTGACCAGCAATGTTACCAGCATTCAAACAGCTCCCTTACCTCCTGTGTACATGGCGCCACCTCGCATCTACGTCACTGGTTAGTGGATTACTTTTAAATCAATTATACCTGCAAAACTAGAATTTCCAATTTCGTACAATTTATACTTAATAATAGTACAGTTATAGTAGTAAATTAGTGTCGGTAGTACAAAACTGGAGAACAACTTAATTAGCAAAATATTTTATTTATCATTTAGTTCCAAAAAATAGAATTTGATCTTAACTGGAATGTAGGATTTGTATTTAGAGTAATTTGTATTTAGATTTTAGTTGTCTCGAATTTCGAAGATTTTCTGTGATTTAAGTTTATATTTCAAGTTTAAAGTTTTAATATTTAGGATTATATGATTTTATTATTGCATAGACTCGAATCAAGCTAGAGTAGAGTGGGACCCTCCGGCTGTGCCTAACGGGCGACTAACTGGCTACATAGTGTTCCTATCTAACGTGTCCAGTCTAGTGGGGGAGGTCGTCTACAACTCTTCTGAAATCTCCCTATCCGCTCTCGTAGGTGGACTGAGAGGAGGTGTGGAGTACTTCATTAGAGTCGCTGTAAGTACAGCAGTATGCAGTCGTAGTTCATGACAACACTGAACGCTGTTAATATAGAATAAAATTAAAAAGTTTAAACAGTTGAGGGCACACGTCATTGCTTTCGTGGCCATTGTGTCCTTTTTCATTTATCTCACGTGTTTCTTGCGTATGATGTAACCTAAAGTGAAATAAATAGGATTCAATTCAACGCAAATATACAGTTAGACAAAATAGCAACTGAAATTTTAATATGTCAGAAAAGAAATGGAGAACAATTTAAACAGCGAAACCTATAATATTTTGGCAATGTAAAACAAATTAAAAAACTAAATATTTTCAATTTGTATTCCATAAAATCAAGATACAAAGTATCATCATGGAAGATGATTATGCTATAATACTCATTTTGCTTTTTTAGATATTACAATGCACTAATATTAAAGTAAATACTTTACCCCCATAAAATTAGCAAATTTAACGGCCTTAGTTTTGACCTTGCTCGATGTGTAGCAATGTAATCATTTCGTGTGCATTTCATGTGCACTTTATGTACACTTTATGTGCACTTTATGTACACTTTATGTTCACTTGTGGCTGGAGCCAGTAACATATTCGACGGCGGATCAGTAAGTGCGGAATTCAAATCATCGGATCGCCCGTCACTGACATCACTTTCGAGTGAGGGAACTGACATTAAATTATCTTTATCAGCTTTTATTTCGCGTACACGTCATGTAAACTTAATGTACACAGTACACTTCATGTGCACTGTATGTACACTTCATGTACACGGTACACTTCAAGTGCAATTTTCATACACTTAAAGTGAACTTTATATGCACTTTATGTGCACTTTATGTGCACTTCATATGCAACGTGCTAGTCAATCGTCCAACTGGTATTTATTTATTAGGTTATAAAGTAGAAATTAACATCAATTAAAGTTAGAATTATATCTCGAGGTTTAGAAATGGCTGCTGCATTTCTTCAAATGTTAACTTGAGTATGTTGTATCTTTTAGTGCTCTATTATATCAGAAGCACAAAGTAAACTACTTTTCAATTTGCTGCCGTTCTCTATCATAAATCAATGAACTTTATTATACTATAGCATTCAGAATATAACATTTATATTGATACGGATCGATTAATGAATGTGCTCAAAATTTGCCTGATGGCTTGATACACAATCACAGTAATTATTTAATTAATTAATTATTAATTCTAAATTATCATTAATTAATTAGTTATCAACTTGCTAGACTGAATGTATGTTTAACGGCTCACTGCTAATGATTAGCTTGCTGATACATTGATTAATCGTTAGATTAATTGATACATGGTTTGGTGGTTTTATTTGTTTGATCGAGTTATCGACTGTTCGAATTCTTACAGGCCTGTACCTCTGGGGGCTGCACTATTAGTAACTTCACGTCAGTAACAATCCTGCGGGGTATCCCTCAAGGAATAGGAAGTCCCGTTGTGACGTCACCCAGTCCCACACAGCTGATCGTCAGATGGGAGATCCCGTCTACTCCTAATGGTAACATCGCTGTGATATAAAAGTCCCTGATGTTGTCGTAAGAAATAGAAACAGGTTAAATTAATTATTTTTGGCTCCTGCTAAACATGACCTCGAGGAATCAACGGATGTCATTGACGATGAGTATTGGCTTTATTAAAAGTGATTTATAGTAATAATAGTATAAATAATAATAGCCATAATTATATTCGTAATCGAAATCGCAATGATAAAATTATCCATAAACATAAACATAATAATAATAATGTATATTTTATGTCCGATTCCTCATCCAAGGATAATGTCCGCATGTCGTACACATCACTAGAGATCAATTCAATCAAACCGATTTGAAAAAATCATATGTTGAAGAGAAGTAAGATCCTAAACGATGCCTGTTCGTTGATCAAAGGATGGTCGGGATATAGAGTAAATCTTAATAGGAGTAATAGATAATTAATAATAGAGTTTACACATCCTAATACATCTCTAGTTCTCTCTCAGTAGATTTACACGCACGCCCAAAGCAATGTTTTACCTCTTCGTAATCTGCTAAAATTACAATGTTTCACACAACATTAAAATGTATCAGACTACTGGTATTACGATATATACTAATACAAAAAAGTAAAAAGTAAACACGCATTGTAGTGAAACGATCAACTACGTTGATATCTATCATTTTTAATACCACATGTTAAATCCGTTACACAATCTGATCCAATTGCCGTATAACCAGTCCAGTATGTCCGACATTTTACTCTCAGATCAGCGCGACTGGGATCCGAACCCACGAGGGTTCAATTCACCTCAGGATCTGTCAAATATTTGTCAGCAGTGGGATATATATCTACAATGTTTCACACTGATATCACCATGTATATTATTGATATTACTGGTATTACTGTTTGTATTGATGTCCTGCACCTGACAGGGTTTATAACACTCTATGGCTTATATCTCGACGGAGCTCTGTTATACACCACGCCCACTCAGAGGTCCTTCATCATCAACGACCTACAGCCCGGCACTCAACACTCGATCAGGATCGAGGCCTGTACGGCTGTGGGTTGTGGCTCGAGCCCCACCGTGACCGCCAGCACACTGGAGGACCTGCCATTGGGCGATGTCAAACTACAAGTCCAAATCAATGGACCCAGAAGTGTCTCAGTGATATGGACGTCAGTCCAGCGATCAAATGGACTTGTCTACTATGATGTGTATTTTGAAGGATTGTATTACAAGAGTCCAGGTAAATATTACTGCAATATTTGGATTTTTATTTTCTTATTTATGTAATGGTATACTTGAGCTAGCCAATGCAACTTCTTGTTAGATTTTTTTTAACTCTTGCAATAATTTCCAAAAATGGTACTTACAATAAATACCAATATTATTGGACAGAATAAATTTATAAGTAAAATCAGAACAAAAGAGTTAATACTAGCTATGGAAAATTTGGTTTAGCCACATTTTAGCAAGTTACAATTCGGTGAATAAAATGGTAATTGAGAGATAGTCGATCTGTCAGAATATTTCAGGCCTCCATTCCATTTTATAGGCTCTAGTATTTATAATATAAACCCTTCACATCGTCATAACGTCAGCTTCCTCACTTGAAGGCGATGCCAGTGACGGGCGAGCACAGGGATTGAACTATACTGCAACGGACGCATAACGTAGAATCATGGAATGGCCAAAATTAATTGTGGACGATGGACCTAAACTAAACCGTAAACACAAATTTTATTTGTTCATGACTTACTGTCATCACCTATTTATTTAGGGAGTTTAGACTACTCAACGGTAACGGAAAGACGCAGCTTATATCGTAGTTCGGCTGCACCAGCGCCCAATGCGTGGATCTCTATAGAGGCCTTACTGCCTCACTCGCAGTACCGCGTACAGGTGAACGCTTCTAACACTGCAGGTTCGGTTCTCAGCAACGTCGTAGTCATCACAATGCCAATGGATGGTTTGTAATAAATTACAAGTTATATTGAATATTTCATCTGACCATAGGGTCATATTAGATCATTACACATTGTACCACAATGCCAATGGATGGTTTGTAATAAATTATAAGTGATATTGAATATTTCATCTGATCAGAAGTCCATATTTGGTTATAATACTCTAAATTGTATTTGGACAAAGGCCACATTTGGCCATAGTCTATAAGGCTGCGCACTGAAAATTAAATTTTTAACAACATAAGTTATTGTTGCTGCATTATCTCCGTCACGAATAATTAACTTTGATCTACCAATTCAATAAAATACTAAGTTACTATTTATCACCGAGTTATTTCAGAGTCGTTAGGCAGATCCATATAACTGATGCAATCAACCTGGGTGCTCTATTTAGCTACGTTTCATTAATTTTGTACAATGAGTTTGCTTGTCTTTCTCATGCCGGCTGCATGGTCTCAGTGAAATAAGCGATTACATATTCAGTACTCTTTCTCCCCCCCCTCCTCTCTCTCTCTCTCTCTCTCTCTAGTGTCATACATGGCAGGTTCAAGGTACATATTATTCATACTCATATTCTGCTTTCGAGCTCCATACAGAGCATTCCATGGATTTTAACAGATTAATCCCTTCATAAAGGACCATGCTTAACTCAACCTTAATGTAATCAATAGCCTGGTAATAAAGAAGTGCCAGTTCCATTTATAATTCAGGAAGTGATAAATGATGTGGTACATACAACCATTTCTGCTGTAATAAAATAGGCCTACATTAAGCTACGTTACTTCAACGGCTGCTTGTGTGGCCACGTGCAATTGCGCTACTTGACTTTTCGTATTTCAAAATCCCACTATGCAAAATCCTTGCTATGCTGTGACGTTCTTAATATTTACACTTAATATCCATTGATTGTATTTGCACTTAATTTCCGTTGATTGTATTTACACTTAATATCCAATGATTGTATTTACACTTAATATCCAGTGATTGTATTTACACTTAATATCCTATGATTGTATTTACACTTAATATCCGTTGATTGTATTTACACTTAACATCCATTGATTGTATTTACACTTAACATCCATTGATTGTATTTACACTCAACATCCATTGATTGTATGTACACTCAACATCCATTGATTGATTGATTTTTATTGACTGATATCAGCGCCAGATGGAGTGCAAGTACCGCGCCTCGTGTCCACGTCACCCACATCCATTGAGGTCACGTGGACAAGTGTGGGCAGGGCTAACTCTGATCAGCTGCCTGTCTATCAGCTGCTCTTCAGAGCAGCTGCTCAGCCCGAGTCCAGCTCCGTCAAGTAACGTATTTATTAGATCTTATCACCTAAAATAAGAACGATATTAAATCATATTAGTAAACAATAATGGTTGGCTGGATGGAACCTAAAATAAGAATGAAATTAAATCATATTAGTAAACTATAATGGTTGGCTGGCTGGAACCAAACTGGCCCAAAAGTAACTCTAATCCTAGACCATAACTATAATAAAAATAAATTCAATAACTGTATAAAAATCACAATATTACAAATTAAAGAGAGTAGAAGTCGAACTAGTGAAATCTGAATCCACAGACATATGCTGTACTGTTGTTGCCACATCTATTAGAGGTCTGTCGTTTAGACTCTGCTTGTCGTGTTTAATGCGAGAGGCGAAACAAACAAATATAAAGAATAACGCTTTACATATCAGGATGCCGAAGCTCTATGTTTGTCAGATAGCATTGAATGTAAGGGAGAATCAATCGAATATGATCAAAATTAGTTTGAGATATTTACAGACATCAGAATTCTATGGTGCCATTAGTGGTCACGTGCAGTTTCAAACCTTAAAATGTTTGCTATATTCTATTTGACAATTTTATATTTTATTTTATTCTATTTTTCTATAATCTCATTTTTTGCAGTTTATTTGAGAGAGAGACGAGCACGATGAGCCTGACTAAGTCAGGTCTGGAGCCGTTCACTGAATACTCATTCAGACTGATAGCGATCAATCCATATGGAAGAACCAGCTCCGCTTGGGCAACTCTAGTCACTAGGCAAGATAGTGAGTAATATGAAAAATCCCATTCCTTGTAAAGCGGAAGACAGAGAAGAGTGGAGACGTTATATATCATGGACCTGCCAGTAGGCAGTGCACTAAGAGAGAGAGAGAGAGAGAGAGAGTAAAGCGTAAAAGTTTAACATCTGATTCCGGATTACAAGTCATTGAGGTCCGGCTAGGATTCCAACCGATGGCCTCCTGCTTTTCAGGCAAGGATGCTACCCATTCGGCCATCCAATCGATATGTGAATTAGTGTTAATATAATTTGGTATTTCAGATATATTGTTGGGCGGATACTAAATTCAATTCTCTTAGCCAATGGACCTCTATATTTATAATATGCGTGACAAAATATCTGACTGAATTGTGACATGAACCGACTATTTGGCGAAGCACCGGAGAGTGATGTCAGGTATTTGACAGTTCTATTATATTGTTTTTATTGCAGAACCGTCTGTTATAGATCCACCGCTTGTAACTAGTATAGAAGCACGAGCTACAGAGGTCAGCTGGTCGCAACCTCTTAAACCTAACGGAGTGATACTGCTCTACAGGCTCTATCAAAACAACGATCTCGTCAGAACGGTTGCTTCCAGTTGTTGTTGTTGTTATAGATTCTTACTACGAACTTAAATTAATTATACTGGTTCAGGAAGTCGTAAAGACTTGTAACACCAGTCTAGTCGTTATTTCATACATCAATATATAGAGATTGTAAAGAAAAAAAATACAAACTGATATCAAGAAAATGCATACTAATATCACGTTACAATAGCCCAGTGTATAGGTCGAGAAGCAAATTCAGAAAATTTTTACGACTAATTCTGAAGCGAATTCTAGTCCTTGGCATTATGATTCTCGTGTTAGATGAGGAGAGCGAGAGAGAGAGAGAGAGAGAGGGAGAGAGTGAGAGTGAGAAAGAAAGAGAGAGTGAGAGAGAGGGAAATTTCGAAAATCCACTGAACCGGTAAATACGTAGGCCTAATGGACTAAATTGATTGACTATTTTAGTGTATGGTATTAAATGTGACTGAGATCATCGTTCCTTTGATTATCATCTTTAGCTCTGTATATAAGCATTCTCTCTGATTTTAATGTGTGTTTATTGTTTAGAATCATCTGTAAAAAAGCAAAGCTGTATTATTTGTCTTTATTCCTCTTATAAAAACTGTATTATTAGGCTATCTCTATCTTGTAAGGATTCTAAATACAACTCAATAGTACTCGTAGTTTGTGCGTTCTATGCAGGTTTGCTTTGCTAACCACTAGGCAGCCAAAATGATTGCCAAAATTTCATTGCATCTTTATCATCACCACTTATCTGCTATCAAGGGTACATTATCTATAATGCTTTTCAATATGAAATTACGATTTTGTGCACAGTTCTCTATTTATCTTCTTCTCCGACATCTCTCTCTCTCTCTCTCTCTCTTTCATCCCCAAACATTAATTCTTTTGGTCCTCATCCTCTTTCTAAATATTGGTGTGGAAATATGTCACATTAATACGTGGATATTTTTATTTTTTAGTTTAAAATTACATTTATTAAGGTTTTCCAGGCTATTTATAAACTATAATTACTCTAACACTTAACTTACTACTACTCTTACCTTAAAACATTGCAATAATGGAGTAATTACAGTAAGGTTCTGTTCAGTTTCATAACTTTTCAAAACCTTTTGCGGACTTAGATATATTTCAGTTTTGTGCAGATGAACTTTGATATTTGATTTGCTGTATAACTACTACATATGGTTGTAGGTTGATGGTAACATAACAGGAGTCAGGGTTTCTGGTTTAGCTGCACACACACTCTACACGTACAGACTGGAAGCTTGCACTATAGCTGGATGCACCTCCAGCGCTGATTCCAGCACCGTTAGGACTCTGTCAGCGGGTGGGTTGTTGTTGTTCTGTTTAAAGACAATCTTTTACTTCATCGGTTTCTGACTTTGCAACCAAAGACATCATCTACAAGTGTTTTGTCCAGGTTGCTGAAGAATTGACAAAACGTGGAGTGCACTTGTCATAAAAGGCGACAAAGCACAAAGATTCAAACCAACGTCAGAAAAGCCATTCGGTTGGTGAATGCCTAGGCTCCTGGAACTGCTACAAAATTTTCTAATCCCGACCCTAGTTAAACTGGGATTCATGGGAAGATGATGATAATGATGAACTATAGGTATCATCAGCGACGGTTACTCGGGGATCTGACTATCAAATCTCTAATCGTTTGATTTCATGTATAATCACATTGTTTTCACGTGAAAGGTCAGCCTTGCCGATATTCTTAAGTTAATGCTACGGAATGATAGCATATCGGCAAGTCGTCTGCCTTTGGATCATTGAGGGCAAGGTTCTAATCCAGCTCTAGTAGTCGCTGACATGCTTACGACGTTATTATACTTACACATTATATATAGATTTTTAGTATGAATTTGTTTAGTCTATAACCTATCTACCAATTCTGATCAAGTTATACACTATAACTTATCTTCCAATTCTACAATGATGTCGAAAGTAATTTTAATTGTGCTTCTAAGCATTACGTTATTATGCTTACACATTATATATTGATTTCTATTTTTAATTGTTTTAATTCAGCCCCAGAAGATATACCTGCTCCCACGCTTTTATCTCAGACCCCCTCTAGTGTTCTCATAGTGTGGGAGGAGCCTAGATATCCTAACGGTGACGTCATCATGTACTCAATTCAGCGGCGCCTCTTTAACTCCACGACACAAGTGACTGTGGGGAACGTAACGGACGTTAAATCACGACAGTTCGTCGATCAGGCTTCAGAGCTGACTGCGAGTACCACATACGAGTACAGGATTGCTGCGTATACACAGGCTGGAGTGGGTTATGGACCATGGACTTCCGTTACCACTAAATCCACAAGTTAGCATAAGAATACGTTTAGTCATATTGCAACTGTGATTAATAAAGGAATGTGCCTGAAAATATTACACAGATCTATTTCTTATTTCATGAATTTTATCATATGAAATCTTTAATAACAAAACTACAATATCTTATCTATCTGATTTTAATCTCATCATTACACTACTTGTATCATCAACTGAGATTCACAATGTGCGTGCCTTTAATCCACTGTAACAAATGTAGACTTATAATTTAAGCTTGTGAAAAATAAAACAAATTTGATAAAAAAATAAATGTATATTAATAATTTTAATGAAAAATTGTAATAGTACAAATATATATAATAGTAATAATATATAATTCTAATATAATATAAATTATTAATAATAATACTAATTTTACGACATTTAAATGAAGAAGGAAATCAAATAACAAAATTACAAGTTAAGACAAAAAGAATGAAATATAAAAATTAAGAAAAATAATAAATAGTATAATAAACGCTCGTGTGATTGTGTGTTAAGGGCTATGTGTTTATGTGATTATGTTTATGTGTTAATGTTTATGTGATTATTTGCTAAGGGCCGGGCTATGTGCAAGCTCCTACAGTTAACGTACTGAACGCAACGTCAGTCCATATTTCTTGGACTCGACCTGAAAATCCCAACGGACTGTTGATCTACTACCTGATCAAGATGCCGGTACCTCACGTCATCATCTCAAACATCAGTCAGACCTCCGTCGTTGTGCAGGGTCTGACACCTTACACGACGTACAATGTCACCCTGACAGCGTGCACCGGTAAAGTTTCTCCATTCTGTGTCATGTTGTCATAGCTTGTCGAGATATATATATATATATATATATATATATATATATATATATATATATATATGTGTGTGTGTGTTTATTTTTAGCATCAACACCAAATCACTGGCAAACACAAATAGAAATAACCATATAAGAGAATTAAGATATTTATTGTCGAAAAATAATAATAATGTAAAAGTAATTACTAAAATATATATTGTCGAAGTGTTTTCCGTGTTGTATCCAAGCCACTGAAGACTTGACCAATCACAAAATTGGCTTGTGTCGTATGAGATGAGTGAAGAATAACTGATGAAGGCAAAGGAAAGCCATCTCATAAGCCCTATTTTTCGTAACTATAGTCTACGGATAAATAGTGGATAAATAGTTTTAAAGGGTTAACTTGTTGGTTTGTTGGACGAATGAGTTCTCTTTAAGGAATGTGACAGCAGAATGTAAGTGTGAATATGTACCGTGGACCTGCCGATGGGAGGAAGACTAGAGAGAGAGAGAGAGAGAGAACTTGTAGAAATTGAAAAACAACCAAGTCTTTTATCTTAAATCTTAACAGTAAAAACTTTAGAATACTCTCAATTATAACGGTTGTCAGTAACGTCAGTAACACCAAATTCTAATTCCACTTTTCTAGTATTAGTTAAGAATTTATTAAATTTAACTTTCTGAAGTATTTTAATTTAAACTCATTATCTGATTCCAACAATGCCATATTTAGATTCAACAAAATTTCTGTGAAGAAATATGCTTGCAGAAGGCGTTTTGGAAAGTTTATGAGAATTAGTCTCACAAATCAGTCTCTTATTTTATCAAGATCTCAGTATCTCTATGATAAGAACGACTTCTCAAGTAAATTTCTAACGATTGAAACCTTATAGCTCTAGAATGCATTCATGAATGCATTGAAGGAAGCGAAAGCTAAATCTCACAAACTAATCTGATTGCTGTAATCAGAAAATATTCTTAAGAACGCATTAAATTTGAAATTTTGTTTAGTAATTAGAAGTCTGCAGCACCGGAGGATGTTAAATTTTTGTTACTGTTATGTTTATGGTTAAGTTATCTAGACTGAATACCACTATTGAAATTTCATAACGTTAGAGCTTTAAAAGTTTAAAATTTGAACGACCGATTACCATATCATGAATATATCTTAAGAAAGAAGGAAGATAGTACTAGTGAAATGAGAAGTCGATAGAATACTGTACTGCATATAGGCTGCCAGTATACTGTATGATAGCATGTCGGTAGCATTATAGCATGTAGTTCTAGGAGAATTATAATTATTTCAGATGGGGGATGCAGTGAAAGTGACCCCACCGTTATAACGACAGGGGTATCAGTGCCAGGAGGGGTCAGTCCCCCCATAGCAACGACCATTTCACAGACTCAGGTGTCGGTGGTGTGGCAGCCCCCCCTCAACCCTAACGCTGCCTCTGTCTCCTACGAACTGTTTCGTATGACGGTGCGACAACCACTGGGTAAATTGGGGCTTTCAGTGTTGTAAAAGTAAAGATAAGCTGATGTTAACGTCAGTTTCCTCACTCGAAAGCGATGCAAGTGACGGGCGAGCCCAGAATTTGAACCCCGTTCATACTGATCTACAGTCCAATATCTTACCGACATCGCCACTGGCTCCAGCCAGTGGCTATGTCGCTCTATGTTTTGCTGTATATTATTGTGCTATATATTGATGTGCTATATATTGTTGTGCTATATAATGTTGTGCTATATAATTTTATGCTATACATTGTTGTAATTTACATTATTGTGCTATATTGTTTTGCTTTATATTGTTGTGCAATATATTGTTGTGCTATACATTGTAGATACATTGCTGTGCTATGTAATGTTGTGCTATACACTTTTGTGCTATATACTGTCTTGCTGATTGTACAGTGCATTTCATTTTAATTAATAGCCTTCATAATAATTGGCTTACTCTGTGTGTCTAACTACATATCAGTTCTGGTAAGCTATCTATCAATAACTGATGGCGAACTATTAATTTTGGTTCAAATAAATCTGACATAATTGTATATATATATATATATATATATATATATATATATACAGGTATATATATATATATATACAGGTATATATATACATGTATATATATAAAATATATATTTATAATTATACATTCTGATATATATATATATATATATATATATATATATATATACATGTATATACATTTATTTATATATATATATATATATACATATATATATATATATATATATACATATATATATATACAGGTATATATATATACATGTATATATATAAAATATATATTTATAATTATACATTCTGATATATATATATATATATATAATATATATATTATGCATTTATATATGCATATATATATAATATGTATGTATAATTATATATATATATATATATATATATATATATATGCATTCAGATATATATATATATATATATACATATATATTTATATACTCATATATATATATATACTCATATATATATAATATATATATATATATATATTATATATATATGAGTATATATATATATATATATATATATATATATATATATATATATGAGTGTGTTTATGTGTCCAGATAATTCGCAGCCAGTGACCGGTCAGTGGGTCAGTGTGTACAGAGGCAGAGTGATCCAGTATGAGGACCGAGAGCTGACGCTGTTCACGACCTACGTGTACAGGGTGCGGGTGATCAATGAGCATGGGCACACGACCAGTGAGGCCTCCAGGGAGGTGCAGACGTACGGAGGTACTCCCATAGAGGCGACTAACCTAACTGTCACAACTCTCAGTCACACCTCTCTCAGAGCTTCCTGGACAGTGCCAGGTTGGATAGCAACTACACGAACAACAACAACAACAATGATAACAGCAACAACAACAACAACAATGATAACAACAACAACAACCACAACAACAACAACAAGAATTACAACAACAACAAGAACCACAACAACAACGATAACAAAGACTTAGTGCTGCTTTCATTTATGATAAATCTAGAACAATGAAGCCAAAGCCTTCTGTAATGAACAATAAATATTCATTATGCTGTGTTTTACATCATCACGAACATAGGCTGCAAATTAGTACTACATAACGAGCTGGCATCCTAATGCAAAGTGGTTTAAATGTTACATTACGTACGGATATATTAGTGCTACAAGTTAGCATGATACCCACCCTTAGATATGACATTATAACTTCTAACAGCCTCCAGTTATATCGGTATTACCGTGTGAATCATAGCGACCTTTCTCTCTGTTAGTGCACTGCCTAGTGGCAGATCCATGGCATATAACGCCTCCACTCTTCTCTGTGTTCCGTTTTCCTCTTATATCCATATATGAGTGGATCTTTAAATTATCTAATATTCATAATCTCGGTCTTCCTCTACTCCTCTTTCCTTCCATTTCTTTTACTTTATATCAGTATTATTATAGCACCCTTATATTATTTATTATTCATATGTTTGATCAACTGCTTGGAACAATCTAGTCAGAACACACTCTTTCTAGCTTTCAGACAAACTTAAAATGTTATATTTATTCAATCTGGCTTATTATTAACTGCAATAGCGCTACTATTATTAGTAGCGCTAGTTATTACTAGGCTACTATTACGTCTCTGATATCATCCTTGTCGGAGGAAACGGATGTTTCCTCATTATTTATTATTATTATTATTATAAATAATAATAATCCTTTATTATTATTATTATTATAAATAATAATAAACCTTTATTATTATTATTATTATAAATAATAATAAACCTTTATTATTATTATTATTATTATTATTATTATTATTATTATTATTATTATTATTATTACTAGTGCATACTGCATAGAGCGGCCCTTATATAAATCAATTTGCTATTATTATTATCATTATTACTATTATTATTATTATTAATATTATTGTTATTATCGTCATCATTATTATGACTTTATTATTTTATTATTGTTATTATTTTTATATATTTGTAGTAATAATAATAATATATTATTATTATTATTATTATTATTATTACTAATGTTTTATTATTACTTCAGGTATCCAAGGTCTACAGGGCGAGGTCTTAGAGTTTTTGTTAAACGTTCGGCCCGAGAACTCGAGTTCTATGAATCAGACGGGTGAGTCTTGGAGTCAGAGCCTGAGGTTCAATCCTTCAGTCCGTCAAACAGTTGTAAATAATCTTCGGCCGGGTTCAAGATACATTCTAGCCATCACTATGTCGATGTACGGTGGCGCTCAATCTACGAGCACACCCGTGATTGCGAGCACAGCCAGTGGAGGTATTATGTGGGTCAATTTTACTTACAATTAATTTCCTAAATGGGAAATAACTATAAACGTAATTAACGAGACATAATAAAGATCCATCTGGTACTTTATGTTAGATATAAATAACCATCGCAACGATGATGCGTTTATAGATTTACCTATTGCAAATTATTTTGTTTAATTTTTTGTTTAACTTTGGACTGATTATCTGGATTTTGGAATTTGCACAGTTTTTGGACCTTCTTTTTTCTCGCCGGCTTGATTTTGTCTCAATAGTGTTCGATGTTGTCATTGATGACCGTAGCACTCGAATTATTTTTATTATTATTATTATTAATTGGATTATGACTGCCTCTTTTTCATAGTATTTCAATATATAAGAGCCTAAATGAGAAAATTTAGTTATATCTTTTATCTATAAATTAAGAAGAAACGAAGTTCAGGTGTTTTGGGGTTTTGAGGAGGAATGTATTGATCATGTTTGGATGAGTCAACAACTTGGAAGACCTAGTACAGCATTTCTTGAAACCTCAACGTTCTGGAAGGTTATTGTTAAACCCGCGCTAGCAGCAGTTGATGATCAAAATTTAATTATCCTGCGCAGATGTAGAAATAGCGAAAAGTGCAAAATATAAACTAAAAAACAAGAAAATCACGTTCTATATGCCATATGTTTAACTATAGGAATCATAAAGTACATCTATCAAGTAGAAGCCTGTTAAATTAATATTATCAAACTAAACCTTGCATACATTTGTTTAATTATTTACTTTCAATATATATGTCCTCCCGTTGCAGTAGTAGTACATATGTTTATTTTAGAAATTCATCAAACATCGACAAATAATTGTGAAAACAGATAAATCAGCAGTCTAAAGTGAGAATCAACAATAAATATGTTGCAGTGAATATCAATTTGTTTTGGCACCCACTCTGTGAAGTTCACTGACATTATAAATTAAAGTTAACTCGATTCGCTGTGTTAAACTGTTACTAAGTTTGTGTGGTGAGAAATTTGCAATACACTTGAACTAGTCTCTGCAACGGCAGCTTGAGTGTACTTTTCGAAGCGTCCTAAAGGGATGCGGTGAGCTACTGACCTTGATGTTAACCGCACTAAACTTGCCATTTCTTTGGCTTCTACTTCTGTGCTACTAGGCGTATACCCGCTATGAAGCTACTACAATTCATACGGTTCAAATTCAGTACTCTGTCTGTCATTGACATGCTGTCGAGCAGGAAATTGACGTTAAACTTTAAATTAAGGAAATTGACGTTAAACCTCAATTAAGAGCTTTATTCGCTTCGCTTCCCGCAAAATGTCAGGTCTTTTTGAACAATTGTAACATGATGTTTGGATTTCAACGAATATGCGTTAGATATAAGAATCTAATGGGACAAATATATTCAATATATCTTAAAAACTTAAACGAATGGATAAAAGAAAGTCTATTCGTATCCCGACCTTGGTTAAACTAGGATTTAAGGGAAGATGATGATGATGATGATGATATCTTAAAAATCATTTAGCTTAGTAGCTTTAGTCTCTTTTATTTGATTTCGTCGTAAATATCGTAGTTTTAATACGCGTACAAATACATTTGAAATTAAAATACTAATTTTAATTTAATATTTGATATATCCTATTATTTTAATTGTTATTCTATTTTGATACGGTATCTTATATTATTTTATGTAAATTCTAAGTAGCAATTTGACATTATTTACTTTAATTGTATTATTTTATATTTTGACGCAGTTCCTGACGGAATTCGGCCGCCTATATTGTCAGTTGTGAACAACTCAACTCTAAGAGTAACTTGGACTCTGCCTCAGCAGCCCAATGGACCCATCCTAGCTTACTACATCTACGTGAACGGGCTGAGAATAGATCCTAGAACCTCTGAGCCAGGATCCTATGTGCTAACAAATCTTCTGCCGAGTACAATTTATAATATACAGGTTAAATAGTGCATTGCACATTAGTTATTATAAATTATTAGACTGCGGAGAACTGAGTAATAATTAAATATGGTTAACTTTAAAAAATAAAGTTGGTTTGAGGGTGAATCTGACAGAAATTTTCTTTTCCCATACAGTTGTGAAGTTGCGTGAACCATAAAATCCTTTACTTGGACAAGTTGGCTAAGCATTAAGCTTAAGAGTTGAGTATCCGACTGGTGATCATTGGGTATTGGTTTCAAATTCAAACTTGGGTCCAAGTCCAATGTTCGCTCTGGTATTAACTTGCTTTAGAGGCAGTTTAATGACATGAATGATTTCCAGTGCATAGAAGGCATGTACCTGCGCAGTATAAAGCTGTAATAAGGGCATTTGTTTGCCAAGTTTCTATCTGCATTAACTTTTGAAAAGTCTTGCTTTGTAATGATTCGATTAGCTATAGGTTAAATGATACGAGGCTGGATAAGACACATTCTAAGCGGGGAAAGTCTACTAAAAGACGTCATTGAATGCAGAATTGAAGGAAATAGAGGAAGAGGCAGCCGAGATTAAGTATGTTAGATGATTTAAAGACCTACTCATATGTGAATATGGAGAGGAAAGTGGAAGACAGAGAAGAGTGGAGGCACTATATGCCATGGAACTGCCAGTAGGCAGTGCACTAACAGAGAGAGAGAGAGAGAGAGAGAGAGAGAGAGTGGGAGAGGTGATATTACATTCTAACAGACTGATTTATTGATTTACCGATTGATTTATTAATTGATCAAATTAGTCTATTAATTAATTGATTGACCTATCAGATAGAAGTATGCAACACGTACACCTGTGGACGCAGTTCAGTGACGCAGACTACCACAGCTGCTTCACTGCCTCTAGGTGTCACGCCCCCTCAGCTCTCTCCTCTAAGCTCCACCCTCATTCTGGTCACGTGGTCGCCACCTCATCAACCTAACGGTGTTATCAGAAGTTATGAGTTGTGGAGGTCATCACCCGTTCCTTGCAGGTAGGATATTGATGATGAGGAATCGCTCGATTTGTCTAGAAAATATATAAAAATTAAACGAGAAAATAACATATAATTTCTCAATGCACAGGTATTTACGAAAATGGGTGCAATAGGCTATACTAATGATTTTTAATGTTAATACAATTTGTCAACGATACAACTTAAAGCAAATTTAAATAACAGTGAATATAGCCTAATTCTAAAAACCAAGCCTGTCTATGAGTTGTGGAGGTCACCTCTGCTCTCCCATCGGCTCTCGGCTTCTAAGCGCAAATTACTTTACAGCTCTTCTTAACCAAGATTTAAATTATCCAGAAATTAGTACAATATATCATGTTTGTTAGTCAACATAAATACACATAGCTGCCCTCTTGAATTGATGGCGGTAAGTATTTTAATTTAGAAGGCTGTTAGTTTCGCTTGCTAAAGGATGCACAATGGACTCACTAATTTGTTTCAGAAACGAGTCTGCTACAAACACGAGATGTAATTACGTCACTTGTGGCCTAACAGAAAACATCTGCGGTTATGAGTGTTACTCGAACACAAAGGTAAGCTACCTCAGACAGTATACTTCACGACATATTTATATCTGCCTAACAGCATTGGAGACCTGGATAGAGCTGTCCAAAGATGTTCCTTCTTCACGAAATTCAACTCTTTGGAGAACAATAGGATAAAAATTGTCATATATTACTTTATCTTAAAATATATACTTAAACTTAATTTTATTAGCTAATGCTCTCTCTCTCTCTAGTGTTTTGTCGCATGGCAGGTTCAAGTATCAAGATACATGTATCAGCTTTCTCCGTCACTAAACACAACTCCGTCACTAACAACAACTGACCCTGTCACAAAGTTAAAGCCGCTGCCAAAACTTATTTAGGTCTAACCATGATCTTGATAAATGCATGATGGCTCTGGGGTGATTTCTCATACACAACTCTGACCTTGACACTTGTTTGTAATAATTCTATGTTTTAAATTCTTAATACAGAATTCTACTGTAGGTTTGCTGCGGGGGTAGACTGTATGATACGAGGACGGGCTATGAGTGCTGTGGCAGTGCCTACATACCCCGCCCACTTAACCCTTCTGATGTCTGCTGTGGGGGCGTGTACCAAGGGAAGAGAGAGGGCTACCAATGCTGTCACAACAGGTAACGAGAAGGTTCAGATAGTTCAATAGTTTGAATGTCTCAATAGCGTAGCGGTAACGTCATGAAGTTTTAAATGACATATCCGGCATTGAATTGAACCCTCGTGGGTTAGAATTCCAGCCGCGCTGATCTGTGAGTAAAATATCGGACATACAGTGGACTGGTTATACGGAAAATGGACTAAATTGCCTAACGGTTTAAACATGTGGTATTAAAAGTGATAGGTATCAACATAGTTGATCATTTCACTATAATGCGTGCACTATTATAATAATATAATATAATGCATTTCAATATAATTCAGTGTTTAGAGCGGTAGTCTGCTGGTAATGTCAAAAACATTTACACGACTCATTTTAAGGTTAATTAAACCCTCATGGGTTCGATTTCTGGTTATATTGATCATGACGTTTTACACAGAACCGGTATATGGATAGTTACCTAAATAGCCTAACCGTTTAGACCTGTCGTGTTAATACTGATAGTGTAACCGAAAATATAGCACCGCAGTGGCGTAGGAAGCACTTTAGGGCAGCGGGGGCAAGTTTTGAAAAAAAGGAACATGCTGAATTAAAAGGGCACTTACACATTTTTTAAAAGGCAAGGTTTCATACGGATTTTTTTACAAGCGATGTAATGCAATAGCTTTATTTTACTTTGTTTCAATCCCACACAATAAATTAAAAGGTATGCGTCTTTATTTCTAGAATTTTAAACCTTTAAAAATGTCATTTAAATAAAATTTAGAGCTAGTACAGAACATATTTTTTAAATACAGTCAAAAACAAAAAACAAAGAAAGGCTCTTGATCACGAGTCTTTCCAATCCATTACAGTAATACTGTAATACAAGACTAGAGCTTGTGTAGTTGCTATACACTGTAGAACTAATATGAATCCGTAGAATCCTTGTAAGGGGTGGGGTGCGGGGAGGGGTCTACGTACTGCACCCCCTCCCCGAAGTGGGATTTTTTAAAATTCGAAAACCTATATATGGATTTTCCGAACATCTTATATTAATTACAGTGGACTATTTCTCTTTTTTGAATTTGTCATTAATTAAACCTTTTCAATTATAGGGCCTATACCATCTTTATCATTCGTGATATCTGACCAATAAGCACAAAATAGTCCTGAGAGCAGTCCCACATCCAACTATGATGTTTTATAAATGATATTAAACAAATATCTAAAACAATTAGGCCTAACGTGGACATTAGTAAACTTAAACGTTTTAAATTCGCAGTAAAAGGAAATACTTGCAATTTTCTCAAATCATGACTTTTGAACTGTACGAAACCTCAATTAAGTAGGCCTATTTAATATATGAATTATATCTAGGCTATATATTTTATTGTATTTGCTTACTTTAGGCCTATACGCTATAAATAAAGAAAATGATATCTTAACTGTATTTCTAAAACTTTCTAAAGCAATCTGGTGTCTATAATGCTTTCAAATGAAGTGCAAAAGTAAATTCATCAATACCAAAAAGGGCACTTTTGCCCCTTTTTTGCTCAATTTTTGCTCCCGCTTGCCCCTACATTCTGAGGGCAGCGGGGCAGTCGCCCACCCTGTCCCCGCGGCTCATACGCCACTGTAGCACCGTTACGTTTAGTTCGCATTGTTATGCTTTACTATAGAAGAGAGTCATATTCCTGCATTAAATCCAAGGCAGAAATTTATATCGTATAGTGGCTGTTGTTGTTGCTGGTAGATCTTGCTCTTACAAACATGCGGCTTAATTAAAACAAGTGAACTTCTGCAAAGTCTGAAACAACACTACCGTAGTAGTCACGTGATCAAAATATAGTAATAACATAGTAAAAGCTAATCAGTTGTATTTCAGCCAGACTCTTTCCTTAGCAGCTAAAAGCCAATTATTATCGTAGAGCTTCAGCAGGTTGAAACATATCGCATTAATTGCTTGCAGCTGATAACAATATGATTCATAAGTTTTAACACTCCAATAACTACCACGAGACGAGGTGGCCGAGTGGTTAAGGCGATGGACTGCTAATCCATTGGGGTCTCCCCGCGTGGGTTCGAATCCCATCCTCGTCGTTATGATTTTAGGTTTCACTATTCACTGGAATTTTCAATGCATGCAGTCAGTTATCTTGAAAATTTCTCCATTGCTCTCTACAATTACTGGACTGTCTCCAATTTAAAAGGACTCGTATTGCCGTTCTTTCGGGCTCAATATATTATTGAGATAATATGCATATGGAACTCCGTACATGTCTAATATTTGCATTTCATTTGCAATGCAATGCCAACATTCTGAACACTCATTTACTTTTATAGTTTTTTAGTCAATTCTTCAAGGAAATTGAATGATTCAAAACTTAATTTATATCTTAACAGTGTGTTACTTTATTGAGTTTATTTAAGCATTTTATCGGTTGTGGGTAGGATGCTGGTCTTATAAACAAGGATATATCAAGCAAGACCGTCGTTGACCCTATTCTTATAATAAGGAGACATAAGTTAGCTGACCATAGTTATTATCTTATTTAATGTTAAGGATCTAAATGGAGTTTCTTGTAGAGCATTCTTTAATTTGGTCCTTTCAAAAGCTGTAAAAAGTCCATAAAGCCCCTATATTAAGGACGGTTTCGTCCCTCGAAAGCGCTATCAGTGACCGGCGAGCCCAGGATATGAACCCCGCACATGCTGGAGCGTGATGTCGGTGGGTTCCTACCCCACTGTGTGTGTGTCGATATAGATACATACGGCTGGAAGCCGGTCAGATCTGTTGCCCTGATGCTGTGGAGGACCGAGTGAACGTGGGACATGGGGACGCCTGTTGTGCCGGAATACCATACTCCCTCAACCAATCACAAATCTGCTGTAACGGTTTGTTTCTATTATGTCTAACTAGCTATGTGGATAGAGCTGCTGGTAAAGTAATAAAATTTTAAGTGGTTGTCAAAAATATCGCAAAATTTATATTAAATAAATGACTTGATTAAATGAAATATACAAAACAGAGGATAAATTAATTAACTTCAACGTATTGTATTGGTATGCTGTGCTGAGCTTGATGCAATAAATCTGAAGTTTAATACAAATAAATCGTACTGTATTAGAATTGGCAAAATATTTTTTGTTGATTGTCCAAATATACGCATATGTAGTGACAATGGTGTAATTGCTTGGGCTAAGGAAGCTAGATATCTTGGTATAGTCATTGAAAGCAGAAGACGATTTAAGGTATCCTTTACACATGTTAAATGTAAGTTTTATGCAGCTTTCAATGCACTATATTCTAGGTTAGGCAGATTGCCTGATATAAATGTCACTATTCATTTAATAGAATCAATAGCTGTGCCTAGTCTGTTATATGCTCTTGAAGCGCTAAATTTAAATAAATCGGAAATTAAGAGCTTAGAATTTACTTTCAATAAGGCTTTATTTAAACTATTTCAGGTATCTAGTATGAATGATTTGCTGTTTTGCATGAATATATTTAACATCCATGGAATAAAAGATAAATATCAGTTGAGAAAAGACAGATTTATGTCAACGCTGAAGACAATAAATAATATCAATTTACGCAATTTGGTTCATTAACAGTGCTCCCTACATGAATTTATGTATTTATTCGTTGTTTTTTCTCTTCTGTGTTGTAATGTGCACCATGTTAGTTTGTCACTTTTGTACTGATTTGCTGCCTTTTGGTGAAATAAAGATTGATATATATATATATATATATATATATATATATATATATATATATATATATATATATATATATATATTAATAATTTATCCTCTATGTAAATAAATCTAAATTTATCCTCTATATAATTATGTAAATAAATCCTAAGATATAAGGTGAACTGGATTCCAGTGAGGGTCAACCCTTAGAAAGAGCAGATCAGAGAGTGAATTCTGGAATATTCGCAAATGATCTCAGTTATGTAACGATGAACTCACTTTTAGCTCAACTCAGCTCTCTTACATGTTATACTACGGTTCATGTGATGCTGAATGTCAGAGCTACAGTGAAGAAATCAGTGAACACAAATTTACTTTTAATAAGTTCATTAACCTCAGTTATCTGCTAGTGTTACACTGTGTATTACATGTAGAAATGGATGGAAATACAGAATATGTCGCTAGATGTAAAGTAAAAAAAATGCTATCATCAATGAAGTGCAGTGACATAATTAAAGATTTTCAAAATGAAGCGGAGGCGTTAACAATTGCTTCAAGGTGTGCATTCCCTTAAGTGTAACTTCTAAATTAAGTTATCAATTATTATTTAATATTAAATCTTACTTATTATCTTAATCTTACTTATTATCTTAATCTTACTTATTATCTTAATCTTACTTATTATCTTAATCTTATTGGAATTTACTTGAAATGCATTGCGCATACATGTACTTTATTTCCTAGGAGTGTTACAAGATGGCTTCAAGAAGCAATGCTGTGGAGGAAGAATGATATCACAAGATTTTATTTGTTGCGGCGCATCTGAGCTTGTAGCACGCTACTATCGACCAGTGGTCATGTTTGTCTGCTGTGGACCGGATTATGTGGATTCAGCTGTCAATCTCTGCTGCACCGACACTTCCGGCCGTTCAAAGGTTAGAATTTTACATTTCTTCTCGCTGATTAATAATCATAATAATATAATATAAATAAGAAAAATAAAAATAAATGTTCAACGTCCGTTTCATCACACAAGGATGATGTCATAGACATCAGCCGACTGACGATGGAGCCCGGAATGTACTGACTGGAGCCAGTGGCGATGTCGGTAGGATACTCGACCGCGGATCAGTATGTGCGGGGTCCAAATCCTGGGCTCGCCCGTCACTGACATCGCTTTCGAGTAAGGAAACTGACGTAAACCTTAGCTTTTAGTTTAATCCTTTTCAAAGCGTATGACGCAATAGTAAAGGTCATAATAAACTGTCAAGTTCGCTCTGAAATTGCAAATTATTGAAGACGATATCGTTAGCGAAATTTTGTATCAGCCACACTAACACCAAGCTCTCCCATTTTGAAATAAGACGTAGATTTCTTCATTCCTTATTGTGCTCGGGACGCTGAAGATTAGATCAACCGTAAACTGTAAGTTTTTGTAAGAGGCCACTGAACAAGAACTGAAGAAGGCAACGAGAAACTACCTTAGAAGCATAGGCATTCCTTTTTTGTGAAGGGATTAACCTGTTGATCTATGGAGTGCTCTATATGGACGACCTTGAAAGCAGACTCTGAGTATGAATATGCACCTTGGACCTGCCACTTGCAGTACGCTAATGAAAGCAATTCTCCTCCTATTGCACTATTAGTAACAATATATATATATATATATATATATATATATATATATATATATATATATATATATATATATATATATATATATATATATATATATATATATATATATATATATATATATATATATATATATCTTCTCTCTTTTATATATAATGATAATATGTCAAAATGAAGGTTTACAAGCTCGACAACTCTAAGTCCAACGTTCGTTGCTGCGGTACGTCTATGGTCTCCTCTGGGATGAGTTGCTGTAACGACGTCGGGTTTAATCCTAACCTCCAGGTTTGCGCTGACCGCTCGCCACAACTCTCAGGTTAGTATCTGTACCGTTAACCTGTCAACAACAATTAGCCACTTGCTAAGTTGAGCCGGTGGTATGTTGGAAAGTTGCTCGACAGCTGATCTTTAGGTGCAGGGTTCAAATCCAGTGCTCTCCCGTCACTGACCTGCTCTCTAGCAGGACGCTGACATTAGACGTTTTACTCCGGCTTTTACCAATATGTTTTGATGACTGCCAGACTTCTGTCAAAATAGCAGCTATGCTTAAATTTGGTATTAAACTCTTTGTTCAAATTACTATTAAAATTTCATGTATATTCTTGACTTTATCGTGACATTCTTTGTACTTCACGTAGCAGACTTAAGCCTGTAAGAAGTTTGACTAAAGATCAACTGGTGCAATGTTCAGATTAGGATTCACTCACCGACCCTTCAATTGCAATATTAGAAGAGACGTTAAACTGACGTTAGACTGTGCAATATCTCTCTCTCTTAGTGCACTGCCTACTGGCAGGTCCATGGTACATAACGCCTCCACTCTTCTCTGTCTTCCGCCTTCCTCTTCATTTCCAAATATGAGTGGGTCTTTAAATCATCTAACAAACCTCATCTCGGCCTGCCCCTGCCTCTTTTTCCTTCCATTCTACCTTCTATGACCTCTTTTAATAAACCTTCCCCCTTAGAATGTGTCCTTTCCATATCTTCTTCCTATTTCTTAATACATTTATCAACTGTCTATCTGTGCCAACTCTCTCCAGAACTTCCTCATTTGTAACCTTTTGAGTCCAGCTAATCCTCTCCATTCTTCTCCAAATCCACATTTCCAATGCCTTCAGTTTTCTAATATCTTCCTTCCTTAAGGTCCATGTTTCACATCCATACAATAGCGTGGTCCAAACCAAAGTCTTCACTATCTTTATCTTTGTGTCTTTCTTTAGAGTTTTTGTTAATAGTTCTTTTCTACTACCAAAGGCCTCTTTTGCTTGTGCAATCCTACTGCATATTTCCGTCTCACATTTCCCGTCATCGGTTATAGTATGACCCAAATATTTGAAACTCCTTACCTGTTCCAATTTCGTACCATTTATTGTGATTTTAACTTCACCTTTATTATTGGATACTCTCATAACCTTGGTCCTTTTTTATATCAATCTTCATGCCATATCTCAAAGCCGTATCATTCAGCCTATCCATTATCTTGTGCAATCCAATCTCGCTGCCCGCTACCATTCCTTGGTCATCTGCAAATCGTACATCTTGTAACAAATTACCTGCTACTTTTATTACTTCTTCCAAGTCTTCCATGGCTTCCTCCATCATTGCCTCAGAGTAAATGATAAACAGCAGCGGCGAAATGCTACAACCTTGTCTTACTCCACGTCTTGTTTCACCTTCTTCTGAGTATTCTTATTGGATTTTTATTACTGCTTTTTGATTCATGTACAAGTTCAAAATTAGTCATCTATCTCTCCAGTCAATTCCTATTCTTTTTAATCAATCCTGTCAAAGGACTTCTCGAAGTCTACAAAGCATACAAAAACGTCATTTCGATATTCTAAGCTTCTTTCGCAAAGAACCCGCATTACCCCTTTTGCTTCTCTTGTGTCACACCCTTTCCTAAAACCAAATTGTGTCTTGCTCAGTATCATCTCTGCTTTCGACTGAATGCGATTATTTACTATCTTTAATAAGATCTTCGATGCATGAGGTATTAAGCTGATTGTTCTGTAATCCGAACACTCCACAGCATTGGCTTTTTAAGGGAATTGGGATCATCACTGGCTTAGTAAAGTCGTCAGGCCAAATACCTGTATTTGTACACTTCCATACATACCTCCATTAATTTATTGAGTGTTTCTCCTTCCAACATTTTCAAGAATTCTGCTGGGATTTCATCTATTCCGGCTGCCTTCCCCTTCTTCATGCTATTAATTGCAAAATAAATTTCCTCCTTCATTAAATCGGGTCCCCTTTTATCGTTTTCTATGATATTTTCTTCTTCTATTTTAAAATCCTCTTGAACTGGTTTCCCAGCCTTATCATACAATTCCTCTACATATTTTCTCTATCTTTCTTTTACTTCTTCCAGCTCTGTCTTCAATTCCCCATCTTTACCCATTATACTAATGTTCTTTGCATCTCCTTTCTTTTTCTTATCGGTTCTTGTTAATATCCTGACTTCCTGGTATAATAGATCCGATCTCCCTCTTCTATCATATTCTGCTAAATCATCACACTTTCACTCCACCAATGATCTTTTGCTTTGTCTGTAATTCTTCTAAGTTCATTGTTTAAGCTTCTATATTTCCTTCGGCCATGACTGGTATCTATACTTTTCCATTTCAGTTTCAGGAAGCAGTGGAAAGAGAAGTTAAGGAAATGAAGGACTACGGAAGAACAGGGGTAAATGAAAGATGGTGTGAGCTAAAGGAGGCTATTAAAATAGGTGCAAAAGAATTTATTGCTTTCTCAAAGCAAATACAGCTAAAAAAAACCTTGTATCACAAACGAGATGCTAGACAAAATGAATGAAAGGAGGAAATGGACTGTGCAATATTTCAAGCAATATTTCAAGAGACGTTACTAACTTTAAACTGTGCTATAGCTTCATTTAATTTAAAATCAAATTGACTACTCTTAATAATATTGTATTACTAAGCTTTTCACAAACGGTATCATCTCATTATACTCAAATCCCACACCTCTTATCTTCTTAAGAAACTGCATTGGCTACAATTATCCGAACGTATAAAATTCAAGATAGCTTCCTTGACCTTCAAAAGTTCAAATTATGGTAAACCATCCTATCTATCTGATCTTTTATGAATCTATCAACCATCTCGTGGTCTTCGTTCCTCTAGTAAAAACCTTCTCACTGTACCAAATATTAAATCTGCCATAGGCAGACGCTCCCTCATGTTTTCTACTCCGACAATATGGAACTCTCTGCCACAAGATCTTAGATTCTGTAATTAAGATTTCTTGGCAAGCTAAAAACCCGTCTCTTTCCGCCATAGGTGTAATTTTACCCGCTTGCCTTGGATCTTGGACTTGCACTGTTTTGATCTCGCTTTCTCTTGTGGTCTCTGTGTACTCAGTCGTCTTCGTGTGGTGCTTTAGCGCCTGTTTTAGTAGAGTCTGCAAGATACGTCCCTGACATTGCCTTATGGCGAAGAACCGGACGTTAAATTGTTATTGATTGATATTGATTGATTGATTAAGGTTATTATTCGTAATTTTACAATATTTAGTTGGTAATCTTTAACTCTACAGGATGTGGTAACGGTGTAACCTGTCCGCTCCAGCAATCCTCCACTGCTGTGTGTGATCGTTGTGACTTCCCCTTATCCACCAGCAGCTGCCTCTCCTACTCAGCAGCTGCTACCAGCTATCAGCAGTTGCCGGCTGCTAGACTCACAAACAGTAACGGCAGTTACAGCAATGAGGGAATAGCGATTTGCTATTCCCAACCAGGCCTAATTTACCAGGGCTTAGCTCTAGCGCATAATGGTAAGCAATTTGTGCCTCAAAAATTAATCTAATATATTTTCATGTACTTATAACTACTATTATTCTTATATAAATTTAACTTTTGACTTATTACTGTTATTATTCTTATATATAGCTATTGGTTATAACTTTTGAACCTGTTCTGTATGTTCTCAGCTTTCCCTCTCATCTCACTGTACTAACTGCTATCAAATTAGTTGTCATTTTAAAATGTGTTATCATCTAGCATCCTTGTTGTCTCTATTTGCCTCTACCACTGTAATCTTTATTTTGCTTCCATTACATCTTTCAGCAACCCATCTCCACATGATATGCCCCATCCAGCTCTTCTTATTTCTTACATTTTGTGTATTATCTAGTAGTATCACAATTCACTGAAGTAATCTTTATAATAGAGATTGCATTGGGGAGGGATTTAGCGCACTCGGTTAAGCTGCGCGTCAGTCCGGTTAGTCTTTTGTGGGCGATCACCTTGGAAGACCGAGTGTTGACAGCTTTGAAAGAAAAAATCCCGAGGGTGTTGGAAGCTTATTCTTAAATCCGCGCCGGCTGCAATTGATGCGCCAGCAAAAGGCAACGATTACTAATAACCAAGGAGGGGAAAAGGCGGAAATAACGAAAACTAATAAAAAAGAAACCAAGAAATGAAACTATGTAGCACATGCGGTATGTCATGTGTGTAACTATACGAACAAAAATAATAATAATCTAACTAACTGATGATACTATATTCTACTCTATTTCAGATTCAGGTTTGAGCCCCCACACAGAGTATGGCTATACCCTGGTCGTGCTGAACGATGCAGGGAGGGTTGAAAGCTCTCGCTCAATCACATTTACCCTAGTCAGCCCCCCTCACGGTCTAGCTCCCCCAACCTTTTTCCTACCACCTGACGCTATCAACACGGTCCACGTCTTCTGGAAGCCTCCAACTCAGCCCAATGGTGAGAAGTATAATAGAAATAATTTTAGTAATAAAGAGCTGGTAAAGCTAAGGCTAACGTCAGTTTCCTCACTCGAAAGCGATGTCAGTGACGGGCGAGCCTAGGATTTGAACCCGCACCTACTGATCCGCGGTCGAGTGTCTTACCGACTTCGCCACCGGCTTCAATCAATATTAATTAATTGTATCAATAAGGTGTTTAACCACTGGCTAATCATTTCGGTAGACTTTCTTAAAACTGATAATTTTATTCGTTTTAAATTAGCGAAAATAAAAGCAGCTTTTAATAGTAATCATGTTATGTAGATCCGCCCTATGGCATAATTGATAAGGTGTCCGTTTCTGGATCAGTAGACTTTAGAGTGAAGTACTTAGTTTGGGATCGCTTCTTCACATAGCGGATATTGCATATTCTGCGCAGTTTTGGAAATTTGAGATTTTACTCGCCGGTATGACTTTGTTGTCATGGTACTCGAGATTGTCAATGAAGACAGTAGCACTCTAATTGTGATTGTTGTTATTGTTGTTTAAGGTGTTATCCAGTCTTATTATCTCTACAGAGACAACATGGAGATATTCCGTACTGAATCCGCCCAGGAACACTTGGATTCTAATCAGATCAATCCATATCAGACCTACCTCTATCACGTGAGGGCCTGTAACATCCTGGGATGCACGAACAGTGCTGCGGTATGTCGCAATAGGCATCTTACCAACGTTTGCAATAGATACATCTGGCATCTTACCATCGTTTGCAATAGATACATCTGGCATCTTACCATCGTTTGTCCAATTATAGATACTCTCATTTTTTTACATTTTCTAGGTATTAAAGGATACATTCCAAGTACGACAGTTGGTAGCGCCGTGAATTTTATTTAGAAATTGGGTCGTACTCGATACGACGAACAAGATAACTATTTGTTGCACTAGTGATTGTTGATTTATTAACCAATGATAGACAGGCTTAGAAAAGTAAAGTTGGAATATTCATAATACCACATATTCATCATACTACATAATATCAATTAGCTTAAATTTTAACGCGATTCGGCTCATTTATTCGATGGATCAGTTGACTGATTGATTGATTGCCTGACTGACGAAATGGCTGACTGATTAATTGATTGATTGATTAATTTATGGACTGATCGATTGAGTGATTGACTGACTCATTGATTGATTTATTAATTTATTTATTTATTTATTGACTAACTGACTGATTGGTTGATTGATTGACTGACTGACTGATAGATTGAGTGATTGATTGAATGACTGATTGATTGCTTTATTGAATGACTGACTGATTGATTGATTGATTGAATGACTGATTGATTAGTTGATTGATCTGCTGTAGAAAAGTGTTACAACACTTGAAGGAAAACCCGACAACGTGACAACACCTGTGCTAACACAAGCCACGCCCACTACTGTCACGCTCAGGTGGTTGACTCCGGTCAGGCCCAATGGATTTGTTATAAACTACACATTGATTCAGCTGCTTCCTAATAACTCTATGCTTGCTCAAATACCTGCAACTAACAATACTGCTTCGTATCAAACCGTTATTGGAGGTATGTACTTAGTTGTTCAAATTAGTTCAAAAAGTAGTTCAAATACCCGCAACTAACAATACTGCCTCGTATCAAACCGTTCTTTAGTGTTTAATGAATCTAGTGCATTTAGTAGTGTTTAATTGTGTCCAATGATATAAAATAGTGATTTACCTGTGTCGTGTCTAGGTTGCTGAGGAATAGACAATCCGAGTGGATTGCACAAGCCGTAAAGGGCGACAATGCACTAAGTAACTTCAAACCTCAAACCAACGTCAGAAAGGGCATTCGGTATTTTGAGCCCCTAAGCTCCAGAAATTGCTGAAAAATTTTCTAATCTCGATCCTAGTTAAACTGATATTGTAAGCTTAACACAGAGTACACTATGTTGTTGATATCTAATGATATTAAATATTGTTTATTGATGTTTAAGGTCTACATCCTAACACAGAGTACACTATGTTGATGATGTCTAATGATATTAAATATTGTTTATTGATGTTTAAGGTCTACAGCCTAACACAGACTACACTATGTTGCTGATGTCTAATGATATTACATAGTGTTTATTGGTATTTAAGGTCTACATCCTAACACGGACTACACTGTGTTGTTGATGGCGTGTACATCTATTGGCTGCACGAACAGTTCGACGATAGCAATGCGCACAGCTGAGGACCACCCTACAGGTCTTACACTGCTACATTTATAACGATAGCATGATACTAATGAAGTTATAATTAAAGTAAATTAATACAAATATTAAAAATTCCCCGTGTTGTGTCCAGATAGTTTTAAGAATAGACTACCCGGTGACTGCACGTGTCGTAGAAGACAACTAAAACACTAAGATCCAAACCAACCGACGTCAGAAAGAGCATTTGATTGATGAGCGCCTAGGCTCCAGAAACTACTACAAAATGTTCCAAAACGAATGAAAATACACGGGATAGTATTTTTAATAGGCGACCTTAGTTAAATTAGGATTAAAGAGCAGGTGATGATAATGATGAAGAATCTAAATATTAATATAAATGTTATTCAGTTATATTAAAGCTGGTAAATATCTCCTACTATAGCATCCGGAAATCTAATTCAAATGCCTAACGACCCAGTTCAACGATGTATTGTTATTAATAGCTCTGCCTAAAATGAAAATAAATTAAATTTTTTTAAAAGTTATCATTTTCATAAATGTTATTCTGAATTGGTCTAAGTAATATTTATGGCATATAAGCCTCCATTTCTTTAGTGCCCTTTATCTTTATGACTGGTTTTATGGATTTTAGCGTTTTGGACCTTCTTTTAGCTCGCCGGCTTAGATTTATTTCTATAGTGTTCGATGTTCCTTGGCAAGCTAAAAACCATCTCTTTCCGCCATAGGTCTAAATTTTGACCCGCTTGTTGTGGATCTTGGACTTGCACTGTTTTGATCTCGCTTTCTCTTGTGGTTTCTGTTTACTCAGTCGTCATCGTGTGGTGCTTTGGCGCCTGTTTGTGTAGAGTCTGCAAGAGACGTCCATGACATTGCCATATGGCGAGGAACCGGACGTTAAATTCTTATTGATTGATTGATTGATTAAGTAATATTATATTTATAATGTAACAACAACATGTTGGCGGTGTTTAGATCTTTCAGCACCACGGCTTGTGCTGATCAACACTGGACTCGTCGAGGTCCACTGGAGTCCTCCTCGTGTTGCTAATGGCAACCTAACACACTACTCCCTCTATCGCTCAGAGAATGGACAATCCATTGCTCTGATCTATACTGGTCCTTCCGCAATCTTCGTCTTCAGAGACGCCACCGTCCAGCCCAGTTCCGAATATCGTTACATGGTGGCAGCACATACCTCTGCGGGTGGAGTGAACAGCTCCTTCGCCTACATCATAGTACCTCTGAGGACGCCTACAAGCGTTCAACCAGCTCGCAACGTTACAGTGCTCAGCGCAACGTCCATCTATGTGGAATGGACTGCCTCTGAGCAGCAGGCTGGTGATGTGGTAGATAGTTATCAGGCTCTACTTAATTCTGGTCTTAACTCGGAGGCTTCCAGTCAGTCTGGACTGATCTTCAGTCATGTTTTCAATAATCTAAGACCGTACACAGATTATGAGATCAGGATTAGAGCTTGCATTAGAAGCGTTGAGAATGGTTGTGGACTAAGTCAGGGGGTAACCGTCCGAACATTGGAAGCGCCACCGTTAAATTTAGCTCCACCCACTCTAAAACCTCTTAGCCCCACTAGTGTTGAAGTTAAGTGGAAGCCACCTGAGGAACCAAATGGAATTATACAATCTTATTATATAAACCGAAAACTCAGCTCAGAGTCTGAAGAGTCCGGACTGAGAATCAGTGTTCTAGAAAGTTCTATCCTGCCATTCATTAGCTCGGATCTATCGCCGTACACTTCATACGATTATCAGATTATAGCTGCTAACTCTGTGGGACAGATTAAGAGCAACTGGACCACGGTTCGAACCCAGTCTGCGCCACCACTAGGATTAGGACCGCCTGTTGTTTCGAACGTGAGAGCTTTCTCCTTTACCGTCACTTGGAAAGAACCTTCAGCTACGAACGGACAGCTACTAAGTTATATAGTGGAATACAGAAGGGTTGATGGCGCAAGTCAAACCCTCACTCTGCCTCCCAATCTCCTGTCGACCCAGATCAGTGGTCTGCGTCCCTTCTCTACTTACGAGGTTCGAATCTCTGCAGTCAACTCTGCAGGAAGTTTAACCAGTGTATGGGTCAGGCAAACCACCTCGGAGGCCTTTCCCGCTGAACTTGGAAATTTCTCCATTGAGAGGATTTCGTCAGGCCAGTCTGTAATCTTGAGATGGAAGGAGCCAGTGCAGACCAATGGTCGTATTACGACGTACAGAATTTATGAGGAAAGAAGTCCAATGACCGCGGTGTACTCTGGTCTAGATAATCAGTTTGAATATCTCGGTCTAGAGCCGTACACTCGATACAGTGTACAACTAGAGGCGTGCACGTCAGTGGGGTGTACGAGATCTCCATGGCAACCGTTTTACACCGCTGAAGTGCTACCACATGACCAGCTTCCGCCAGTTTTTGTTTCTGTTTCACCGCTCGGTGTGGTAATTAGATGGTCCAGGCCCATTCATCCTAATGGAGTGATTAAGTCTTATAAACTGTTTAAACGACAATCGGCTACCGGTATAGAATATAAAATGAAAAGAAGTGAGTTAGTAATGGCTCAAGGCCTTAGACATTTATCAAAAATGATTGTTGTATCTGCAAAGTCTAGTCAAATTCTAGACTTAAGTAGTATAAATATGACGTCGTTATTAATATCAGGAATTGAGAGTACGTCATTGGATTTATGGCAGGTGAAGACACATCTCTTACCATCATCTTCTCTAGCATCTACAGCGTCGAATTCATCTTTGACTCGCTCGTCTCTAGATGTAGTATCTGACCCAATTATATTTAAACCAACTGGATCTAATGACGCGGATTTTTCATGGAATATCTCGACCAGAGTCAGCAAAGAACATAACAATAACAGCCAATCTATGCTCTATATTGGCGATAAATTTGATGCAGTACTTGCTCGTCAAAAACGCAGTGATCTAGTCTTCCACAACGGGTCGCCTCTCAGTCGCAAGGCAGGTCCCGTTGAAATCGGTCCTATCTACGAGACGACAGATGGCGGCAGAGGCGAATACGAATACATAGATAAGATTGTGGAGCCCTTCGTGAGATATGAGTATATGATAAGAGTTGAGAATTCTATAGGATCTGCAGACAGTACCTGGGTGGGCGTTTCTATCCCTGAGGCCCCGCCTACTGGTGTTCTGCCGCCTGAAATAGCTAAGGTATATGAGACTGGTATTCGTTACTCTTTTTTGTATTTCTCTTACTATTATTTATCTTGCTACTTTCTTTGTGTTTTTATTATCAGTATTTATCTTGCTACTTTCTTTGTGTTTTTATTATTACTATTTATCTTGCTACTTCCGATGTGTTTCTAAAAACTTTCTATTATTAGTATCAATCTTTATTTACTAAGTGAAAGACTTTCAGGCTAATCTATCGCTGCTTATACCCCAAAAGGGTTTGTTAGTATTGGTTGAGCCATATGAACATAATCCGGCAAAACAGGATGACTTATTGATGCCCTTACACATGTTCTATTATAGGAAATAAAATCTCATTGTTCTACCAAATATCTTAAAGTTTCACTGAGATGGTCAGTATTAATTTAATTATTGCGCATTATTTCATATTTAGGAAATTATAGAAGTCAACTAAAACACCTGCAAATATATGGCTTATTGTACAAACGCTGTCGCAATTTAAACTAAAAAACATGAAATGTAAGGTTTAAGAATGTAAAGAATTCATACTAATACGTAGGACTAAATTAATTAAGTCATTATCATCATCATCTTCCTCCCACCCATCCCAGTTTAACTAGGGTCAGGATACGAATAGACCTTCTCCACTCCTTTTTATTACGTATCATATCATTAGTCATTCCCTAATTTTCCATTCGTTTGAACAATTTTGTAGCAATTTCTGGAACCAAGACGTTCACTAACCGAATACCCTTTCTGACGTTGATTTCGATCTTAGAAATAAATAAATAAAGTAAGATTTTTTAATTATGGCAGATTGACGGTAGATCAGATTGTCTGCTGATACGCTGGAATGCTCCGCTGAAGCCCAATGGCATCATCCACACCTATCAGCTGAGCAGGAACGACTCAGTGCCTCTCAGCTTCTCCGCCAACGACATTCCGGAGCACAGGGACTGCGGACTGAGTCCTTGGACTCTCTACTCCTACACCCTGACCGTGTGCACTGGTGGAGGTTGCTCCGTGAGCTCTCCAGCTCTTGCCACCACATCTGAGGGAAGTCTTCCAGGCGTTAAGCCGCCAGTCATAACCGTGTTCAACTCAACAGCAGTGCAGATAGAGTGGGAAGTGCTTCCGGATAACAACGGTCAGAAGTATTACCAGGTTTTGGTTGATGGTAGAGTGGTTTACACGGGATTAGATTCAAGGTTTGCGGTCGGTGGTCTGGAACCCGCCAAGTCGCATTCGTTTCTCATCCGAGTCTGCTCGTCGAATGTCTGCTCGGAGAGTCCTGTGGTAAACAGAACACTTTCAGAGGACTTGCCGAGTGGCATGCTTCCTCCATTTCTACTGGTGACTAGTTCCAGATCGATTGAGGCCAGGTGGAGGCTGCCGATAAACCCTAATGGAAAAATTCAGTACTTTGAGCTGAGAAGGAACAGCACCCTGGTTTACAGCGGTCTATCCATGCAGTTCACCGACGTTGATCTACATCCGGGAACTATCTACTCTTACACCGTGACAGCCTTTAATTCACGAGGTGGCGCCACTAGTGACGCTGCCATGGCAACCACATATCAGTACTCACCTGAGGGACTGAGTCCTCCAACACTTCTTGTTCTTTCTTCATCATCAGTGGAGGCAAGATGGACGCCACCTCTAAATCCTAACGGTCAGATAAGAAACTATACGCTGTACGTTAACTCCCTGGCGGTGCACACAGGGTTAGAGCTCGTACATATAGTGACGGGCCTCTCTGCCTGGACCAATCACACGTTCCGTGTCGGGGCCTGCACGTTATTAGGCTGCGTGATTAGTGACCGGGCGATAGCTGAAACGTTTCAGGCACCGCCTGTTAACCTAGCGGCGCCGATTTTAAAGACATTGGCTGCGGGTTCAAACGTTAGTCTGGGTGTGTTGATAGAATGGTTGTCTCCCGAGAAACCAAACGGTGCTATCACGAGATACGAGCTTCATAGGAGAGTAACACCTACAAATGGCAGTGAAGGTAAAAATGTGTTATAATATGTTTTATATCAATCCAATAATGATCTTAACACACGTTATTATTACTACTTTTAGTTCGATATTTACTTTTATAATGCCTCATGTTTAATCCGTTAGGCAATTTAGTCAATTTTTCGTCTAAAAAGTCCAGTGAATGTTCGAGATTTTATTCACAGATCAGCGTGGCCGAGAACAGAACCAATGATAGTTCAATTCACTTCAGGATCGGTCATTAAAAACTTTGTGGCGTTACCTGACGCCTCTTACTACTGTGCTGTTGAGACATTATGGTTCGCTCGTAGTCCCCCTTATTTTAGCTTCTGGTGCTGAATGAGACATTCGAGACCTACTGAGATATCCTGGACATATCCATTCTAGTTTGCCGTATGACTACCAAGTTTCACATCTGCGCAGACTTTAGATGGTTTTATCTTGTTTAAGTTTTGTTTTACTACATATATACACAATAATCTCTAACTTTCTGTCTGAAACGAATTACTATTTATTACGATATTTATTTCATAAATATCTGTATTCGTAATTTTATCGAGAAAAAATTAATGGTTTTCCCTAGCGAAGCTGATTGTAACTCCCTATGGTTCGTTTTTACTTTAATTGAACATTTTTTTAATTAAGTGATTATAACAATAGATACTTAATAAGCTCATTATCAAATTTTTCACTGTTCGCTGTTAATTGTTTGCGCTCAGGTACTGCCTCGCTCATTTATACTGGATTGAATTTGCAACACACTGATCGAGATGCTAGTCTGCTTCCATTCACGAGTTACGACTACAGTGTAACAGCGTATAATTATGAGGGACAGGTGAGCAGTCCATGGGCTTCAGTGCTCACAAGTGAGGCTGCTCCAGTGGGAGTCCAAGCACCAGTAGTGATGGTAAGTTACCAGTAGTGATGGTAAGTTATCTGCTACCAGTAGTGATGGTAAGCTATAAGTGGTGATGGTAAGTTATCTGTTACCAGTAGTGATGGTAAGTACCAGTAGTGACGGTAAGTTATCTGTTACCAGTAGTGACGGTAAGTTATCTGTTACCAGTAGTGACGGTAAGTTATCTGTTACCAGTAGTGGCGGTAAGTTATCTGCTACCAGTGGTGTTGGTTAGTTATCTATTACTAGTAGTGATGGTAAGATATCTGCTACCAGTAGTGATGGTAAGTTATCTGTTACCAGTAGTGATGGTAAGTTATCTGTTACCAGTATTGATGGTAAGTTATCTGTTACCAGTATTGATGGTAAGATATCTGTTACCAGTAGTGATGGTAAGTTATCGGTTACCAGTAGTGATAGTAAGTTATATCTGCTACCAGTGGTGTTGGTTAGTTATCTATTACTAGTAGCGATGGTAAGATATCTGCTACCAGTAGTGATGGTAAGTTATCTGTTACCAGTAGTGATGGTAAGTTATATGTTACCAGTATTGATGGTAAGTTATCTGTTACCAGTATTGATGGTAAGATATCTGTTACCAATAGTGATGGTAAGTTATCGGTTACCAGTAGTGATAGTAAGTTATCTGTTACCAGTAGCGATGGTAATTTATCTACTGAATTGAATCGTATCATAAATGATAAATTAATCAGTAGTTTAACCCCGGGTGGTTCTGTGCTGTAACCATGGTTACCGTTACTGCCAAAATATTAAACAATTATTAAACTGTTTCACTGATCCAAAAACTCGTTAAACATATGAAGGACCATTTGATAATCTACTACTTAAGTTTACGATTTTAGCAATGATGCATTTTTTTAATCTGTCATTTAAACTACTTTAAAAGCCTTTATTTTTCGTATTTGTCAATTTCCAAGTGAAGTAATGATATGGATACTTGTGCCATACGGATACTTCTCTTGAGACTGCTTAACCAACTTCGTATAGCTTGTAAAAGAGCTCTACGACCTTTCTTAAGTCTCACCCGGTTTAGCCATGCTAATGATGTGTACAATACAATGTTATGCATTTACGACATATATATATATACATGTATTTATATATATATAAATATATATATATATATATATATATATATATATATATATATTGCTTATTGTATTGCTAAGATCACTTCTAAACCTGTAACCATAATTAAAGAATGTCTGTTAAACGTGCACATTTTATTTAGTAAGTCAGTATCTACAGTTCGTTAGGCGGCAAATAGTTGTATGACATTAGTCGATCATAATTGATAATAGTTATAATAGTTGTCAAGAGGAGATTGAAATGAGTATAGGAAAATTGACAGTGTTATACGATTTCTAAGCCTAGTTGTTACATAATAATTAAGCTAAATCAGGTTTATTTAAGAAATCAATTAGGCCTACCTGTATAAACTAGGCCTAAAGCTGAATTTGGTTTAGCTTTTTAGGTTTATTTAAAAAATCAAATACCTGTGTAGACTAGGCCTAAAGCGGAATTAAGTTGTATTGGATTGTTACGTCTGGTTATTGCAGGACTTAGGCTCTCGTTGGGTCAGACTGACCTTCCCATCGCCCTCCCGTCCTAACGGTCACGTCATACAATACAACGTCTACGTCAATGGAAATCTCGTTTGTCTACTTCATTTCTTATTTATATTTTTTATAAAACTTATCATAAATATAGAATCGCAATCATGATGTAAGTTTTTCTATTATAATTATTCTTCCATCCTACTCCGTTTTCTTCTCTAGTTTAACTATTTTTCTATCATGTATTTCGCTGTATCTATTTATACATTGGCCTATGCTCGCAATATTCATACAGTAATTAGTCATGATGTCATGGGATTCTAGTGAGACCTTCGCCGACAGCTTCAGATTAGTATGGAAGTAAAAATAGTATAGCAATTAATTTAATCATATCTTTATTTTAATCATCTTACGATGAATAAAATAAAGATATGATTTAAAGATATAGTACAAGCATACATGTACTTGTGCAAAGCCTTTAGTTTGATAAAAATTAAAGTCTTCGGTTAAAACTTCAAATGGAGTTTAACTTCGATTTCTTGTCACGAATGCCAGTGACGTGGAGAGCACTGAATTGAAACTACTCACCACCTAATTCTATATAATTATACGCCTAGCCGAGCATGACCCTGGCTTAGTCTATATATAATTAGTCATAGACTCTCTAGATATCGTCATGACACTGGCTCAGCCTAAATGCAATTAGTCATAGCCTATCTAGATATCATAATGACCCTGGCTTAGCCCATATACAATTAGGCATAGCCTATATAGATATCATAATGACCCTGGCTTAGCCTATATACAGTCAGTCATAGAATACCTTGATATCATCTTCAAGTATTCTTGTGGTTTCTCTATTTCAGACTCTTAGATCCACTTCCCCCCAGGCTGAGGTGACGGCGCTCAGGCCCCTGACGGACTATCAGGTTCACGTCGAGGCCTGCACCAGGGCGGGCTGCTCCTCGGGCCCTGCCGTCACCGTCAGAACCCTCTCTGAGGTCCCTCAAAGTTTTCCTCCTCCGATCATCACCAACATCACTTCATCATCTCTCATCATCACCTGGCTGGATCCAAACATCACTAACGGTAACATCATCAGGTAAAGCTTTGTTTAGTTGATTCATTACTAGCTATCTGCTGTTTATGAAAATTTAATCAGAAAAATTCTGTTTAATTTATCCAGTATTATACTGTAGCTCACGGCTTCACGTTTTATTTTTTCTCGTCATTCGGTAACAGACATGCCCTGATCTTCTCTTTTATCGATGTGTGTGTATTTTACAAAACTCTTTTTAGATTATCTATGAGGGTGTATTTTACAAAACTAGTTTTAGATTATATATCTATACTAGCTTTAGAAACTTGATGCGTGTGTATTTTACAAAACTAGATTTAGATTATCTATGAGGATGTATTTTACAAACTACTTTTAGATTATTGATGCTGCCATATTTTACAAAACTAGTTTTAGATTATCTATGAGGGTGTAATTTACCAAACCAGTTGTAGATTATCTATGAGGGTGTATTTTACAAAACTAGTTTTAGATTATTGATGCGTGTGTATTTTACAAAGGTAGTTTTAGATTATCTATGTTGATATATTTTGCAAAACTACTTTTAGATTATTGGTGAGGCTGTATTTTACAAAACTACTTTTAGATGAATGATGCTGCTGTATCTTACAAAACATAAAACTAGTTTTAGATTATTGATGAGGTTGTATTTTACGTAACTACTTTTAGATTCTCGATGTTGGCGTATTTTACAAACTAGTTTTAGATTATTGATGCGAGTGTATTTTACAAAACTAGTTTTAGATTATCTATGAGGGTGGCGTGCCCCCAGCCCTACAGCGAGACCCCGGGGTGCACTGAGGGGCCGTGGCGGGTCCTCATCGACAGTCTGCTACATAGCGCCCTGGTCAGAGACCTCGAACCCTACACGCGCTACATGTTTGAGGTCAAGGCTCGTAATGAAGCAGGATACATGGATCCCGGATCAACTGCCACAGCCATCACCCTGCCGGCCCGTATGTAGACTACTCTCAGTGGTGTTCATGAGTCTGTGAGCCATTATATTCATGTTAAATAATGTAGTTCTGTTAAGTAATATAATTCTGTTTACTAATATAATTCTCTTAATACTGCTTGTGCTAATTGAAATGAAATTCCACTTCCAATTCGAAATATATGTATTCTGTTATCATTTATTACTAAGTATAAAAGCCATTTAATAAATTGTTGGTAAGAATATTCGTTACACACTACATGGGTATATATAGTGTACACATATACACACCACATGTGTATATGTGTATACATGTAGTTATATTGATTATATTTGTATCATCTTGCCTGACTGTTCTTAGCACCTGACCGGCACTGTTTAGGGTCTCGTATCTTTTCTGCAAAACACTAGAACGAGCGAGAGAGAGAAAGAGAGAGAGAGAGAGAGAGAGAGATACAATTTTAATCTAGCATACGCATATACAAATATAAGTATAAGTAAACAAGAACTTCACACAGATCGACGGCTGATTTTTCTTGTTTTTTTTGTAGCTCCTGTATACAGACTCGACCCTCCAGTGAGGGCTTCGTTACATGGAAACGACTTTATCCTCGTCAACTGGACGAACAGCTTTTCTATAAATGGACCGCTCCAGTACTTCCAGTTATATATGGATGGACAGGTGGCGTATACTGGACCAGCAACCACTACAACTGTGGTCCTACAGCCGACCAACCGAGGTATCTGTTTGACTACTTTACATGTATTTATTTATTTATTTATTTTTCATTTTTGTTACGCACTTGTTTTACTCACGTGATACAATATTCTTGTTTATGCTACTGATCATTTTTTAGGTTTCTTATATATTTAATATATAATATAGTTCGTATTTTGTCAATCCATGTGATCTTTTCCTTTCTTCTCCATAGCCACATTTCGAATGATTCCAGTTTCATAATATCCCCCATTCCAGTTTCATAATATCCTTCATGTGAGACATGAACGTTAATCTTAACGTCCATTTTTCACAACCATACAGGAGCGTGGTCTTCATTTCACATTCATGCCATGAATCTGATTCTTTTATGTTCTATAAATTTGTTTGACCTATTTTAGCAAGTTAAACAAAGAAATAACGACATTTTTCAGCAGAATTTCTTTTACAATTATAATATCACAAAATAATCTGTATTGTTTTCTCCACTGGTTGCTGGTTGATATTTCAGTCTACCGGTTCACTGTGAGTGTAACAACTGAGCGAGGGCAGGCAAACTCTACAGAAATCTTATTTGATCCTCTAACTCATGAGATCAAAGGTCAGCTAAACTACTAAGTCAACTCTTCCACCTCATCTATCGTACAGCATTGAAGAAGAAGCTAATGTTAACGTCAGTTTCCTCACTCGAAAACGATGTCAGTGACAGGGGAACCCAGGATTTGAATCCCGCACATACTGATCCGCGGTCGAATATCTTACATTAGTGTACTTGAGATATATCGCATTATATCAGGTACAAGTAGCACTTTTGTATATTAAATAATTAAATAATTAGTATATTAAAATGCTAAATATTGTGGATTTGTATTTTATCCGATAATTTCCAAATATCACCACAATATTTTCCAAAACGTATACAAAAGAGGGTCTATTCGTATTCCAATTTCCAACCCTAGTTAACTGACTGGGATTCAGGGAAAGATGATAATGATTATGACTATGACGATGACGATGACGATGATGACAATTACGATGACGATGACGACGACTACGACGACGACGATGTATCCTATAACTATATCTCATAAGTATCGTATTGTATCTCAGCCACCACTGTATCGCCCATCTCATCTGGTAACTCCTCCATTCCACTGCATGAGCGCACCTGGTTCATAGTCCTGATGGGCATCCTGGCAGCCTTGGTCTTCCTCACCCTGCTGCTCTGCTGCATCGCCTGCTGGTACTGCTGTCGTCGCTCCTCCTACGCCCGGGAGAAGCCGTTAGTCGAACTCACGACCCCTGCAGAGCAGGCCAAGTCCCTTCCCTTCCAGTTCTTCGGTCCCACGAGAAGAGAGAGCGCAGTGGAGTCTTATCTACAGGTAAATGATGAAGTAAACTGGCTGGAGCCATTGGCTAAGTCGGTAAGATACTCGACCGCGGATCAGTAGGTGCGGGGTTCAAATCCTGGGCTCGTCCGTCACTGACATCGCTTTCGAGTGAAGAAACTGACGTTAACCGTACATTTATCAGCTTTTAAAAGCTCTTATACTATTGTTTTGTTTCATGTGAAATTTGATGTAATTCGATAATGGGCTTTGATTCCAGAATAAATCATGTATTCTTACAGTGCTGGAAAGTAGTGCTTCTCACAAAGTTCTCTTGCAAAATATGTTTCTGCTCAGAGAGATAAATGACGATTTTGTCATTATGCTCCTGATTTTGTGAGGTCTTGATTTCCTCTTTCAATGATTTGATTTGTAAGAGTATGGGTATTTCTAATTTTGTTTATAATTATCTCTAATGTTCGTTAAAATCCTGTCTGTAATTATTATTATTAATTATAAATAATTTATTATTATTATTAATTAGTAGAATTATTTTTTTTAGAATCGTACGTCTAATGTTCGTTAAATCCTATTATAATGCAAGTAATAATACATTAATATTTGCATTAATAATATACATGAACAAATATTCCTCAAGCAATCGAATTAGTAGTATTTAATACTATATTAAATTCAAATCGAGTCCCATCCAACAGCAGTTTACTTGTCATACTTTACTATTTGTCTTAGAACTCCTCCCCGGATCAGTCAGACAGTTCTCAGGAGTATTTCCGGTACAGGAACCCGTCCTTGACCTCTGTATCTAGCGGCGCAGGGTCCATAGGCTCCCGGGGAAGTCGAAGCACGATCAGCCTCATCGATACTCGACCGGTCAGGAAGGGTCACAGGCCCTCCGTCACCTGGGCGCCCAATCCTGATCCCTTGGGCTGGGACAACAAACCTTCTTATATGGTGAGTTAACTTTAGTACATTGTTGGAATCATTTCACATTGTAATCTTCTTCGACTTAACTGACATTAAAACGGGGATATATTCCATTTCTTCGAAAATATGCTTTAGGCACAAATTAATAAACTGGCATCTTTGACGTTACTTCCATTGTACTGTAATTTCTTCATATGCAAAATGCGATACAATATAGGCCTAATTTACATGTATTGAATTGGTTTCTCCAAAATCAATGCTGTGTGGTAGTTTTATCAGAAGTGTTTCAGGTGTTTTGACTTATTAGTATCGAAGATCTAACGCAAAAATTTTTATACAAAGCCAGCGATACTTAGAAATACTGGAGTGTAAATCTAGCTACTTAAAAAGTTTGCTTTATTCATTTGACACGTGTGCAATATAATATTTTCAATGCATTGGAAAGGCGGGATATATCACTGATTTATTTATCGTTGGTTTAGTGGGATTAGTACATACATGTAGATAGTGGTATAGATTGGAAGAACGAGTATTGAATGAAAATCTTTGAATTAAATGAAGAGTCTTTGAATGAAAAATCCCCTAGGTTCCCAGAGTATCGTTTCAACCTTCATAGCTTAGGACGTGCTCGGCCGAACTAGTTTTACTTCACAAACATGACTAATGTCTGCAGAATAGAACCCACCAGTCGGCCGAATTCCATTAAAATTAGAAAATCGGCCACACTTGTTCTGCAGCTGCGGTAGTTGAGCGAGTGCGACTTACGCTAAAAATTCTTTTATAGATAATTTGACTTATTGACTGGCTTTCTTTACATAGGTTAATAATTTGATTTGAGTGCTGGTTTTCTCAACTTTGGTACATAATTAGATTTTTTGGCTAATTTTTATTTGTTTTTCTCGCTGAGTAACAGAGTGAATTAACTTTGGTAGATAATTAGATTTTTCGGCTGATTGTGATTTGTTTTTCTCGCTGACTGAGACCGAGTGACTGAGGGATTGACCCACCTGATTGATTGATTAGTCAATGTACGCTTGATTAAGCGATTATATGATTGATTGATTTTAGTTTGCAGAAGAAGATGACGAGACATTAAGTGATAGGCCGATCAGTGTACTTAAGGAGCATACAATGTTTACAGATACCCACGTCTGACATTCAGTCAGGTCAATTCCAAATGTCACAGTCTCTCCTTTCTGCTTCAGAGCCTGCTTTAGTCTGATTCTCGGGAAGGAATTGAAGTTCTTGTTTGGTAAATTCGACAATCGCTCGGATATCACACAAGAAGCCAATGGAATTGCATGTTGTACTGGATTATATTTTCTTGATGGACTGAATGATCAGCTGTTGTACAATCGATGAGTTATATGATCAGATGTTGTAAAATCAATGAGTTGTTTGATCAGATGTTGTAGAATCAATGAGTTGTTTGATCAGCTGTTGTATAATCAATGAGTTGTATGATCAGATGTTGTATAATCAATGAGTTGTTTAATTTGCAATTTTATGATCGATGTGTTATTTGATTAGCTGTTTTGTGGTTGTGTAATTATATGAGCAGCTGATGTATGTTTGCGTTGTTTATATTGTAGCAGCTTGTGTTGTTGCGGTTACGGATATGATGGAGAATGTCAATAAATCACGAGTTGATATGATTTGACTGAGATTTAATAAATTCCCTGTTATATATATATATATATATATATATATATATATATATATATATATGTACATTATTTAGACATCAAACAATATAAAAAATATATATACTATCGCCACTGGAGCCAGTATCGAGCCAGTATCGCTACTATCGCTAGAGCCAGTGACGATGTCGGTAAGTTATCACGACCGCGGATCAATATGGGCGGGGTTCAAAGCCTGGGCTCTCCCGTCACTGACATCGCTTTCAAGTTAAGAAACTGACGATAACATTAGCTTTTCCAGGTCTTTTATACGAAACAATAAAATATCGTACAATAAATCGAGTCTTTTGATTTTGGCCACTCGAGTTTTTTGGCCTCAAACAGCATATTTCTTCTCCTACCCATACCTCTGGTCACATTCTTGATCTGTTAATTACCCGTGACATGACTAAGTTGATTGACTTCGGAGTCTCAGAGTTGTCATTGTCTGATCGCAGTGCAATTTTCTGCAAATTGCCTGTGGTCATTAACTCCCTTTCTTATAGAACTATTAAAAGCTATCGTAAACTCTCCTCCATCAATATTTTTTCATTTTCTGCCGATATTATGGCTTCTTCATTATATTCCAATCCAACTTCAACTGTTGCTAATTTTACACAACAATTTCACTTTGTGCTTTCGTCTTTATTAGACAAGCACGCTCCTCTCTTAACTATTTCTTGTCGCTCCAACCCGAGAAAGCCCTTTATTTCTGATGAAATTCTCGTACAAAAATCCTTACGTGCCAAACTAGAATCAAAATATAGGAGAGAAGAGAAAAATCCTCCTGAAATGCAAAACCCCACGATCAAGGCTAACTACGTTAAACAACGTAAGTTAGTTGATCATATGATCTCCTCCGCCAAGAGTTCTTAATTTAAGAACTTGATCTTGCAGAATCAAAACTGTCCCAAAAAAACTTAGGGGAACTCTTGATTCACTGCTTGGTCGCTCTATCCCTAAGTCACTTCCAAATTCCAATTCTCCTTCTACTATTGCCAGCAATTTTCTTAATTTCTTTGATGACAAAATTACCAGACTCTGTTCTTATATAACTCCCTGTCCTGAGACTATTTCATATCCGTCTATGCCAAATCCTCCTCTGCTGTTAAATTTTAAACCTGCTTCTCTTGAAGAAATCCGTCATCTAATACTCTGTTCTACCGACTCATCTTGATCGCTAGATGCCATTCCAACCAAACTACTTAAATCTTGCATTGATGCCCTCCTTCCTCCAATTACCCATCTGGTTAATCTTTCACTTTCTAAAGGCATTTTTCCATCTACTTTTTAAAATGCTGTTGTTTCTCCTCTACTTAAAAAGCAATCACTTCCTAAAGATGATCTTTCTAGCTATCGTCCCATTTCCAACTTTAATTTCATTTCCAAAATCTTGGAAAAAATAATCTACACTCACTTATGCAGCCATCTCGAATCTTTTCCTTCTCTGTCTTGTTTCCAATCTGCATATCGAAAGCTTCGCTCCACTGAAACTGCCTTACTCAGCATTCATAATGACCTTTGCTTAGCCTTAAACTCTCAAAAGGTATCGGCCCTTGTACTACTTGATTTTTCGGCAACCTTCGACACCATCGATCATAACATTCTTACCAGTAGACTTAAAACGTGCTTTGGTATCTCTGATTCCGCTTTTTCTCTGATCTCCTCCTATCTTTCTGGTCGCACTCAATCTGTTATTATAGACAATGAATGCTCTCCTGAACTACCTATTCGTCGTGGTGTGCCCCAAGGATCTGTACTTGGACCTTTACTTTTTTCCCTCTGCACTACCACACTCAGTTATGTTTTAGACAATTCTTCAATAAAATTTCACTTCTATGCTGATGATACTCAGCTGTACATTTAATTTTCCACCTCAGAATCTGACTTGAAATTGCAACACCTTTCATCTGTTCTTGACAAAGTTTATTCATGGTTTTGCAGTAATCGTCTCTCTGTCAACCCCTCTAAAACTGAATATCTTTTCAAGAATCGGCACTCCCCAGCAAAGAACCAAAATTGCTAATTCCTCCATCTATTTTCAAAATCTTGCTCTTACTCCTACTCCCAAAGCTAAAAACCTTGGTGTCATATTTGATGAAAATCTTGATTTTAAATCTCATATATCTCATCTGTCTGTCGTTCATCTTTCTTCCAGATCCGTCAAATTAGAAAGATACGGTCACCTCTTGATAATAATTCATTCATAAATCTTGCCAACTCAATAGTTCATTCTAGACTTCACTACTGCAATTCATTGCTATATGGTTTCTTCTCTCATGCGTTTGCAACGCGTTCAGAATACTCTAGCACGTGTTGTCTGTCGATCCTCCAGGCTTCAGGCCACCTCTAGTTCCTTGCTTAATAACCTTCATTGACTTCCTGTAGTTCAAAGAATTAAGTATAAAATTGCTCTGTTAACTTTCAAAATACTTCTTTTTGGTAAACCTTCTTACCTTTCTGATCTCCTAATCCAATATCAACCTTCTCGTAAGCTTCGTCCTTCTGATACCAAACTGCTCAAAATTCCTAATATTCTCACTTCGTTAGGTACACGTTCATTTTATTTCTCCGCTCCTACTGCTTGGAAATCTCTGCCTCCTGATCTTCGCTCATGTTCTACTGCTTCCACTCTCCGTTGTAAGTTGAAAACACATCTCTTCCCACCATAGATTTTATTTCATCTTGCCTGACTGTTTTTTTTATCACTGGACCGGCACTATTTAGGATCTTTTATTTCTCTTCAGCACGTGTTGTTTTTCAGATCGTTTGGGGTGAATCGATTTGTAATGGCATGTGATGGGGGGACGTCCCTGACATCATCCTTGTATGAGGAAACGGACGTTAAACCTTTATTTATTATTTATTTAAAGTTTTAACATCCCGTTCCACTGCCAAAGACTACAAGATGATCACAACATTATTACTGAAATACTAACATGGTAACTTATATGCAAGGTGCCCGTATCTGATATTTTAGAGATATCTTCAGCTCCTCAGAGGGCGCCGCTAGGTATGAATAGCGAGTGAGAGATCGCCGCCCTTCTCAGTCTCCCTTCTAACTGTCTGTCACATAAAGCAGTGGGCGAACAGACCTAGACAAAATATATTCAATATGCATGTATAGACCTACTGTAGATAGTATCAGACATTATTAATTAATAACTGAAACACCAATTATATTAGCCAGTACAAATTAACATGGATGAAGCCCCAAGCAGCTCAACGGATCGAACATTCCATCATTGCCTAAACTAATTAATACTTAATACAAAAATTAATTTAATTTACTTAATTAATAATTAATACATGTACAATAATGTCTTAGAGACGATCTCAAACGCAAGTAGCGGCGGGTTCTAGAATCACGATTAGAGCTGAAGGAGCAGGCCTGCGGTGGTCAGTATTCATGCCACCGAGGGCTAAGCTCGTGTAAATAGAATGGCAGAGGAGACAGTGGACAACATACTACACCGATTTCGCATGTCTGCATGGAATCCGCCATATAATAATAATAATAATAATAATAATAATAATAATAATAATAACACACATTATAGTGAAATGATGAACTACGTTGATATCTATCACTTTTAATACCACATGTTAAATCCGTTAGTCAATTTTGTCCATTTTCCGTGTAGTCAGTCCAGTGAACGTCCGAGATTTTACTCTCAGATCAGCGCGGCTGGGATTCAAATCCACGAGGGTTCAATGGAAAGTTTGTATGTACTACTTGACCTACATATGAACGACACGTGAGATATTGGAAAGCGAGCAACGAAGCGGATAGAATGCGAATTTTGTTCCTTCTACAAGTGTTTCAGCTTTCAAGTTTTCTGAATTTTCTGAACCAGTATAATTAAGCTATGTTAAGTCACTGGGCTATGAAGATGTGAGATATCTGGCAGCCCTGTTTTCAAGAAGAGGAATCAAGACTCAAATTGGTAAACAATTACAATAATAATAACTCTTGTTTATTAGTTCATTTCTATTGTATTATAAAACAAATTACTTTATTTTGAGTGTCTATAAAGAAGATGTGTCCTAAATGCGTGAAGGAAGAATATCCTGATAGGGTAGGTAATTAAATTCCTTGGCATGAACTGCATGTATAAAGATTCATAACGTAATAGTAGTCTAGTAATAGTAATTAAAGTATCACTAAATTAGTTTTAGACTCCAGCCAAACATTGTGACTTGGACCCTATCCCAACATCTCTTCTAAAGAAGTGTATTCACATACTTGCTTCTGCATTAACATTGATTGTTAATCTCTCCCTCTCTACTGGCATATTTCCTTGCGCTTTTAAGCTTGCAGTTATTACTCCATTGCTTAAAAAGCCCACACTGGATAAGGAATCATTGTCGAATTACAGGCCTATATCTAATCTGTCATACATATCTAGACTCACTGAAAGAATTGTTCTTCAGAGGCTTTCTACTCATCTCTCTTACAATGATCTATTTAATAAGCATCAAGCTTCTTATACAAAGCATCATTCAACTGAAACGGTGCTTCTATCTGTGTGCAATTCTATTGTTAATGCCATGTGCACGCAAGGCTTAACTGGATTATGTATGCTTGATCTTTCGGCTGCTTTTGATACCATTGATCACAATATTCTTCTGGAACGTCTTTCTTCCTGGTTTGGTGTTCGTGGAATTGTTCTTGATTGGTTTTCCTCCTATCTGACGGATCATTCTTTTAGTGTGAAAGTGATGGAGTACATCTCTTGCTTTCTCACTTAAAGTTTGGTGTGCCTCAAGGCTCCGTTCTTGGTCCTATCCTCTTTAACCTCTATACAACACCCTCAAGCTCTCTAATCTCTTCTCATTCTCTTGATCATTAACTATATGCTGATGACACTCAAATGTACACTTGTTTCACCCCTAACTCCTACTCTGATGCTGAACCCCTCCAGCAAAGTTTTCAGTCTAGATCCTCTTGGATGTCTGCTAATTTTTTGGCACTTAATCCATCTAAGACTGAATTCTTGTTGATTGGGACACCTCAACAGCTTCTGAAGCTGAATGGGAAAACGATCAAACTATTTACATCATTGATTTCAAAACAAGTGCCAAGGATAATTAGGTAACCTTTAAATAGTGAGTTTCATAAGAGGTGTTAAATCAAAATTCTGATGAATTTTCAAGGATATGGTACTTCATATTTCTTACTGTCAGCAAAAGTTAGACGTTAATCAGAAGCAGGCCTCCTGACCTTCTAGTATTCGACATTAATTTGTCAGATATACACTTTAGTGGATATGCATATTAATTCATTTTGAAAGAAAATTATAAATATTTGTAATTGTGCTCTCTATAATAAAATGAATTGTTTAAAACATATATGACTCATTAATTGGTTAATTTACAGGGTAACATGTGTAACAATGTAACATCAGAGTGATTAATTGCCTATTTTACAGGGTAACATAAGAGTGATTAATTGCCTATTTTACAGGGTAACATAAGAGTGATTAATTGCCTATTTTACAGGGTAACATAAGAGTGATTAATTGCCTATTTTACAGGGTAACATAAGAGTGATTAATTGCCTATTTTACAGGGTAACATAAGAGTGATTAATTGCCTATTTTACAGGGTAACATAAGAGTGATTAATTGCCTATTTTACAGGGTAACATAAGAGTGATTAATTGCCTATTTTACAGGGTAACATAAGAGTGATTAATTGCCTATTTTACAGGGTAACATATGAGTGATTAATTGCCTATTTTACAGGGTAACATGTAAGTGATTAAATGCCTATTTTACAGGGTAACATAAGAGTGATTAATTGCCTATTTTACAGGGTAACATGTGTTTAGAGGAGGGCTCATACTTTCAGAACTTCATAGCGTGTTCAGCATGTCAGGGTAAAGATGTTCTTGTTACTGAAAACAGGACCTGCTGCGAAGATGAAGATGGGGTTGAAAATATTACATATGAGCGTATGATACAGCTTCTCATTTCTAATCTATTTAGATTGTTTTAGGTGTTACCTTCTTCACATACTATCGATTGCTTAAAAAATAATTAAGTTCAATTTAGTAATAACCAATCAAAGCCAATTTGATGTCCTTTTCATACTATGAAAATTTGTGAATGTGATTCGCCAATCAATGATAGCCTACAATTTATCAATGATCAATAAGTAAGGTGTCTCTTTTACCATGTGATACATTGCCTTGAGGCAATGATGGAGGAAGCCATGGAAGACTTGGAAGAAGGAATAAAAGTAGAAGGGAATTTGTTACAAGATGTACGATTTGCAGTTGACCAAGGAATGGTAGCAGGCAGCGAGATTGGATTGCAGAAGATAAAGGATAGGCTGAATGATACGGCTCTAAGATATGGCATGAAGATTAATGTAACAAAGACCAAGGTTATGAGAGTGTCCAATGATAAAGGTGAAGTTAATATCACAATAAATGGTACGAAATTGGAACAGGTAAGGAGTTTCAAATATTTGGGTCATACTATAACCGATGATGGGAAATGTGAGACGGAAATATGCAGTAGGATTGCACAAGCAACAGCGGCCTTTGGTAGTAGAAAAGAACTATTAACAAAAAGTCTAAAGAAAGACACAAAGATAAAGATAGTGAAAACTTTGGTTTGGACCACGCTATTGTATGGATGTGAAACATGGACCTTAAGGAAGGAAGATATTAGGAAAGTGGAGGCTTTGGAAATGTGGATTTGGAGAAGAATGGAGAGGATTAGCTGGACTCAAAAGGTTACAAATGAGGAAGTCCTAGAGAGAGGTGGCACATAGACAGTTGATAAATGTATTAAGAACTAGGAAGACAAGGCGAAATTGGATAGACACATTCTACGGGGGAAGGTCTATTTAAAAGAGTTCATAGAAGGTAGATGGAGAGAGGCAAAAAAAAAAAAAGGAGGCAGGGGCAGGACCGAGGATTAGGTATGTTAGATGATTTAAAGACCCACTCGTATGTGGAAATGAAGAGGAAGGCAGAAGACAGAGAAGAGTGGAGGCGTTATGTACCATGGACCTGCCAGTAGGCAGTGCACTAAGAGAGAGAGAGAGATATATTGCCTTGAGGTAGTAACTACTAATATATTTTGTAATTATATTTTATGGGTCTTTTCGTGATTTAAATAGATGGCATGATTTATTTGATAAATTTGCCTGTTAATTCTTTTATAAAATTTTGACGATACATTTGCTTAGAATTATGTGGGATACAGGCGTAACATAATTATTAAAATATTTATTAGTTTAATTGAGACATCCTTGTAATGGCCCAAATATCCCAATCACACATTATGGACAGTGTAGTTCTCAAAAATATAAAAATATCACTAGGAAATTTTGTTTAAAAAAATAGCACTATACACCCTAAAACAATTATTAGCAGATTTTAATTCTTTAATGCATCTATTAAACCGTATTCTGTAATTAAGAAGAAGAGTATACAAAATTGCTGGACCAAATTCCAACAGAGCTGTTGTTAGACTACTGAGCTTTATTTGGCCTAAAATAATTTTAAACATTTACTATAGCATAACTAAAAATCATTCACTGAAACGAATGAAAACGAAGGCTATAATGCAATATCATTAAAGAACATAAAAATGCTTTAACAATTTTTGTTATAACTTTTTCATTTAATCTTTTCAATATTGGCATTGACATGCTGAGCTTTTTGTGCATTACTTTGTCTATATCTTTGGGTTCTATAGGTACTCAGTTCAAATCCAACTCACTGATGAACCTTTTTCTTAAATATTGACATCAGATAAAGCAGTGGACCGATTGTTGTTCATGTTGGCTTTGGCTCGTGGAGCTTCAATATTTGCTCTGATGGTGATATGATTTGTTTTTTATTGTGTTCAGATGTTTGCAAGAACTGTAGTCACGTGATAGCCAGTCATTCATGCTCTTTCAGAATTGAGGATCAGTTTCAAGTGAGAGTTTTTATCAAATAGATCATATTTATCAATATGTCGTGTGTATTATTCTATCATCATCATCATTTTCCTTAATTTCCAGTTTAACTAGGGCCGGGATACGAATAGACTTGATCCATCATTTAAGTTTTTATAGCAATTTCTGGAGCCTAGGCGCTCACCAACCCAATGCACTTTCTGCTGTTGGTTTGGATCTAGTTTTTATGTCACCTTCTACGACACGTGCATATTTACAGGGTTTGTCTATTCTTCCAACAACCCGGACAAAACACGGAGACGTGTGAATTATTATAATGTTCAGTTATTTTTCTAACTTCAAGACATGCATTTCTTCATGTAGTCTGATATAGGTTGCAATACTATAAGTAATTATATCATTACATTGTATTGTAACATCATTAACATTGCTATCGACAGCCAGGGGCAATATCAATAAGACATCCGACCGCAGATCAATACATGCTGAGTTCAAATCCTGGGCTCCTCCATCACTGATATCGCTTTCAAGTGATGAAATTGACGTTAATATCAGCTTTAACTGAGAGATGTGCCTAAAGTCTTTTCCTTAAGGCATGCACTAATGCTTAGCAGATTAACGTTAGTTTTGTCAATTTTCATTTTAAAAATACAAAATAGTTGAGAAACGAGCGACTCAGAGTATCTGAACTTTATTCAAATTTCATTTGTGATCAAGACGCTTAATTGAAGTTTGCCAAGTGATTCAACTAACTTTATTAATATTACAATATGAAATGAATTGCCTGTTGTTCATTTTAGGAGTATGAGATGTCGTGTCTGTTGTGTGGCAATGCTGAGGATAGTCGCAGCGTCATGCCATGTGATCCTAGGCAGCAACCCATGTATCTCTGACGTCGCAGTATCATGCAGTGTGATCCTAGACAGCAACCCATGTATCTCTGACGTCACAGTATCATGCCGTGTGATCTTAGGCAGCAACCCATGTATCTCTGACGTCACAGTATCATGCCATGTGATCCTGGGCAGCAACCCATGTATCTCTGACGCCACAGTATCATGAAACAACCCACTTGTCTCTGACGTCACAGTTTCATGCTGCGTGATCCTAAGCAACGAACCATAGATCTCTGACGTCACTTTGTCTATGTGGGTTCATCGTCTGACTAAGAACTGACTGTTATCATCATCTTATTATATCTTGATGAAGTTAGGTTTTGCTTGGGGGTACTTGCAAATGAATCATGTGTAAAGGGGTAATGTGTAAAAAGTATGATGAAAACCTTGTACCTTGTAGTGTATAATAAAAATTTTAAAACAATTGGCTGAGTGATTTTGTTCATGTTCAATTCTAAAAAAAATATCCGCTATTTCAATAGTAGGACTTTGCTGGGAATTTTGTATATTTACTTGGTCATGACTTAAAGAATATGCTTTACACTAGTAAGACTGCTATTGATACTGAGCGGGATAATTAAAGACTTCTATGATTGTGCAGGAACTGAATGCGAAGGAGAACCTTACTCCACTCTCTGCTGTCTCTTCTCTCTTTAAAACATTTCGTTCTTTACGGGTTACTGTACAATGGAGGTCCGTGGGGAATACAAAATCATGTACCATTTCTCTAATCGCTCCTTTCATCCCATGGCACACTTGTATGATTTGAAATTGTCAAAAACATGCATGTCTTGGCTCCATATTATTTACTTGCATTGCGCTTTTCCAGTGCCCTTAGTTTCTTTCTTAAAACGGCTCCATTGTTTAACAAAATAATTAAATATCAATTGTTTAACGTCCCGTTTATACAAAGATGATGTCAGGAATGTTCGTAATAGAGTATCAATGCGACATCTACAAACTAATCATTTTGGTTTTCAATCTTTCTGGTCCAATTGTTTGTCCGTGTGTTCACTTTGTTATTATTATATTATTAGTATTGTTGTTATTTATTTTTTGTTATTGTGTTCACTTTGTTATTATTATATTATTTTTATTGTTGTTATTAATTTTTTGTTATTGTGTTCACTTTGTTATTATATTATTATTATTGTTGTTATTAATTTTTTGTTATTGTGTTCACTTTGTTATTATTATGATTATTGTGGTATGGACTTTGGTGTGAGTGTGTTCACCTTGGTTATAGTTATATTATTTATGTGTTTGTTATTAATTTTTTGGTATTGTGTCCCACTTTGTTATTATTATATTATTATTATTGTTGTTATTATTTTTTTGTTATTGTGTTCTCTTTGTTATTATATTATTATTATTGTTGTTATTAATTTTTTGTTATTGTGTTCACTTTGTTATTATTATATTATTATTGTTGTTGTTATTAATTTTTTGTTATTGTGTTCACTTTGTTATTATTATATTATTATTGTTGTTGTTATTAATTTTTTGTTATTGTGTTCACTTTGTTATTATTATATTATTATTATTGTTGTTATTAATTTTTTGTTATTGTGTTCACTGTAGAAGGTAGAATAAACTAACCGTTTAAGACGTTTATCATTAAAGTCGGCTAACCTGGAAAGGCTCTGCGAAGAAATTTTTAAAGTCATATTTGCCAGAGTTAAAGGCTGCATTAAAGATCAGGGCTTTTCCTTCGTGATTGGATCTACTAAAAATAGTAGATAAAGTAATAAGTAGATAAAGTGCTCTTGAAGATACTAAAGAATGAAAAACTGGTTAGAAATATGTGTCTTTGGCCGGTCATAAAGCAAAGGACTAGAGAGAGAGAGGCTTTTTCGGTTTGTTTAATTGATAACTGTAATTATTTGTAACCATTTCCTGTTACTCATATGAACGAAATGAACCTCATTTAATTACATTTATATTTTGCCCTTGTTAGTTGCTATCGTAATTTTAGTAATTTCCACTCGATCTTCAAATGCCAGTTTGATGGCCTAATGGACAGCACGCGTGCCTGAGAAGCAGGAAGTCATCGGTTCAAACATCGGCCTGATAGTCTCTGACAGTATCCGTTTATATACGAAACGAGAGGTTAAACCAAGCTTTGCCTTTGAAATCTATCACAATATATCTACGCTCTGCTCGAAGACTCTTTATTCTCAATAGAGGAATGTATCAAATCAACTATCCAAACATCAATTAACTTGCACCGATTAAGAATTTATATTACTGTATGAGCTTTACAGCTGTGTTTTAAGTGAGCCGGCTATCATAGTAGTCTGGTGTGCATGGAACGTCCAATATGAACGAAACGCAAAATTAGTCGTTTATATGCTACTTGAATTGTAACCTCTAATAGCCTGTCTATGGTTACTGATTGTTGCATTCATTTGAATTTACGATGGCTCGGATAGTCACGTTTCTTACTTAAGATTAATATGATGTGATTATAATGTGACTTATTTGTCTTCTCTCCCTCAAATATGTCGAATAAGCCTTATTAGCGCAATTGAACAGGCTTTACTATATTTACGAGTGTTCCAACGATTTTCGATACCCAAGCAGAAATTACACGAATGCTTATCCGTATTTTTCTATTTCATACAGATATAATTTAAAGTCATATGCCGATGACATGTAGCCTATAGTTTGTAGCGTAACCTACATTGTCAAACGAGATAATCAGAAGGCATTTTGCGAATACCTCTAGATTTGCATCGCTGAAAACTGTGTAGCATGGCTCTAATTAAGAAGTTAAAGGATATGTGCTCAATTAAAGCTTATTAGCAATCTATTCGTGTCAGCTGATGCTGCGAGCTTGAATTTAATCGCAGTCACCATCATGAAAACGTTGTCACAAAAATCATAGTTGGGCCTACTACTAGTAGCCTTAATGTTTCCTACGCAGTCATGTAAGCCCTACTACTGTTGTATCCTGGTGTCTGACTTCTGAAACTAGGATGTTATAATGATTGAGGGTATCTTCTATCTCTGGAGTATATATATATATATATATATATATATATATATATATATATATATATATATATATATATATATATATATATATAACTTTTACAGTATATACAGACTGCGTCAAAAAACTTGACCCCCAACATAACATTTTCTTTAACTTTGGTATCTGATGTCTCTTTATCATGCAAATTTTAGCGATAATACATGATCCAATTCTACACACATGCTGAAAAATTCAAGGAAATATATCAACCACAATTCGAGTTACAGATCCTTTTGCGCGTTGCCCCTACCTCTTATAGGTTCTCCAAGCAGTTTGTCACCGAACACTCCTGATTAGAGCCCTTCATTGATTCTTTGTTTTGGTAGTAGCAATCATGCGAACAGATGCGGCAGAAACCCATAGTACTTGAGATATCTGACGTGTATTACGACTTGTTCCAGTCTCTCCTTCCTGAGAACCAATTAGTTTCTCAACAGCAACAATATTACCAAGAATTCTGACACTTTTGGGCCAGCCACTGCCCTCTTTTCTCCCAGTTGCTCTCTCTCTCTCTCTCTCTCTCTCTCTCTCTCTCTCTCTCTCTCTCTCTAGGCAATCTTCGGACAAGTACTCTTTTAATAGTTGACAAGGACCATCCTTTCAGCGGATTTGCTTGCTTTATTCTTTTCAACCCGTAATCTCGCTCATGGAGTATTTGTATCCGCAACTTATAGTGACTTATAATGGTAAACTGCTTAACGAATCAATAAGAAAGAGGTAGGGGCATGGCGCAAATTTATCTGTAACTCGAAATGTGGTGCATATATTTCCTTAAATTTCTCAGCATATATGTAGCATTGGACCATGAATAATCGCTTCAATTTATGTGATAAATGGACATCAGATACCAAAGTTCTAGAAAATTTTATGTAGTAAATCTCTAAAAGGTTAGGGCATGGCGCAAAAAGATGTGTAACTCGAATTTCGGTGCATATTTTTCCATCACTTTTCAGTATATGTGTACAATTGGACCTTGAATAAGTGCTTAAATTTACATGATAAAGACACATCAGATACAAAAGTTATAGAAAATTTTCTGTAGGGGGTCAGATTTTTTGACGCAGTCTGTATATACGTGTGTAGAACTTGTCTATATATATATATATATATATATATACAACTTTTCTAGAGGCTTTCTGTTAAATTGTACCTATTATGGTATGAAGTGCACAATAAATTTCATGTACTGTCTAACGTGAAGGTTAAAAATCAGAGCAGGTCGCTAATTGAGACATCATAGATATGTTACGTTTAAGTACCCACTTCCTCTTACAGATGAACTATCTTTAGTGTGATCTACCGCAAGCAACAAGACTAACGACCGTAAGCTAATATCTGTTTGTTTGAAGACTCATTTAGAATACTGAGCAATATCAAAATTTGCAAAACTGCATGTAGCCCTAATGAAAAACGAACTGCAGGCTTCGCTTAAGAATTTAAATTAACACCCTATGGACGTACTAATCATATAATATATTATATGGCATATAGATTTAATTGTAGATTGCCAATTTTGGTTTGGCTGGCTTGGCAATGAGTGACGTTGCATGGTGCATACCGCAGTGCACGACCCCTGGTCTGAATATATATATATATATATATATATATATATATATATATATATATATATATATATATATATAATCTCATATCTGTTCAATCTATATGTCTAGGACTGTCTGGAGCCGACAGTTTGTATATATAGCATGAAGAAGTACAAAATTTTAGTTGGCAGTGCGCTGTGTTTGCCAACTGGCAGATCCATAGTATATAACATCTTCCACTCATCTCAATCTTCCGTTTTCCTTTTCATATCCACGTATGGGTGGATTTTTAAATCATCTAAAACATTCCTTTTGGCATTCCATTATTCTAGGGTGCGCCCCCATTGCCTTCCTCAGCTATGATAGTAATTATGATAAATGTGATAGGACTAATTAAACAGTTTTTACTTTTCTAATTCTAACTCGAGACGATTTCGTCAATTTGAAAATTTACGATTCTTCTGGCTCGGTATATCAGCTAACTATGGCGGAAGAAAAGACTGAAGCGTGGTCCTACTGTATTCAATCAGACGCCCTCTTGACTAATCTACTTCAAGATGAGAGACTAGGTCTATATATTATAAGTTTACCAAGCTTCAGAATCCAACCTTCCACCATCTTGCATCACAGAAATATTGCTCTTCGCTGGCGAGGATCTCGATGATGAACACAAAACTAGAGAGAGAGAGAGAGAGAGAGAGAGAGAGAGAGAGAGAGAGAGAGAAAGAGAGAGGGTAGACAAGGTATACAATAATTTTAAAATCATTCGTCAATCTTGTCCAACTTTTAAGTAAATATTGCAATAAGAAATTTTAAAACTTTCCTTACAATATTCACACAAATGGTCATTAAAATAATAATTAAAATTAAAGTGATGTCGAATGATGATATTAACATATAATATATTGCAGACAACCCTTGTATGTGATGCAGCAGTGTTCATATACCAGTGTGACGCATTAACATCCTATGCTGCCAATATATGACAGTTGTGCTTTATGAAAGAAGGAATACAAGATGCCTTAGAATTGCAGCAGAGAAGGATGTAAACGATCGTTTAAAATAATTGTAAACTCTACGTGCTTGCAGCAGTCCTGTAGATTTACTGGCTAGCAATGTTATAATTAGGTCTCGATCATTGCTGGCTCTACAGTTGCGTAAAATAACTAATTATCCCTACAGTTATATACAATACAGTCACTGCAGTTTACAATATACATACAGAATATGCAATGTTCCAGGTTCTACATTTACGCTTCACTATAGTGCAAGTAGAGGTAGTGGTCTACACGAAGCAACCGGCTAGTAAACCTAATTAAGTTAGGCTAGAAGCTCTGAATGTAAATTGTTACTACGAACATCCCAATGCTTTATTAACAGAAATTATAATAATTTGTATAGGGCATAATTAAATAAAACTATGTGCTGATGTTAGCATTGCTCGGATTATTAGAGAATAGGATAAATATCTTCGGGATCTTATTTAAAATTTACGCCGGTGAGTAGTTTCATTTGTACAGATGCCTTCTCATCCTTGATTTGTACCTCTAGCCTCCCCTAATAATTTATCTCAAGACTGCCGACTATTTGAACAATCGCAATCGAACGTCCAAACGTACACGCAATCAACGACGCAAGTCCATGGTTTTCTGATTTTATTTGCATAAATCAATGGCGCCATGGATGATGCAGATTCGTGTAATTAACGATTTAATTGATAGAGAATTATACGTTATTTTAGAAAATTGGTGTAAGCTGGCCTGAAAGACATCATCATTAAATGATGCCGGCCATTTGGATTCGAACTCTTTGATCGACGGTCTCTTATCTAAATATAAACCAATCTTGCTACTATTCAGCTATCATATAGGGCCTATCATTGTAGGCTACAGAATAGACCTTCACAGTTTAGATCACTGTAGACCGTATCAAAACTTCATTTATAACTTCTCACTCAGTAAATACTTGAGATTATGAAAGGCAGATGGATTGACAATGCTTTCGCTATTAATAAAACAAAGATTAAACTCAGAAAGCTGCATATACACGTATATATATGTCTGACTTTGACATTATGCATGAATCATGGTATGATATCAGAGATGTCATGAATTTTCTGCTAAAGCAGAACTCCGTAACGAAAGAATTAGCTTATTACTAAATGATAATATAAGATCCTTACTACTAATATTCAGTTAATTTAAATAATAAAAATAAAAATTTACTAAATAGTTAATTATAAATAACAACTCTTGTAACCGATAATTGTCTGTTGTTTCAGCAACAAGTTTGTCTCTATTTTTGTATTTAAAGGGCAATTTCTAATGAAGCGTATTTTGTAAATCACATATCTCTCGCTATATGAACATTCCGCTGCCATCAACTGCAAAGCCTCCCGATCAGAGCTTAACGGAAAGACCTATGCGTTGTTGACGATCAACAATCGAGTCTAACATGATATCAACGACTACTAGAACATTGCATAGCGCACCATCAATGTCAGAAGCCACAGAACCAACATTTTTTAATCTAAGGCCATCTCAGAACCCGTTCAATGAGTCCACCCAATTCAGCACAAGTACGTATTCAGTACCAGTCCATTACAGCTCGACAAGGGTAAATCACGCATCAATCAGTAACAAATCATCTGATGCTACAAAATCATCCAGCAGTGTCACGTTGACTGTCAGATTAGGTTCCACCTCCCATGTCTCCACCACAGCTACTAATGGCGCTGTCACACTGACCACTCCACTGACCAGTGGAGCCCTGCTGCTGACCACTCATGGCTTGACCACCTCGACCTCTCTGAACGACTCGTCGATATTCTCTCACCTCTCCACCCAGATGAAGATGATCGTGCTGGGAGCGATGGGTCTGGGACTTGTTCTATTCCTGCTCGTCATCATTCTGGCAGTCTGTCTGTGCCGTCAGAAGTGGAAAAAGTATGACCTGATTTCATTCCATATATTTGCTTTTATCTCCAAGAATATCTCTCTATCTTCTGTGCACTGCAAGTGGCAGGTTCAGGGTACATATTCATACTCAAAGTCCGCTTTCTCGCTCCATAAGAGCACTCATTAGATCAATAAGTTAATCCCTCCACAAAGTCTATATATTATCCATACCATATGTAGCTTAATTGCTTGGCAAACGTATGGCTTCTGAGGTGATTTCCCGTTAGCTTCCTCTAAGAATATAGAACATTCAATATAAACATTCTGATTGAAGCGTGATGGGATTAAATCTGAAGATACATGTATCTTTAGATTTACAGAAATTCCTTCTGCTAATCCGTGAACACTAGACCTCGTTAATTGTAAAAGTAATAAAATGTGTAATATTAGGCCTATAATAGAATCTTGGTAAGTTTTTGATCAACAATGATAGGCTAGAGGCTAGACTGTTTGAGTATATTTTAAAGTTTCGACTAGGATTGAAAAATTAAGATTCATTGAAGTTGTGCTATTACAATAATTCTTGATCATCGTTCTTGATTTATTATTAGCACTTTCTGCAGTAGGCTGAAAACACATCTCTTCGCACAATAGATTTATATCGTCTTGCTTGACTGCTTTTATCAACGGACCGGCACCGTTTATGATTTCTTTTATCTCTTTACATGTTTTTTTCAAATCATTTGGGTGAATCGATTTGTAGTGAAATGTGATTGGGCGTCCCTGGCATCATCATCGAATGGGAAAACTGCAGTTAAATCTTTATGCAACATACGTATACGACCAATGTAAGAAAGAGGCACATTGCAAGATCTGCATGTGCATAGCATTGAACTAGATTATAATTAAATAAAGTTAGCACAATTGTAGAATTGTAGTAGCACATCAATTTTTATACTTATTTGTTTATAGAAGACGTCTATCAGGACGCAGTGTAGAACTACCAATGAACGCATTCGCCAGAGGGCGTAGATCAAGTTCTTTCTTCCAGCAATCTTTCAACGGACAACGCTCACCTTTCTCCAGCCTCCCTCCCCCCAGCACCTACAGCACTGGGCGCCAGTCTAACAGCCCGTCGACCAACGTTAGTCAACTGTTGCACAGATACAACCTAGAGCCCAGTATATTCACAGCGGCAGGCCCCGAGACCCCAGACCCCTACACCCTGTCGCGCCCCTATCTCAGCCCGAGCATGTCCAGGCAGGCCGGGGCGGATGAGTCATACACGGGCGGCAATGAGTCATACGCTGAGGGGAATGAGTCATGGGAGGACGAGCAGATAAATTCACTGACGCTATTAGAGCCCGGTGTCAATGGTAACAGAACGTTTCAAAGTCATACAAGAAATTCCAGATTGTATTAATGGCTTTTCATGGAGAGAATTACGCTGAGAATAATTATTCTAAGTGTCAAATATTACAGCCTGATTTTCTTTAGCAAATCAATCCGCCAATAATAAAATAAAATATGTAAGTAGTTTAACGAAATCTCAGTACTGCGTTAGAAAGAGACTAAAACTTTAGATATAAACTATAGCCGCCAGCTAGTCTGCATCATAGTCAGAAACCCGAGTGATGTCGTAGTGAATTATAAAGAGTTAACGCAATAAAATAGAGGGATAACTTTCTATTTAATGGACGGATTACTATGCGGCAAAATGTCGAATAATACCTTGATTTAAAGCTAATTTATATCTAAATCTAACTGTATTCTTAATTCAATTTCTTTAGCATAAATAACGAACGTTAAATGAATAATGCAATTTATTCTATAAATTCTGGATACATTCTAAATCTGTTACAGCAGATTATAAGCGCAAGCAAAAAATACATTCTGCATTTGATTTAGGTACTGAAAGTTTTGCCAAGCAAGTAAAATTAATAAACAGTTCACATCAATCGGTATACCAAGTCCTACCCAAGAGTAGATCTATAGTCTAGGTCACGCCCTGAAGTAGACCTAAGTCACGCCCTGGAGTAGACCTAAGTCACGCCCTGAAGTAGATATAATTCACGCCCTGCAGTAGACCTAAGTCACGCCCAGGAGTAGATCTAAGTCACGCCCTGAAGTAGACCTAAGTCACGCCAAGGAGTAGAACTAAGTCACGCTCAGGAATAAACCAAAGTCAAGGAATGAAGTAGACATAAGACACGCCTAGTAATAAGCCTCATATAATGATAATTATTTTACCGCCTTTATGTAGATTCTGTACTACTCATCAATACAGTCTTCAAGGACTCTAATTGTACCACATTTATAGTATATTCTAACATGTACGCATGTATACACTACTAAGCATGTACACAGCATATACTAAGCATGTTCAGTGATTTAAACTTATGAAGTGAGTAAAAGGCTAAACACTAGTAGGCATACAAATCGATAAAATAGAACGAATAACAATTCGCCTAGCATTATTATACAACAAGTTTATCAAATATTAGCATAAATATCCTTTCTAAATTAAATCTCAATGTAGATTCGACTGTAAAAATGTCAGTCCATCGATACAAAATAAAAAGTTAACACTGTATCATTTGTGCTTTGTGTGGGCTTTGCTGCCTGATTTCTAATTCTAAATAAATAAATAACATATAATTAGGGTAACTATTTTATTTTGTACTTGTCTTGACCTAGAAGGAAGTCACATAGATTAATTTTATACCCCTAGTAGTCATCATCATCATCTTCCCTTATATCCCAGTTGAACTAGGGTCGGGATATAGATCCTAAAATACAAATGGACCTTCTTTTGAAGTTTTTCCATTCGTTTAAATTGTAGCAATTTATGCAGCCTAGGCTTTCACCAACCGAATGCCCATTCTGACTTATCTCTTTATACCGCTACTAGTCTAGCATTTAAATTAATTTGTTACATTTCTAAATTAAATTCTTTGTTAATTAGATTAAATTAGTAATATCTTTCCAATAACGCTGGTAGTAAATGGATCGAGCGTCAGCTATTTAATATAAGTATGTGAACAAAAGCAACATTTGTACATTATAGTCATTAGTATACTCGCTGTTCTACAGAATACAAAAATAGATATCAGACGCTAAATAAATAAGATAGAAAGGTTGTATGAAAGCACGTCACTAAGAATATTTTCAAGTTATTGTTAATCCTAGATATCATAAATCTTTGCTGCTATATCAGTAGCGATCTGGACGGGAACACAAGAGGCCGAGATTCATCATAAACTTCAAGTTCCACTGATTAGTAGTTTAACTGATAAATAATTAATTCAACTAATTATTAATTAATAAAAAGTATTTGTGTCCGTTCAGAACACAATTTACTTGTTTTCCTTTAGAACACAAATTGATGAGGGGATTTAGTGCAACAATTAAAGTGTTCGCCTCGGAAGCTTGTGGCCTGAGTTCAAAGACTAGATCAGTCAACTAAAGAACCTAGGGCTCCAGGAAGGTTAATCATGTATTGAAGCTTGCTGCAGTTTGTTTCGCGCTATCAACAGCATAGATATGATTAATCATGGAAACGATTCATTGTAGTACATGTGTCTGTCAAGTGCCCATAGCTGACACTGAAAGTATAAAACAAAAAGAAACAGTATGTGGACGTACTGCCAAGAAACATATTCAAGTTCACCAGCAGAGCAAAGCGGTTGATCAAGTAGCATAATGACTTGAACAAAATATCAGAACAATATTAAATTAGTAAAAAAGCTTAAATTAGGTTTAACAACACGGTAATAAACACACAGTGTAGAAGACGACTAAAATATGCAAATAAAAATAATCCATAGAAAGTCTACATTTCCTAGAAAATTTGTAACTACAAAAATTATCTAAAATGCAAAACGTAAAGCCAAAAATTCCGACAATAGTACTTGTTCAAGCCTTACTTATATCATACTAATTAGCCGTATGTATAGATCAAGGTTAGAAGAAATAACGAAAGTTTTTAGAAATATCTTTTCGCCCTAGAACATCAAACTTGAACTAAATCATTCAAATCGTATGTAGCTATATCATAGGTAGCAAGATCATAGGTAGCTAGATAATATGTAGCTATATCATATGTAGCTAGATCATATGTAGCTATATCATATGTAGCTAGATCATAGGTAGCTAGGTCATATGTAGCTAGGTCATATGTAGCTAGATCATACATGTAGATTGACGATAGAAACACAATAGAGAGCATAAATCTGCTAAGGCATAGGCATGTGACAGTCACTAAAGCGGTTTGTTTCAGTAAATTAATGTCAGGATTCAAAGAGTTACTTTTCTGAACAAAAAATAAAATAAGATAGCGCAAAATAAAATAGCGGATATAGTGAAAATAAAACTTTGATATATACTACCGCGGGCTAATAGTCTTAAAGCTTTAATGTAGTACAATTGTCGTGTAATAATTGTCATTTAGTACAATTGACATTTTGGCATGAAGTACAATTGGCATGTAGTAGCCTACAATTGGCATATTGTACAATTTACATATTATACAATTGACATGAAGTAGAGTTGGTAAATAGTACAATTGACATGTAGTACAGTTGACAAGTACACTTAGAACATTTGCTATGAGGTACAATTGACAGGTAGTACAATTATATGCCGTAACATAGGGTACATAACATGCAAAGTGCACATAACAGTTAGAAACTAGTGATCGTGAATTGCCGATTCTAATGACCTTACGTTAGGAACAGATGATTTTAAAGAGATCCAATAAGAAATTAATTATGCACTTCACAAAACAATGTATTAGAATAATTAGAACAATATATAGCATCGCAGAATGCAATTATTTGCTTTACGACACAATAATTTAGTGCATATCATATCACATGCATTTATTACACAAATTATTCTGGAATGATTTGTTGATGTGCAACAGCCGGTTGTTCAAATTCTGGCTGAGCTACAATTGGTTGCTCGTAAACAGGTTGAGCAACAATTGGTTGTTCATAGGCAGGTTGTGCAACAATTGGTTGTTCATAGGCAGGTTGTGCAACAATCGGTTGTTCATAGGCAGGTTGTGCAACAATTGGTTGTTCATAGGCAGGCTGTGCAACAATCGGTTGTTCATAGGCAGGCTGTGCAACAATAGGTTGTTCATAGGCAGGTTGCGCAACAATTGGTTGTTCATAGGCAGGTTGCGCAACAATTGGTTGAGCAAATTCTTGAGATAGATCTTGTGGTATGTCTAAAATAGAAACAAATAAAAAAATACTTCAAATTTGCCAACATGCAATAATAAAATATTTAAAGCATTCAATTAATGAAACAACTGTTAAAATAGCAAAGATTTCTCTATGGGGTTGAAACGTTCCAGCCCCTATTAGCTAAGATTTGCAAGTGTTATGTATAATTCTTTTTGTTCCAGTTAATCACATTTTCATGGAAGTGACTTTGTTCTAATAGTTCCTTCGTTCTTAGCATTTATGTTTATATACTTATTGCCTACAATAGCTGCACTCATTTAATCAAATTAATGCTTCCGGCTTGAGAAACACACAAAACACTCAGGTAGTATTTCCAATATGTCCTGTATGTGCGATATTAGAATTTATATAACTTAGAGCACATTAGGCCTACTTTTACCTATTTACCATGGACTGAATACCCGGATTTTGGTTTGCACCGTTCAATGACCACCCACATTCTGTTCATCGGTTTTGATTTGGTTCCATAGTGCTCAATGTTGACATGGACAACAGTAGCACTCTAATTGTATTATGGATGTTGTTGTTAGAGTTCTGTTAAATGACAGGTCGAATGTACAGACTGTAAATGTATACCTCACTATATTCACTCCCAGTCTATTTTCGTGCTCATTAAAGAGCATATCATCAACCTATACTACTAATAATAAGTATAATAATGCGCCGCTCTACGTCAAATGCCACAGTTATCAGCCTGTCGAGCTTATGTCATCTTAAAAGCTATGCTTAAGGTAATCAAAGATTATTTTTCATTTAAGTCTTCTTTAGATCCAGCTAAGGCGCCTATTCATTACGACTAACTAGGCTATTATATCATTTCGATAATAAATCATTAGTTAACTAAACAATTAAGAATATGCTTTCGTATATTACGACAGATAATATTTCAATGTTCTTATTTATACTTTAATCTTAAGAGAGCCAAATTCATTCGTACTGAGGGCTGTCTTATTGCTGTTTACAGCACTTCCTCACCCCGTAGAACTGGAATTCTTACCGTGCACATTTCGCACTCAATTTATTTAATCAAATTTGACTTCCTATGACAAATCAGTACCCTAGAAAAATAATGACTTTTTGATTTTGTTTTCATTTGATGCTGATTTTAATCAAAGCGTGTAAACTTCTCTTCAATCTTCTGTCGATCAGTAGTCGATATCGTCTTGGATGTCTGCTAATTTCTTAGCAGACATCCATCTAATATTGAGTTCTTACTGTTTGGGAAATCTAGCAACTTTCAAAACTGAAAAAGATGCTTCTAGCTCTTCTTCTGATGTTGCAGTTACACCAGTTTCTTCTGTGAAAAATCCTGGTGTTGTCCAGGCCTTGACTACCACCTTACATTCTTACATTCTATTAAAGCATCACTAAAACATGATAGGCATGTTTCTTCCATATTCGCGGTCTACGTCGAATAACACCATAGATTTCTCTTGAGACTGCCAAAACGATTGTTGCTGCTCTCGTGCAATCCAAACTGGACTACTGCAACTCCCTGTTTCTAAATCTTCCCAGTTGCGAGATTGATTGGTTGCAGTTCATTCAGAATTCCCTTCCCGTGCAGTCTTTCGTAGCTCCAAATACTCTCATGTTACGCAATCCTCAAGTCCTTGAGCTGGATCAAACTTAGAGAATTGCGTACAAGACAGTCTCTCTTACATACAAGTCCATCACTACACCTGGCAATGGTTACATGTCTCACATGTGAGGCAGTCTACCTCCAGGCAGTCGTCTATTTTGTTACTCTAGTTAGTTACTTTAAAGAAATCGAGTATTCCTTCTCGCGACAAGCTGTCTAGGAGCTCCTTACAGCATGCTGCCCCGCAGATCTGGAATTCTCTTCCACTCTGAGCACCCCCTCATATACGTCTGATCAGCCTTTCCTACACTGCGAACAGTTTCATAGGCGGTTAAAACCATTTTCTTTGATCTTTCCTGTTCCCCTAATGTCCAAGAACGAGTCTTGATGATATTTTGTGACATCAAAAATTAGGTCGTCGTCACTGATTATGACTTCCGGAGAAAAAGTGAATTCAACTTCTATTTCCTTTGCTATATTTAATTAAAGAGACGCGAATATAATAAATGCCTAAATCGTATATTTTGCGAACATATTTAGGTAGTTTTAACAAAAATGTGTTATACGATTCTATGGCATAACTTGTAACCTATTTCTGGATCTAATAACTAAAACTGTCAACCTGCTGCACTAATAGTATTACAAAGTTTTAATATCTACAAAGATTTTGAAAGGGTAAAACAGCATTATTCATTAGTACTTCCTCTGATCTAGAGCTCACAGAGCAGCGCTTTATCGTTCTATTAATTGATTTGATTACTAGGATCAGCTGCTCGTTGATTCGAGATCCACTTGTAGCGTCTCCGAATATCGACTATAGGAGACATAACGGACGTTAAAGTTTCGTTGATTGGTTGATATAGGCCTACAGGTGTTACGTGCTCTCTGATTGGTTGATGTACTGGTGTTACATGCTCTCTGATTGGTCGATATACTGATGTTACTTGCTCTATGATTGGTTGATATACTGGTGTTACATGCTCTCTGATTGGTTGATATACTAGTGTTACATGCTTTCTGCTTGGTTGATATACTGGGTTTACTTGCTCTCAGGATTGCCTCTCTTGGTTGCAGAAGATTTCAATGCAGTATAATTAAGATATAACGTCGAGTTGCTCATACCAAAGGGACGATAGGAGCGTTTCACACAAAACGCTCACTAATATTCGAAGATGAAGTTAAATAAATGATCTACCCCAAGGCTTCTCAATGTAAAATTGTAATCTATTGTTGACTGGAGAACTTCTGAACACATCGATTGAATTAGAAGACTGCTATTTACAGCCGTAGGCCTACGTCAGAGAGACTAATTGAAGAACAACGCAAAGGACGCAATTCTTCTTGAATAAAACAAGTATGTTTAGTAGTGGCAAGAGTGCCGACTTCGCGATGAACAAATTTATAGAATTGATCGAAAACTAGCACTTTAATGAGCGAAATATTACAATACGCGTAGTAGAAATAGGCTATATGCACTTGATCCGATATCGTACAGAGCACTGACTCGAAGAGACACATACTTCTTTAAGATGACTGAAAATTTCCCTAGAGTATACACAAGCAAGGGATGCTAAGCTAAAATTAGTAACATAACTTCACAACAGAGAAAGCAGTATATCTCAGAGAATAATGTTCCACCTATCATCACATTATACGAATAGATTCAACATGTTTACATACTGAAGCATATTCTATACGCAAAAAAATCTCTTCCAAAGCAAGACACGAATCCCATCTTGAGATGTTCTGAACTACTTAAGTGTCAAGCAAACATTTAGAATGATCTAATTTGACTCCCAATCGAACCCCTGCCCAGACGAAACCGTTTTGAAAAGTCTTTAGCGTCTGATCTTTACGTTAAATATATCACACACGTTTAGTTGGCAAAAACGAAAGCGATATAGGCAGAAATATCTGAACGTATCCATCCACAAAAACGCCAAATTTATATAGGCCTAATTCTCGAAAGAGATCGTAACCGTGTCTGTAAGCCCGCGGTACTGATACCGTAAATAAATTATCGAATAAAAGAGTAGAATGCACTTCTTCGGAAACTAGTAAGATCTTATAATAGAAATTTTGAAATTATATCATGTCCTTGGAATTTGTCAGCAGGGCATAATTAATTAATCGACCAGCTCTAAAATAGTATGAGTTACAGAACTGATTTACTATTTGAACTTTTAGTTAAACTTACATTTATATTGTTCTTGTTCTTGTATAAAATATTTCTCTAGAAGTATAGGCATAAAATGCAGTCCAGAAAAGTGACTCCATAAAATTACGATTAATAACATTAATTGCTAAGTCATTTTTAAAAGCAATATTAACATAGATTTACCTGGCTAGATTAACCAAAAAGGTTATATTACCATACATTAACATTGGCTTTTGGTATAGAAAGAACTGATTTATTGTTCGTTGTACGCTTAGTAAGATTGTTCGGCTTCTAACGAATTTATGCGGCGCACATATTAAAAGACTAAATTAAAGTTAACAGAATATTTATTAACACAAAACTGGGAACCATATCAGCTAATAGAAATTCAGGCAGTAATAAACTAAAGCAACTAGACTAGACAAAAAACAGACTCGAGCATCTAGAACGATCTACATACTGTATTATATGATATAAAGATTGAGATTTAGAGAATAAAGAGTATTAATGTACATAGCTAATGAGCCGGTTATATGGCGAAGTCGCTAGCTCAGTTGACTGATAAGAAGTTTATGGGCTGGGTTCAAATCCCCACCATACCGTTTATGCAGTACGGATATACGAGAGTATGTTACACGTAGACTACATGGGTTTTATTGTTAACTGCATAAGCTATTAAACAATAGAGATGTCTAAGAGTTGTTGGCAGACTATAGATATATAAAATGTTGATAGATAAATAAAAATAATAAAACTAAAATTCACCAAATGTTACATCTAATCTTATCCAAAAAAAACTCTAAAGAAAACTATGTAAAAAAATAATAAATATTTTAAATGCTCAGCACCTACAAGTTTCAATAAATCACTCAAACACCAACATTCGCATGATACTCGAGCTAGATGCTCGTTCATTATGAAAATTTACAGTTCTCGAAGTCGTTTATATAATGCTATATCACTTTCATTGGGTAAATTCAATAGGGAAAACAGGATAGTGTGCTCAGGGAATGACGCCTCTGCCTAGTAAATGTTAGCCTAAGCAGAGGAGGGTATAGGAGGCCCACCTCGTCATAAGCAGAATCTCCATTAATAATGGTATATCACAAGGAATGATATATAATTTAAAGATCTATTCGTATGTGAACATGAAGAGGAAAACATAAGATAGAGACGAGTGGACGCGTTATATACTATGTACCTGCCAGTAGGCAGTGTACTGAGAGAGAGAGAGAGAGAGAAAAAGAGATAGAGAGAGTGAGAGCGAGAGAAAGGTAGAGAGAGAGAGAGACCACTTCTATATCATTGATCCTTAATCACATGAAAGAGCAGGCAACAACAATATAAGGATATAATTATGTATACTGTTACTTGAAGACACTGTATTCCATACTTTAAAGGCGCTCATATATTAATGCATAATATTATTTTTGTACTACAGTACTAGTTATCCATCGATCTAGGCCGGGAAAAGATCTATTCAAAAATGGAATACACATAATAAGAAATATAATACATTAAATTAATCATCAACTATCAACTATCAACATATCAAAATATCAACTGGTACAACATAACGATAGATATGCGACCCAAGCAACAAAGCAAAATACAATTCGAATTGGCAATTTCATCCGTACAATAACATAATATTACAACATCAATCAGTGACTTCAAATTTAACTATTAATTCAATTCATCTAGTCCACTTGTACGAAGTAGCACATCCTAAACACATACTAGCAAGGTAGAGAATTTTAAACAACCTTACAGATACATAGACAAGAGGTTGAGTAAGCGATCAAAATTAATAAAAGTATGTATTTGGTACAGGATGTTCGTGATTGCGAGATTATGGACTCCACTATGAGAGGGGGAGGAGGGGGGGGGGGGGTAACGTACCGGCCACTTAGACAAATGCGACTTATCACGTTTGTCAAAGCATTATCAGTATATCACGCCAGACCCACTCAGCACACAGAGCCAGTACGGTTCTAGTTGCTCTTGTCTTACACGATATTATTGAAGACTTAGTAACTCTATTAACATTGCTATTTATGACCCATTAACGCTATTAAAAGCTGGTAAAGCTAATGTTAACGTCAGTTTCCACACTCGAAAGCGAGGAAACCGATTACCGATTAAGAAGGTTAGATTATTACCAATATTTACCGATTACCGATTAGATTATTACAGATTAGTAAGATTAGAAGACTAGATTATTACCGATTCTAGTATAATAATAATAGCGATAGTGTAATATCGCTATTATTGGCGTTATTGATGACTTATTAACGCTATTAAAGACGTTAGTAATGACTTATTAACGCTAGTAGACAAGGACTATAAATTTAGAAATCAACTTTCTTGATCTTAGTAATAAGTGTGTGCTATGAGGGCTCCATTTGTGCTAAAAGTGTTTAAACAGGAATCATTTTCCTCTCTGAGATCCGACAGATTCACTCTCCCGCCGTCCTCGGTAAAGACTAAATGAGAGTAATTCGCTTAATAGTTAAGGATGTTTCGGCTATATCGATACTTTGATATTCGGCACAAAGTGATTTGAATATCTGATTGATAAGAGACGAAGCCTGACCTAAGAGAAGAAGAGTAATGCCGTATACGAATGAGGAGGCAGTACCTTAAGACAACTAGATTAACGTGCTTTGCGTCCCATCTAGATGAGAAAACTAAGAAATTAACTATTACAAGTCATTCTACTATAATTTCTACTAGCATGTGCTACTCGTCTCTAAATGTTGATCATTTCTAGTTAATACTGAGTCATCCTGCCTCACTGAAAACCCTGGGGCGCATCTCTCGGGTGATTCTCCAGCTGCTGATGTTGTTGCTGCTGCTGATGTTGTTGCTGTTGCTGCTGTTGTTGCTGCTGTTGCTGTTGTTGTTGATGCTGCTGATGTTGTTGTTGCTGTTGTTCTTGCTGATGTTGTTGCTGTTGCTGTTGCTGATGATGTTGTTGTTGCTGCTGATGATGAGCAACATTTCCAGTATCGACAGATCGAGGTTCTTGCAGGCCAGCATGTTCTGAAGAAAATATACCAGCAGAGTTACCATCACCTTCAGGTTTTCGTGCCAGGAGTGAATCATTCCAAACAAAACTTGTAAGTGGAAACATGCACATGCAGAATTTCAACGATACGACGATCTAATTCATTTCCATAAGAATCCATTCAAAGACCCATAAAAATGTGGCATGCATTTACAAATAAGATAAAGCACTAAAAAGGTAGTGCCGTGCCCTTAACCATGAGTCCGCGAGAATAACTTAGACTAAAATTACAAATTTGTAATATACCCAAACTAAATAAAAGTCAGAGCAATAATAAATTAAAACAGGAAACTGAAACATCTAAAATACGATATAAGTATTCAGAAGTAAACAAATAGGGAGATCAGAATTGAAAAAGAGGAACGGTTCGGGCAGGGAGAGGGAGGGGGGATGCTGGAGATTTAGCGGCACCTCGATTAAAAGATTACATTAAATGTTTTCAAACATAAAACATACGACTTGAACTTGAGCATTTTAACAGACTGATAAGTACGGCGAAAAGCCTTACTTTCTTTGTAAATAGCTTTTCAGCTCTCAACAAACCGTTTAACAGTTTGGCTTTTATTTTAAACTCTCAATAGGCCGTTTAATATTTTAGCTTTTAGTTTAAACTTTCAACAGACCTTTTAACAGCTTAGCTTTTGTTTTGAACTTTCAAAAGGCCGTTTAAGAGTTAGCTTCTATTTTAAACTTTTATTTTAGACTTTATTTTATAGTCAGCAAGTCGTTTAACAGTTTAGATTTTTTAGTGCCAGCTCTTAACAAGTCATCCGTCTCTTAGTGGATAGCGGGTAGGAAGCCAGCGCAGATGTACAATTAATCCTACTCTCAATAGAATACACAAAAGTGAAGCATAACAAAGGAGCTCGATACATTTCGGTTGCTGATTGACCTGGGATTTAAACCTAGGCTACCTCCATAAGGACCATAGGTGGCCTAACTGATATATACCAGTGGCTACTAATCCCTTATCTCAATTTATATCGGATAAATTTCGCCTTATGCAATATCAGTTAATTAAATTTCAACAACACAGCCGGACAGGAAATATAAACGAAATACCTTATAAAATGCTATAATCTCTAAACATGAACGACTAAACAATATTTCACATACAATGAATCACGAAAGAAATAACACGGAAAATGAAATCAGATTTCCAAGCTCAACAGGTTCCAGTATAATAAAGCTCTAAGTAAACATTTCACATATGAACTTAATTTGTTTAACAATGCTACGAAAGAAACGAATGAAACTAAAACACAACTTACTACAGAAAACACAAAACAATAAAGACATGTGAGGTTGCGATTTGAAGGCTAGCATTTCGACTTTGCTCTAGGAAAAATCATGACGTTGAAGACCAAGGTCTTACTAACTACAGCAAAAAACAATAAAGTAAAACAACTAAAAGTTAGGAAAAAAAATAAAACATAACATAGTGAAGTAAGATTTAGGTTTAAAGTTAGGAAACTAAATAAAACACAACATAATGAAGTAAGAGTTAGATGTAGACGTGAGCACTACGTTATAGTGAATATAGATCAGGATAAGTTTAAAGCTAGTTTAACGTCTGTTACTGCACTTTTAGAGACGGTCTGCTGAGTTCCGAACCGATGGCCTTATTCTGTCAGGCAAGCGTGCTATACATTTGGCCATCCAACTGATAATTAAAAACTTAGCCGGTTCTCAATATTAAAATCGATATGTCTCGATTAATTAATCACCTGCTAAAAAAAATTCACAATGGTAAAGTTAAGAGTATCTCTATTTCAAACATTCACTCTAAAATTGATAATTGAAAAGCATCTAATGTCTATAGAAATAAACAATCACATAATCCAATGGCAAACTTATTATCAAATTTCTCAAAAATTTACCAAATAGTACACTCATAACTGTATATCCAAATTTTGAACCCTCTAACTCTATGACTCTCTCTCTCTCTCTCTCTTCTTTCCCTCTCTCTCTTTTTAAATTTCTTTTCTATATCTATCACTCTCTCTCTTTCTCTCTCTTCACTCTTTCCCCCCTCCCCTCCCCTCTTTTTTTAAATTTTCTGCTAAGTGGGAGGTCTCAAGTAACCACAGTCTTCTTTAGCGCTCCGTAAAGAACATTCCAAAGATCAGCAAGTAGATCCAGTCACAAAAGAATATCTCTTATCCACACCGTTTTACTATATGCCATATACCTCGCAAATATGGCTTGAGGTAGATTCGCTTTAACTCAGTTCTTGCTTAGACGCCTCTTACGATACGTGAAGTTAGCGGTTTGTCTATTCTTCAGTGTTCCTGACTCAACATGGGAAAGCTTGTGCTTAATATATAAAAACTTAATCATCTATCAAAGAAATCCAAATAACTTAAAAACAGTAGAAATTTAACTAAAATTTCTAAACCCAAACAAACTTTCTATACCACAAAAGAAGCGATTTAATGAAGGAAATTGGAAATAAACACTTCTAAGAAATATTCAGCAATCGGCATAACTTAATTATTAAAAAGACACGAAAGATCTTCAATTACTGCACCACTATCAACAAAATAACTTAATGCAGTCACACCAAAGAGTCTTAATTAATTAATTAATTAATGGTGTAAAACATTTCAAGCATCATGGTAGTTGCTATATTATCGAAAATGAAATATACCAAGGCCTAACGTTCAACAATAACAAACAAATGCTATGTACAAGAACAACTGATAATAATGAGAGACATGAAATGCAGTAAAAAATAAATAAAATATTAGAAAACTCAAAATCCAAAAGCACATCACACAATGCATGCCTTTCAAAATACACGTCGTCTATTGTCTATCATCTAATTCTAACATGCGGTTCACGAGCCTAAACCTCATTGAAAACTACAGAAAGTACAAAGAAAAAACTAAGAAAGTAATCAAAGTAAAGTACTGCAAACTTAATCTCTCAATTACACTTTACCCAACAAAAATAACATAAAATCAAAGTAAACAGAAAACATGCCACGCCTAATATTGTATAGGATGTCAAACACACACACACATGTATTCTACAAGTGAAAATGTTCAATACCGATTCAATATAAAGCCATCAATGCAGCAACTATATCAGATTAAACGCGCTAGATAAGATATTGTGAAATTCTTTAAAGAAATAAATTGTAACTAGTAGTATTTAGTTAAGGTAACAAACGTAACAAAGTTAAGGTAACGAAGTTAAGGTAACAAAGTTAAGGTAACAAAGTTACAATAAACATGATTATTGTACTCAGCAAATTTAAGTTATCTAAATAAATATAGACTGGCAATGCTCTTTATACAAACTGTACCATTTAACTTATTTAACAATATATCAATAGTACTCACTAACGGGCATTTTATCTGCTACACACTTGCCGATCTACATTCTACATCTCGAGAGACTAAAGATTAAAATTACTCTTAACATCTCGTTCCTTATAAGTATTTTTCAGAATCCTTCAGAAATTCAGGTGTCATATTTAAATTCAATTTATTTAATACATTTATTTTAGTGACTTATTTGGAGGAAAAAAATTAATTATTTTTATTTTTAGAGCCAAAGACTAAAAGACAATTTATATCATAAAGAAGATATAATGGATCAAATGTTATAAGGTAACGATTAAGGTACAGAATTTCTTTATCTAATAACGGTACTCAGAATTATTAAACAATTCTTTATGTGATAACATTTTTCTTCGAAAATTATTCTAGACACTACCAAACGATTGCATAAATTGATAATTAATTCAGCGAAATATTTGTATTCTAGCCAATCTGAATGCTTGAAATACTGTTAGTGCTTGTTTTAAGTATTAACCATTCAGCTATATTCAATTGCTGAATTGAAATCGGCCGACGATTAACATTACACTAGAAAAGAGATACAAGGAAGTAAAGAGAGAAGTTCAAAAGATTATCCTAAAGGAACACATTCAAAAAAGGAATAAAATAGAAGATCACAGTTTTGGATACTAGTTATCCTATACTCGAAATTGGCCTCGAACATTAATTCACATAATTCTTTAGAAACCATTATTTAGTTGGACTAAAAATGCAGTTTATATACTCAAATACTAGAAATACATACGTTGCTGTTGTTGCTGCTGATGTTGTTGATTCATGACATTAACCCCACCAGCATCATGATGTTGTTGCTGTTGGCCACCTAAGTGATCCTGACCTCCTACATTACCCCCCTGAAGAAAAGAAATATGCACACTGCTAAAATACCACTTTAAAATATATTCATTAGCTTAAATAGAATTAGTTTACAAGCGAGGGGTGGTGCTAACATAATATGGAATATCGTAAAATCAAACAATATTCTTAGACATATAAAACAGTCAACTAGAATTAGACAACATCTATTCAGACTATAAAATTTCTATGATATTGCTCCAGAAGTATGCACGTAGTTAAAAATAAATATTATGATGTCGGCGTCAACGTTACGGGTATTACTATTATAACACTCATAAAATTCCTTATAGCATGCCGTATATCCCTATTCGGGGTCGACACGGAGGGGACTGGATAGAAAAGGGAACATTATGGTCGGCTATCCATCGGCCTGTCGCCACCAAGTACACGACTAGGTTTCTTATTCTCCCCCAGAAGAGACAAACTCACGGCGCTACGCAGTCTCGAACCCACGAAACCTCTCATTCAAGAGACGAGCTCTCTACTACTGCGCCACGAGGCGTTCCTTATTTCGTTTTTTTACAAGAAGAATAAAATGGAAAACTAATCAAGTACCTGAGCAGCCTGCTGTCTCTGTCTCATCTCATACACTTTCTCAAACTCAGCAAAATCATCATCAGAATAAACCTGCTCCTGGTCTAGAGTCTGAGGAGAACACAATCAATCAATTAATTAGTCAATTAATCAATTAATCAATATATCAATTAATAAATCAATCAGTCACAGAATAATAGTTAAGTATATATTTAGCAGTGAAAATATAACGTTATAAGATTGATAAGTTTTATATCACAAAGGACATTCGTATTAGTCAAGATTTAAATTGGTAAAGACATTTAGTTTACAAAGAAATCTTTTAATTGTTAAGATATAAAACCGTAAAGCGCAAAGGATTGCAAAAGAGTGATTACAACAAGTATCACTAATAAATTAACATATCGCTACATATCACTATTAACATCATCATCATCTTCTATTGCATCCCAGTTTAGTTAGGTTAGGGATACGAATAGACCTAAACTTTTCCATTCATTTAAGAAACGTTTGCCGCAATCTCTGGAGCGTAGGCCTCACCAACCGAATGCTCTTTCTGATGTTGGTTTGGATCTTAGTGCTTTATTCGCCTTCTACGACACGAGCAGTCACCGGTTGGTCTATTATTCAATCCCGGACGCACCAACACGAGGAACCCAGACGCAACACGGGGAACCCGGACGCAACACGGGGTCAAATATCATTAACAACAAATAGTTAAAATGGACTGAGTGGCACAACCTCCCAGGCTTCATCTTTCTTGAACTCCTGTGACCTCGTGTTCTCTATGAACTCCTCCAGCGACACGAGCTTGTCCTTGTTCTTGTCTACTTCGTTCATCACGTGCTCCCTCATTCTGTTCATCTCCTCGTACCTCTCCATCATGTCGTCCTCTGGTGCATTAGGGTCATACATCTTATCCAGCTGACATAATCAACATAAAGTTAGTTAATTGGTTATATAGTTAGTCAGTTAAAAAAATAGTTAGTTTGTGTGTTAAATTAAAATATCACATCATATAATATATGACGTGATAAAAAATAAGGGATTGACTGATGATATGGTGCGGGACAGAGAGGACTGGATAAAGTCTATTCGTATCCAGACCCTGGTTACACTGGGATTTAAGGGAAGAAGATGATGACAATATATGACATGATATTGAAATTTAACGCACCAAATTATGTAAGTGTGAAAATGCATACAGCTATTTAACTATCAAAAATTCTACATTTGTATACACTGTGTCTTTTATAACTGATACCCCAAATTGATTTTACAATGAAGCCGTAAAGAGTCCAAATATAGGCACACTTCGTTTAAATATCTTTAATAATGGGAAATATACAGATTGACGAATATGAATGGGGTTAAATAGGAAATTCTGAGTATAGGAATAGAGGCATGTTGCAAGTTGCAAGAAAAATAAAAAATATTCTCTATAAAAGCAATATTTTCTGTTAATGATACCTTGAATTGCAATCATTTCTTTTTAAAAATACGCATAATATGTGCTGATATGGTCTTAATTTACAAAATTACTTAGCTGTAATGCATATGGCACATGCAGAGAACCAACCAGCACGTCATTTAACTGCGCGTTAACACTACAGTCAGTAGCTTATTCGCCTAGCACGCGTGGGCCAAATGAAAGGCTGCAAGCACTAAAAGTTCAGTAACCTTAGTTTATAAACCGTTCCTCCATCCGCAATATTATCCAAAACAAATAGGGCATTCTATATCAAACTGATCATGTTGTTTAAAATAACTACCTCATTATATACAGAACTGATCATTTTCTTAAAAAGACAAATATTTCATTCTATAGAGGACTGACGATGTCATAAAACAAATACCTCATTCTGAAACAAGGCCTCCACTTCAGCCTCGTCTAGATAACCATCGCCATTAGTATCTGCGAGAGAAAATAGGATTAACAGAGATTATAATAACTATAATTATTACTTAGTAATTATGCTACATGTTCCGCTAAATCTTGACACATAACTATGGTCTATACTAATGATTTTATTGAACATATTTAGTAATTAATGCAAATGTTTGCAGTCTTTTAATTCGGAATATGTAAGTGCCACTTGTGGGCCTTTATTTCCGTTCATTCGCTCTAACTGCTTATTGTATGCCAATTGTGATATGCGTAGGATAAATGATATATATATATATATATATATATATATATATATATATATATATATATATATATATATATATATATATATATTTATATATATATTTCATTTATTATAATATATAATTATATATATTTATCATTTATCATAATTTATTTTCATTTATATAATCTAATATAATTATATTAGAATAATCAATAATCTAATATAATTATATTAGATAATCTAATATAATTATATTAGATTATCTAATATAATTATATTACATTATAATAATTTTAATAAATAATATAATTATTATTATATTTATAATATAATTATAAATAATATAGATTATAATAATTATAATAATCTAATATAATTATATTAGATTATTATTAATATTATATTTCACGCTTTACAAGCGATCATGCTGACACGGGCAAAGCATCTTAACCAGATCCTTACAATCTTGTAAATGAATCCAGAGTATTTATCAATGGTTACACCAAACAGAATCATTAATCAAGTTTCATGAGCATAAATCATTCTAATTCTCTTTATAATTTAATCAATGAAATCCTTCAACAAAAAATTCAAGTATAACTAATTTTTAATTACATCAAACTTTAACTTTTATTCTATAAATAGCGTTTAGTCGATTAATAGACTAAATATGAAAATTAGTCACAATAAAATTATAATACTTCAACTCATCATCATCGTCATTATCATCCTCCTCTCCAGAATCCCAGTTTAATTAGGGTCGGGATACGAACGGTTAGCTTTTACATTCGTTTTAAAGTATTGTAGCAATTTCTGGAGCCCAGGCGTTTACCAAACAAATGCCCTTCCTGAAGCTGTTTTCTGACGTTATTTTAATACTAAAACTAAAATATAATTATACTTTTAATAGGTATTAAAAGAAGTTACCATGGAGACTGAAGAAAGTCCTCGGATCAAAATCCTTCTCATTTAAACCATCCGTGTCCTCCCACACTTCCTTCAATTGGGCCTCGTTACCCTAATCAATAAATCAATTCAACCCAATCAATCAATTCAATCAATCAATAAATCAATCAATAAATTGAAAAATCAAGCAATTAATCTGTCAAGCCATAAATTTATTCATCAATTTATCAATCCGACCATAATTCACGCATTAACAATAACTCAACAAAATATGCTGTAGCACCAGCTTTGATTCTCATACACGATACATCCATACTAAAACCTCCAGGTCGCAATAAATCAGCAATACAACGAAAAATTAATTAACCAATGAATCAATCAGCCAATCTATATAGTAACTGAATTGAAAATTCCTCCTACTAGATATAACTTAAGACTAGACTAACACGATGATGTAGTATAACTTAAGACTAGACTAACAGGATGATGTAGTATAACTTAAGACTAGACTAACAGGATGATGTAGTATAACTTAAGAGTAGACTAACACGATGATGTAGTATAACTTAAGACTAGACTAACAGGATGATGTAGTATAACTTAAGAGTAGACTAACAGTATGATGTAGTATAACTTAAGAGTAGACTAACAGGATGATGTAGTATAACTTAAGAGTAGACTAACACGATGATGTAGTATAACTTAAGACTAGACTAACACGATGATGTAGTATAACTTAAGACTAGACTAATAGGATGATGTAGTATAACTTTAGAGTAGACTAACAGGATGATGTAGTATAACTTAAGAGTAGACTAACACGATGATGTAGTATAACTTAAGACTAGACTAATAGGATGATGTAGTATAACTTAAGAGTAGACTAACAGGATGATGTAGTATAACTTAAGAGTAGACTAACAGGATGATGTAGTTTTGGATGATCAGCATGTTTCTTCTCCTGCTCTTTAAACTTCTTCTCTTCCAACTCTCTCTGATGAGCGTCCAACTTCTCCAACTCCTTTCTTCTCAGATGTTCTTTCTCCATCTCGTACCTCTTGAACTCATCCCTTCTCTTTCTGTCCACTTCTTCAAGGTCTGACGTAGCCTGCACAACAAACAATATCACAACAACATTAACTTTCACTCTACAATCAATCAAACATTACTACACGACGCTGTACTTATCACGCACTGTAATAATAATGGTTTAACGTCCGTTTCCTCATCCAAGGATGATGTGAGGGACGTTATCTGAATATCCTAAACTACATCAAGTCCATATTGCATGGTTGTAAGATAACACTAGTGAAATGAACACTATTCAGATTCTGATATAATTATATTATATAAGTCCTTATGAAAGCAAATACATGTATGTATTAAACATGACGTAATTTAGTTTACAAATGTAATAATAAAAGCATACATACAGATTCCTTAATTTGAATCAGGATAAACGAAATGCAAATATAGAACAGATTAAAGTAATGAAATTATGACAAATCATGAATAGAAGGAAAAAGGTACCCAAGCATATACTTGAACCTCATTAATAACAACCTTTTTAATAAGCTTAGCGAGATCGTCGACCTCAAAACTCTCGGGATTGTTGTGATCTAGATGCCCCATTATCCTATCCCAATCAACTGGGGACAACACAGCGTTAGGATCCTTTCGTTTCATTCCTAAACCAATCAAAAATCAATTACTGAAAACCTCAATGTAAATTAAAAGCTAGATTTTAGCCACGGTCACAGTCTATATATACATGTATATACTTATATATACATGTGTGTGTATATATATATATATAAATATATATATATATATATATATATATATATATATATATATATATATATATATATATATATATATATATATATATACAATTGAACAATAGCATTTATAAGGAAACACTTAACTTTATCTTGCTAATTTTTAACAATTCAGGAAGCTTCAACACAGACTTAATTAAGCGAAACACGTAACTAATTGAGATTACAGAAAATCCTGAACTTCAAGAATCAAACATCTGACAGTGCATGTAAATGTAGTTTTGAATGTGTATTCTACTTAACTCATTTTTTTACAAGTTTGATAAATATGGAAGTTAATGATAAACATGCTTTTCCACAAATGATAAATATAAACGTTTATCTTAGAGCTCGGATATTTAAAACACCTTAAACTTTAATCAATTACTTATAAACAAATGAAACTTATGAATACAATCTTAACTGAAAACTGTCAATTTTAAAGTCGCCTAGAATTTATTTTCATAAATGCTACTTTTATTTTCAAATTTTCACGGTAAACCTGTTGCCTTTACATAGCCACATCTATATCATCTTTATTACATCATTATGTTCAGAGAAATAAAACAGTACATATTCTGTAACTATTGCTGAAAAAGAAAACAAATATTTATAATAAAACATATTTATGAATAAAAAACACATTTATTAATCATTATATAGTATATCAACATATTATATTTTATATAAAGTGTTACTACTATTATTTTATAACATATTACATTTATTATATTAATTAGCGATATTAGAATTTTTATATTTTAGTAAGTTACTAACAATACAAGCACATAGCAATATACAAAAATAGTAGTCACAAAAACCTCCAAAATTTGCGCCTGTGAACCGTTGAAAATAAAATATGAACTAAGACATTTAGTCTACATTTCTTAAACATACAAGTGGCTCAATGGAAAAGTGATTCTAACAAGCAAATAAGTGCACACCATTAGACAATACTCAAATTAACAATTTATAAAACATATTCTCTGACGTTTTTTCAACAGAATAAACTACAGGGGTAATAGTGGTACATGTAGATAAATAACTATTAGTGCTTTCGTTCATGATAAAATAGAGCACTATGAAGCCACCGCTCATCCAATTTGCAACAATGAAAAATCTATTACATTCTGCTAATTCAAAATCAAACCATTCATGTCTTGGGCAGTATAGAGCAAGAAGAATTGCTAGGGATCCTAGGAATTATTTACTTAGACAAAGCCTCGTAGCAACGAAGCTGCCTTTCTTCTAAGGTAATGTTGCAGTTTCATTTCTGAGTCATAGAGCACTTACATGTTAAATAAAGGAGATTTTAAGCAATGTGATTTCTAACTAAACATCCCTAAGCCAGCGTATAGACAACAAAATATACAAAACTGCATAAGTACATACACTGCTTAAGTGCATATCTTATTCATCTATACCTCATAACTTAGTACACCATCCAACTCATGCACGCATACTAGCAACTAATTAATTAACACCATTCCACGTGAAACTAACGTTGAATACTTAGCATGCATAATTCAATTAGTGAGCAGTAACAGTGGAATATCCTATTATTCTTTTCGAGTTCTTTGAAACTTCTCTATAACTTTATGTCAATAACTTTATAACCAATCAAGTCCTGATGCACAGTACTGAAAATTGAAAAAGGTAATCTTATGATTTTGTGCTATTGCAAGCCAAAAACACACTAAAATCATTATACAGCAGAAGCTAGCAGACGTGAACCGCATCCAGTGGGTATGCAACAACAACACCATGCAAGCACAATCAAGTAAACTAAATACCATTCTCATTATGATCAGCTTGTTCATCATTGTCATGTCTGATACCATTATCACCTTTATTAACAAACACAGGTTCTATGCATTATTTAACTTGTATTTTTAAAATAATTTCAATATTAAAATACAGTTTATAGTTAATATATAACTAAAATTATATTTTACCTGATTAAACTCATTTATACAAAAATCACTAAGCAAGTACGCACTCATACGCACACGGCTTTAACTACTCAGAGTTTGAAAAATACGCTATACACGCATGCTTTAACTTTCACAATCAGCTGCTTTTAAAAGTAAAAGCAATTTGAGAAAATTATTATTAACGTTATTAAAGTGCATGGTGCTTTTATTCTTCTGGACTAGCAATTTCAGCATGACATTTACGCAACAAAATAGTTACAACAGATAGGAGCACGGAATCGGTATTTTATAGTTTGACTTAAGGGTTTTGAACACAAATTTAAACATTTTTAATATGATTTGATCAATCCTCTCTCATTTGTAAAAAAATTAATTTAGTCGATTATGTGCAACATAATCGGTAGGCGAGCGCATAGGGCATTCGGTTGTTGAGCACCTAGGTTCCAGAACTTGCTACACAAATTTTAACGAATGGAAAGTCTCAAATAGGGGATTGACTGTTGGATGATATGACATCGGACAGAGAGGATTAGAGAGTCTATTCATATCCCGACCCTAGTTAAACTGTGATTCAAGGGAAGATGATGATGATGTGTCGATTATGTGAAACACAAAGATGAAATGAACTGGCAAACTCTCTCGTGTGCTCTCTCTCTCTCTCTCCCTCTCTCTCATACTAGACATACCATTCTGTAGATGAGCCTTTAGTCTCATGACTTGACGCAATCTCTCGATTTCTCTTCTCTTGATTTCGTCCAGTTTTGTGCGAATACCATGACTGACAAAATCCAAATGCTTTGCTATCTCCCCACTCTATAGAACAGAAACCAATGAAGAGATATTTAATAGGGAAATATATAAAGGAGACTTTATTTCATATACTCTAAAACTTTAATATACTTTCATACTTTAACATAGGAACAACTGTTATATTATTGATATAGTATTATTATGTTTCATAAACATACTTAATCTAGAATAAAAGTCGCATGTAAAAATCATTTTTACATTGATTAGATAGCATAGAATTAAATTAAATTAAACTTAAATTCTAACTATATTAAAATATAGTCACTACTTCAATTTCCACACAAAGTTATCTATAGCAAATATTCCTTACATTTCATCATATTAATAGGTCAATATGGCAATAATTACCATCTTAGTTAATTAGAGAAATAAACTGGCAAACAAAAAATTAAAAAATTAAAAAGTTTTTGTTTTAATGTTTAGGCAATCAGTAGAAGTAAAAAAGCTGGTAAAGCTACGGTTAACGTCAGTTTCCTCACTCGAAAGCGATGTCAGTGATGGGCGAGCGCTGGATTTGAATCCCGCACCTACTGATCCGCAGTCGAGTATTATTAACAACAAAAACTTATATAGCAGTGTCATGGCCGAACTCGGTCTTCGAGACTACTTTACAGAAAGAGTTCAATTGAGAAATAAAAAGCAAAATAACAATTACATTTAAATTAATAACTAAACTAGCAAAAAATGTCTACATCAACCGTAATAGATCGAGTATACAGCAAGTCTTAACGACTTCGCCACTGGCTCCAGCCAGTAATCACATTCTTACTGCCAAAAATGGCATAATGAAATCACAGATATCTACTTACACGAAACTCCAGAAGTATTAAATTAACAAGAGATTATATTAACTATAAAATTAACAAACATGCAAAATTATTAAATTGAGACCATTACAATAAAAATCCCAATATTCTAAATAGTACTGTAATATTAACAAAGATAAGAAAATGAAAACCAGAAAAGTTAAAAAGCAGAAAATAATGAATCACTATCATTATTAGGCAAAATTTTAGTATTTTTTAAATAAAAGGACTCTAAGCAACTTATGTGCAATGCTGAGCTAAACAGCTCTGTAGCTCTAGGAGATTATGTAACAAATGACTGTTATTTTTTTCGCCTGAAAATGCTCAAGAATGAAGAAATACGATAGTATGAATCGACAGAAGTAGTAAGAGAATTTAAATAAGATTCAAATGAGAATCTAAGAATACCCAACAACAAAACACAAATAACACAGAATAACAAGACACACAGTATTAACAAGCTGACGTTGAGACTATACAGTATTCACTTATGCATAGACAAAACACACTACAAAACATTAAACTTGAAAATGATAGCAGAAAGCCAATCAGGTGAGATATTTGTACAAAATTTTCATTTTCATGCTTGCTTTTTACGAATGTGTTATTATGTGTAGGGTCACATTACAGAGAGCTCTGAGATTTCTTATCAAGCATATGACAGCAGCATGCAGCACTTGAAGTACATTTAATCCATCCTAATAAAGACTAAAGCTATGTTAGTGTAAAGGTTAACAACATTAGATAAACACAATAAATTAAACATCGTAAAAAAGGTCACAAAATGAGAAAAGGCAACTACTGAAAAAAGCAACATTAGAATTAAGTGTTATTTTAATTAATCAAACCAACTACAGCACCTAAAACACCCAACTAAAACACCTTCTGAACTAAAGACGTTCCAGCATTAATCATTTTCCTTGAGAACTCTTCATCTCTCATGATGACAGAGAACACCTCGCGCAGGTACTTCTGATAGCTCAAATAGTCAGCCTAGAATTGCGTCAATAAGCAATAAGCGTTCATCAGCTTACACTGCTACACTCTTTCACTTATCACTTCTCACTCTCATCCCTACACAGGTGGACTTCAGGTCAATAATTCCAGATATGTTTAGTTTACAAGCACTTCTAGTGGTATCTCTGAGAGAAACAGTCTCTAAAAGTATGCCAGTTGAAAGTGGTAGATATATTTTCATTCATAATTTTTCTTTCTAATATACACTGTGACTTTATACTCTATCTTTATTGATAGAGTATAAAGGAAAGCATAAACAAAACATTTAAGTTACTAACAGCATACTAATATAATATGCAGTGAGTTATAAGCTTGAGATAAAGCCTGTGCAAAAATAAAGATACACGTAAATAAACTGTATATATTCATTCAGTCAAGGGATGACTTACAAAGCTGGAAGAAAAAGCTGATCAATGGAAAATCTTCAAAATCACCATGCATAAGCTATATAGCAATTATTTAAACAAAGCAACCAAGTCATGCATCACCTGCAGAAACATCAAAATGAGTTCAATACCAGTAGTTACCCTCTATTAAGGATTTAAATTATATTTTAATGAAGAAGAAAAACAAAATCTAACTTAGGAATTAACTAATTGACAATCGACTATAACAGGGATGAGCTGAGCATGCAACAAGCAGAGAACTAGAAATCCAACAACATCCATCACCAACTTGTAGCCTTGGTCTTCCACTTATATTACCTTGATTTCTGAAATGTTTGACTCTTCTAACTTTTTCTTAAAAGCCTCGTCTGACTCTAATACGCTCACTATTTCGCGTAAATATCGATCATATTCTAAATTTGTAGCCTCCTGTAGAAATTTTAAATTTAAAATATCACACAGGTTTATATTAGTCACATTAAGTCAAAAATAGATATCTTCATTAAAGGTTGAAGCAACTATACCCCATTGTTATACAAAACTTTTCTTATACCTGTACAGTTTTAAACATAAACAAAAGTTCATTCTGAACAATTTTTAAAGGTATTCAAAGTATTTTAAAGCATTATAAAGTAAAGTATGTTATTTTTGCTTCACAAATTAGTACACATAGGTTAGGAAATCTATGGGACTTGTGCACTTAAACATCCAACCATAAATATCCTATAAATACATTACACTGTAAATGAAAATTTAAAAAAGACTCCATCACGCTGAAACACAAAAGCCATCTAAAAATGTTTCAGAGTATTTGCCTAATATTATGTTACCGTTTTTCAATTAAAACATTTTTAATATGAAAATTAATGCATAGATCCTCAAACATTTCGTAGAATTAAAAAACTTTAAATTAAATATAAATTAAATTATACTAAAATAATTATAAAGATAAATAAAACTTATATAAATTACTCAAGATATTAAATACTTAATAATACAGTTCATCATAAACATAATGTCCATGAATGAACAAGATGGCACTGAAAAATTGTGTAAAAATTTGTGTGCTGTACATTTTTCACAAGTTTTGATATTTATTTAATGCATAGTATCATACTACACAGAAGGTAATCCTAGCCATTAGGTTAAATAGCTAAATTACTACAAATGGAAGGCACTAAATCCATCATTAAGATGCAAGTAGCAATAACATCTGCCTTGAAAGAATTGGCTATACTTCAAATGTCACAATTCACTCATATTGATTCATTTTCATTTGAAAAGTCAGTTATAGGTACTGCTACAATACTGCAGGTTGCAATGATGATTCATTGATTGTTGGGCTATTTGGCTAGGCACAGTTCATTTTAGAACTAATAACAACTTGCACTAGGATGAGCTCTGGCACAATTGAGTAAATGAAAGCTAAAGCATGAGAAAGATAAGATATAACATACATTTTCTTCATCTACTTTCTTCTGCTCATCAGGTGTTGCTGCTGGCGGTCGTTCTGTAACAGGAGGGCATGTAATGTTGTTCCAAAGACATAACAAAACTAGCGAGGCTATCGAAATGACTGATGACTTCATTTTCCTAACGTCTTAAAAATATTGGCCTGCACAATCAATTATAATATAAAATATTGTAGCAATGGTAAATTACAGATTTTTATTCTAATAAAAATTACTGACGGAAAAACGATATCACTGAAAAACGTTTATCAAAGATATACTTTTCCAAGTCGCCTAAGGATGATACTATAAAGTAATAATAAACAATAATAAATTCAAACCAGAAAAACAAATCATAAGCATTGAGATGTAAGGACTTGAACTTCTCAGCTAAAGATTCTCAATAAAAATCTAACTGTCACTGGCTAGGCGATCTTAGTTTAACAGTCAGTTTAATGATCACTCAAACAAATTTGCGACCCCAGACACGAAGTCGGAATCAGCTGATCTGTTTTGGAAACTTTAACATGGAACACTAACTCAACCAAAGATATCGCCTCTACAGATCTCACATGCTTAAGACTCTCAATCCCAGCAACTATCTTATGAATAATAGAAATACTCCTCAAGCTGTAGAGCTTACCGGTAAAACCGCTACAGTACTGAAAATCAATTATTGAAAATACACTAGGATTATTAATCATAAGAAATATTTTGATTCTAATATATAACACTCTTCTAATAGACTACCCTCCTCTAATTTATTACACTCTTCACTTATTCAAATTCGAATAATTAAAAAGCTTAATGAATCAAGAAACAAATTAAATCATTTTACGTCAAATTCTCTCTTTACCAAGGTAAATAAACACACAGCTGTTTCCTTTGGTAGTCAGAGACTTGTAGCCATTACAATAATACTGTAGCACACTTTCAGCACAATTTATTTCATTGCATTTTCCACATTTCATTGCATTTTTTACATTTCATTGCAGCATGTATGCATATATTTAAAAGTAAAGAAGGATGATCAAATACTGTATATATCTATATATGTATAGCACTGCATTAATACATCGATGAAAATAGACGCTTACTTTTTATGAGTTACAGATTTTAGTCCTGTTTCATGAAAGGAATTATTCAAAATTTAGCAACCAGCTAACGGAAGATTGGTAATTTGTAAATTACCTAAGTACCTTTTGTAAACGACTATTGCAATTAAAGCAATAGAGTATTGTTGTTGATGTTGTTGTTGTTATTGTTGTTGTTGTTGTTGTTGTTGTTGTTGTTGTTGTTGTTGTAAAGAGCTCAGCTATAGCAACCGGTGAATACGTGTCCATAGATTGGTTAATGTACCGTGTACGTTTCATCCGTGATATCAACCTTTGACCCCTAACCTTAAACTCTAACTTCCGTGTTTAAAAAACACATTCTCAAAAGACCTAAACAGTGTAGTTTACGCTAAGCGTTCCTTTTCCGGTGCAATGTTTTCGAAAAAGAAAATGTAAAATTGGATATTAAAATTTAATATGTAGAAACTAATTTCTGAATAGGCCTAATTTAGCCACCCTTCTTTAATTTAGAATTTGTAGGCATATTGCATTGTTATCTGGATAATGGATATGTAACATTTTGGACCCTTTTACTTTTGCTCGTCGTCTCAATTTTCTTAGTGCTCGTTGTTGTAAATAAGTTAACGATGTTTGTCTAAGCGTATGCATTAAATTTTAATTTAACATTTATTTAAATTGTGCACTCATTTGTTCCCTATATTTATTTATTTCGTTCCTTATCTTTTATTAAGAGTTAGTTTTCACAGCGTACAGTGAGAAAGAGTGATGTACTAGCTATCATAAAATTTAAAAATTGCATTGGAAATGTGGTTATGAAAATGGATGGAATAGATTAAATTTAGTTGGACTGACAAAATTACAAATGGAAAAGCTCTTGTTGAAAGAGTCGGCACAGATAGGCATGCATTTAGTAAATGTGATAAGAAATAGAAAAAAACTGGATAGGTCTTATAAGGAGGAGGTTGCTAAAGGTTGTAATGGAAGGAAGAATGCAAGGGAAAAGAGTTAGAGGAAGACCAAGATTTGGGATGTTAGATTATCTGATAACAATTAAATTCACATATAGAGCTAACAATTCAAATATAGAGATAGCAAATTCAAATATAGAGATGAAAAGGAAAGCTGAGAATAGAATTGGTTGAAAGAGTTATAAGCCATGGACCAGCCGTTATGCAGTGCACTATATAGAAGAAGATGTAAGCCTACCGAGTAATTTTAATCCTGATTTCAAATCACTGATATGAAATTGTTTAATTTGAACTCATACCCAATATAGCTATGATATAATCATTTAACTTATTAATTTTTAACACACCAGTCAATGTGATCAAATAATATTGACGTTCATACTACGTTGAGGATGAATAATGGTTTAAATTTTAAATCACATGATTATACCTAGCACACAGAGGCCTTACAACATTGCTCAGCTTCATATCATTTATATGAACCACCACTCATTTACATTTACGCTGCACCGAAAGCTATTTGACTGGAGTGGAAAATTGCAGTGGAAATGTATATCTTTGGACTGATTTTCTGGATTTTGGAATTTGCACCGTTTTTGGACCTTCTTTTTGCTCGCCGGCTTGATTTTGTCTCAATAGTGTTCGATGTTGTCATTGATGACAGTAGCATTCTAATGTGTAGTTATGTTATATCACACTCGTATGTTATATCTATTTCTCCATTTCATTGCTTTTTAAAATAGATCGATTTGGTATGAAATACATGTATATAGACCTAACTACTGAAGTAGTATGAGTTCCTATTCACATTAGTTCAGATTTAAAGAATTGATTTCAGATGTAAACAAATCTTGGCAAAGTGACAGATAGATTTTCTGCTTGATGCGATAGAGCTTAAATCCGAACGTAATATAAAAAGTATGTACGCATTTTTACCCATTCCAGAGTAATGGTAAATGTTTTTACACCGCTTAGCAATATGATGCGAATAAAAAATATCGTAGATATACGCCAGAATAAAATAATCAACGTATCAACTTGTGTCAAACATATTCTGTTTCAAATATGATCAATTTTAGAAAGTTTGGCTTCATCAAAATCTATGAATGTCTCTCACGTCTCTCACAGAGCTAAAGCCCAAGCACAAGACGACAGACAATTCATATCATGACTTCTACACACGATTCAAAGTCAGATAAAGACATATATAATATCATATGTAGAAACAACCAAGATCAAACAAAGAAATAATGAAATCATTGGATCATCACCACCATCATCGTCATCAACATCATAATCTTCCATTGAATCCCAAATTAGCTAGGGTTAAGATACGGATAGACTTTCTCCACTCCTCTCTGCCCCATACCATATTAGACAGTTCCATTGGTTTTATACACATTGTTGAAATTTCTGAAACCTAGGCGCTCACCAACCGAATGCCCTTTCTGACGTTGGTTTGGATCTTGTAGCATTGTCTCCCTTTAAGACATGCGCAGTCTACGGTTGGTCTATTCTTAGCAACCCCGACACAACATGTGTAAATGAAATCATTGAACAAATAATACTAAATTATAATATATCATAAGTAAAGTTATAAAACTTTATTCCTGGGATTCAAGGGAGGAGGATGATGATGAAAGTTATAAAATTCTACGAAATTAGCTAGAAATAGAGTATTTACAATTGTATCAATATCTTAATATAAGCTTACTTATAAATTATATTCTATGACGTACGAAAAATAGACTGATTTAGTGGATTTAAACTTCGCACCTACATTAGGTGCTTTCTTCAATTGACATAATGTTGTCGCATCATGCTTACTGCTATATTAATTCAACAGTACTTCTAATTAATTATCACTGTAACATTCTGATTCTTGCAAGAATACAAATTCACGTCGATTTATCATGAAGAGCAAGTTGAGATCAATAACAGATGGCCTTAGTGCTCCATGATCCAGGATTTACTTTCTATGAGTCATTAAATATATCCAGAAGTCGCCAATTTCTGCAAAATACGACCATAATGTCAATACTGTTTAAGTACCTTGTTGTAACACCTTTCAGTCACTAGAGTTTTTTTCCAACTAAAATGAAACTCAATATAGCCTTACTTTGCATAACCATATTTAGAAACATTTATAACACATGGTACATGCATACTGTTCTAATTAATTATTCCAATAATTATTGCAGCATAATGAAAATATAATATTAATGCCAGTTGAATGTTGGTTACAGAATCCACGGCACATCAGCAACTGGTGAGCCAGGAATTCAAACTGAACACGTATCGATCGCTAGTATAGATGCTTAAACATGGCATAACATAGATGCTTCACAAGGCATACCAAGATCAAATATTATTTTAACGAAACTCCATAAATCAAATTCTACTAATGAATAAAAATTAAAATTCCAATAATCAAATGTTTTTATTCATAATCATTCATGCGGTACATATTTTCGATAGTTACATATAGACAGACACATAGACAAACAATTAACAGCATATCACTAGCACACAAGCAAACAGACATACGTAAGCATTTCAACAAACATTCAATGTTACTCAGTCGGCTACAAGTGATCTGTTTTTCCGCTGACAGGTGCTTCTTCTTTTCCAGCGTACTTAGTCTTTCCATATGAGAAAGGAACATATCTGTACTGAATCATGTGCTGCAAGTATCAATATAAACAGATCTTCAGCTTCAGTTAATTATAAGATACAATATTAATATGTGTAACCTTAATATATCAATTGCAGCTTAACGGCTGCAATTGATGCGCCATTAAAAGGCAACGATTACTAATAACCATGGAAGGAAGGAGGAAATGGGTCTTAAAACAAGCATCTGTGCTTCCTGACCCAGTGTGCCGTTATGTTTTATGTAATATTTGTCAGACTATTAAATTATATTACTAATACACTACTTTGTGAAACTAAAAACAGACTGCTAACTAAAGCTAAAGGTTATATTTCTTTTGTGAAAAAAATACAACAGTATCATGTGGTAGTCGTGAAGTTTAAATGCATCATTAGCCATTACATCACCGGTTACGTCGCTGGTTGAAGGCCTAGATGGCATAGCTAAGCTTATTGTCAGTTTCCTGTCTCAAAAGACTGTCAATGATGAGGAAAGACTTGGATTTGAATCCTACACATACTGATCCTCACTCACACGTTTGGCTACTGGATCAACTCACAGAAAAAGGCTAACTAAAAATGTATTGCTGCAAGAGCAATGCATTTAGTGCTCATATGACAGGCATCAACAACAGCAACAATTAGAATGCTACTGTTTGCTAACACAATGATCCCGTGCTTATAATGCTTCTTAAGACAGGCAGCCCCTGTGTTTTGTCCGTGTCACTGAAGAATAGACCAAACCATATACTGCTCGTGTCATAAAAGGCGACAAGCAATAACTGAGGAAGTCAAAGTAAAATCACCTCAGAAGTCATATTGTTCCTGCCTATAGGCTACATCAAAGTTTCAATAAGAAATAACCATTTGAGAAGGGATTAATTTGTTGATCAATAGATTGTTCCTTTCGAAGAGTGAGAGCAGACTGTGAATAAGAGCATGCACTTTGGACCTGCCATTTGGCAGAAAACTAGAGATTGAGAGAGAAGATGTCCAATCATAAGTAATTTTTTAAAATACAGAACATTAACTCAACCAGTACACCAACAAAAAAGTACTGATTATAATAGAAATTTAACAACCATCATGTAGTATAATTGTTAAATACTAACTATTTTAATACTTACACTGCTTAATTAATGAAATGATAGTTTGATATTAAATTTCAAAACAAACTTTCAATAATTAAATTGTTGTCATTTCGTTATATTAAGCATAATTAATTTACTTTACATTGTCAAGTACCATGCTACATTAATACTGATTTAATCTGCAAAAGTGCAGCAAGATAATCAAGCCATAACATAACAGAACTAAGCACGAACCAGAATTTGTTTCTTCATCGTCACAGTGAAGAGAATGAAGAAGTACATGACTAGTATCGGCCAGAACACTGGAATGTTGAAGGCGTCAAAGCAAGTACAGAATAGAGCAACTAATACTGCACGCTGAGCACTATACCTATTATAAACAAAGAAACGAACAAATCAGTCATAATAAATCAATCAATCATTCGGCGACTAAATTACAGAACCACAAGTACAGTATGTGGAACACCAAACTTGCAAACAATCAAACAATCAGTCAATTAAAGCCACTACAGAAGAGTATCTAATAGGAACATATACTAGTTAGTAGGAAAATATGCTGAGCAACATAATTTCAGCAAGCAATCATAAATTAAATCAAGTAAAGAATAGAGTAATCGGCATGGCATATTGAGCATCATATCAGCAATAATCAATCACCAAGAATTGAAGCAAAGCACAAAACCTGCAAGCGATCAATTACTCAACAAATCAACGAACTAATGATTATAGAAGATAACTATGTACTCACTTCATCTTACTATGTAACTTGATATTAAAGAAAAAGTCCAAAAAAAATTTCCTGTCAGAAGGGTAGCCCAAAAAATTCTGAGCTAAGTTCTGGACAAGTTCAACGTCTGTCAACAGCTAAGTTCTGTCAACAAATTCTGGATGCTACAAAGGCAGTGGCACAAAGGTTTAACCATATAATCAACTTACCAGAACTTAAATTCAGGAAGTCGCCTCATGAATGGGCGAAACTCTTCACTGGCACGTGTGGGCAGAGTAGGGCCATCGTCTAAATGAAACAGAATAATAATATATTCGTTTATTTTCGTTCAATCTGACAACCGCAGAAAGTTGCAGTACAGAAATTCCAACAGACACAGCATAACAAATTACAGATATAGCATAAAGAGTTAATACGCTAGATATAAGAGAGATGAAACTAAAAATTGTTTTCGATAACATTTACCACATGCATACTTGAGTAATTATAGGATTTAGAATTCATTAATGTCATGATTACAGTTCTCAACCCTTCAAATTCTTTACAAAAGTATGGAATATCTTGAATGTTTTACATTTTAAAGATGTATGTCTAAAGAGTTAAACTATGTTAAGTAAAGTAATTTTAAGTAAAACTATTTCAAGAGTTAAGAATTAAGAGTTAAACTAAAAAGAATTAAATAAATTTCTTCACAAAGTTAATGGTAAAACATAATATACAAATTACATCCTTATATACTAAAACAATGTAGATACCAATCTACTAAGGTAAACTGTTTCTGCTAAAACTCAGGGATTTAATACTAAGATTTAAGCTTAGTTTAGTGTAAAGTTTTACATTTCAAAATCAAGATAGTGAAGGGGACGAGGACATGATTTGAACCATGCACATATTGATCCAGTTAATGATGTTACTGCAGCTCAGTTCATAAATACTGCAGAAAATACTGTAAAATATAGTGATTATCATATATAAGAATTTAGAATAAACTAGTCAAGCATACTTAATAACCTTCCATATATCATCCTTTAATTTAAAAAACAGATAATGCACTTTTCCTCTTATTAATACTGTTATTTTTTTAATTGCCCTGGGCTGTATAGGGCCCTGGGCTAAAATATAAGATAAAAGAAAGACTTTATTTAATTATTATTATTATTATTACTACTACTATTATTATTGTTATCATCACCATTACAGCACTCACCATCTGATTCCATGCTCAGAGCTGGATCGACCTTAGGCGTGAGAAAAGCAATGAATAGATTGAGCAGCCAAATCCCGAGAGCATAAGTTATAATATACCATCCCTAACAGACAGATACACAATGTAAGTACTATAGGTCAAACACAGAGATCACAAGTTATAATATACCATCCCTAACACACAGACACAATATAAGTACTATAGGTAAAATCTCTAGAGCATTAATTATAATATATCATCCGTAACAAACACAGGTATGTATAATCTAAGAAGGACTTATCAGAGGTTCAATCTTGCAAGTTAGTTTCTTAAACCATATAATCATTCAAAAATTAGCAAAAAATATCTCAAATACAAATTAAAAAATGAAAAAATTTACCTTATTATGTCAAGAAGATATTTAATACAAATTTAGATAAATACTTAAACACTTAATTAATAATTTTAGCAATAAACTCTCAAATAGATCAGATTTAAAATATAGCAAAAATGGATCTATGTTCTCTGTAGAAACAGCTCTGATCTATTTGAAATGAAACAGCTCTGATCTATTTGATCGAAATGATCTATTTGAGAGTTTATTGCTAAAATTATTAATTAAGTGTTTAAGTATTTATCTAAATTTGTATTAAATATCTTCTTGACATAATAAGGTAAATTTTATTATAAGACTTTATTATACGACTTTATTATAAGACGTAATAGAGTGTTCTTTAGAGTGTATATTTTATTATAAGACTTTATTATAAGACGTAATAGAGTGTTCTTTAGAGTGTATATTTTATTATAAGACTTTATTATAAGACGTAATAGAGTGTTCTTTAGAGTGTATATTTTATTATAAGACTTTATTATAAGACGTAATAGAGTGTTCTTTAGAGTGTATATTTTATTATAAGACTTTATTATAAGACGTAATAGAGTGTTCATGATAACAAACCATTATAACTTTAAAGTGAGTTTACCGCTATAAAACACAGGAATGAGGTGACGGATAGTGAAAATAAAATATAATGAAGATAAAATAAAATGGTCTTCAGCTTTGAGAGCAATGGTTAAATCAATCTCAAATCAGGTTGTGTCATCTATGATAGTATCTCTCCTAGTGAAATGTCTAAGTACTGGCAGGTCCATGGCAAATAACACCTCCACCCTTTTATGTCTTCCGCTTTCCTCTTCATGTCCACATACGAATGGATCTTTAACTCATATAACATTCCTAATCTCGGCCTTCCTCTATCTCTATTTCCTTCCATTCTGCCTTCTATGACCTCTTTTAGTAGACTTTCCCCTCCTTAGAATGTATCCTATCCATCTCTTCTTCCTACTTTTTAATACATTTATCAACTGTCTATCTGCACTAACTCTCTGCAGAACTTTCATATACGATAGTACATGAAAAAATAATTACAATCAGATTTAATCTCAATTAACTTTGACTCATACCTGTAGGAGATAAGTTCTGATCAGATAGAAAGTCATCAGAAAGAACCACACGATCCATCTCACCGCAATGTGCGGCGTAGATTTATCCAGCAACTTTTGATAGGTCTAGTCACAAACAATGAACACAAAAGATAAATAAAAAAAAAAAAAAAAAGAGTGAATTATATACCGTAACAATTAATAACATGAAACATAATTCAAATAATATCCCGAGAATTTTGAGCACACAATTCACAAAACAAATAGCAAAACAAAAGGTAATTTAGTTATCCTGTTCGAAAAATAAATATTATTTACAAATAAAATTATCTTTGATTGTTATATTATACAAATATGATATACTTTGGTGGTCTTTGTTATTCAAATCACATGCATCTATGTATGTACACAATTTAATCATATTTTAGTATGATTGTAATCTATGATAATTGCTATCAATACTAAATATAAGAACGAATTATTAACAAACGTTTGTCTTGTGTCCTTCATTGGAAAATTATACAAAAGTATAATATGAACAAGACAAAGAACTGTGGATAAATTATCTGATTAGCTGATTAGAGTGCTACATCCAAGACAAGATTGAGCATCATAAAGGAAAACTTAGCCAAAGAGCAAAAAGTAATCAAGAAAAGTTCAAAACTGGTACAACTAGCTAAACCACTGCAAGACTGAGACTAGAGGGACCAGTTATTATAAATGTAGAAATCTCTCTCTCTCTTAGTGACTGCCTACTGGCAAGTCCATGGTATATAATGCTTCTACTGATCGCTATCTTCCGCTATCCTCCCCATGTCGATCCCCAAATCGTCTGTAATATTCCCTTTGATATACCATTATTCTTCGGGATTCCTCTTATGACGAGGTGGGCCTGTGCGTTCCTCAGCAGAAATAGATTACATTGATATCAGAAACAATGAGATGGAATTAATTAGCAAAACTACATCAGTCAATGATTCAACATCAACACCAATTGCAGTAACTGCTGAATTAGTTACATTTGAGGACTAGATTCATCTGGACAAAATGCAACAAAGAGAAAATGTAGCTTTTGATACGAGTATCGTAGGCCTGTAGACGGACTTGCTCCAATTAACATCTGATAGGTCATTCCATTTAATATCAACTATATTTACAAATGTCACAACAATGAAATTAGACAACAGCAAGATAAAGCAGTCTCAAATCGGGTCATTACATTACTATTTAAATGTTTGCATCTATTAATCAGCTTTACTTACATTGCAGCATGATGTCACACCACGTCGCAGACAATTCGGTTGATTGCTGCTCGATTCACTTAATTCATTTGTCATCTGCATGTATCACAAATAAGTACACACACACACACACACACACACACACACACACACATATATATATATATATATATATATATATATATATATATATATATATATATATATATATATATATATACATATACATACATACATACACTTCAATAGATCTAAATTTAATTTGAGAAGGAATTATACTCCCTTCAAGTCATATTAAGCCCAATGAATTCCGACTGGGCCGTGAAATGCTAAGTTTATTTAATATGCTCTTAATATACAAGTATTCATATGTAGAATTTTTTACTAGTTTAGATATTAATTTAAATGTAATTGTTATTTAGCTCATGATTACAATTGAACTCTTCCTGTAAAGTAGTCTCGAAGACCGAGTTCGGCCATGACACTGCTATATAAGTTTTCGTTGTTAATAATATTAATAATAATAATTTAAGTGTTAAACTTCAGCTGATGTGTTATCAATTAGGCTGTTAAGTCGACAACATTAAGAATCAGATTTTTCAATAAAAACAGCTCATTAATAAAGACTCTATACTTTAAATTTAATCTAATTATGTTGCCGAACCGCTGCGATAGACTAGACTGTAACGATAATAGGACGAGCATACTTCTAACCGATATTTTAAAATTTCAACATTGCTACATTTTGTCAATTATCCCGGTTTAGTATAAATGCCAGTTTCGTAATGATGTAGCAAAATTTATCATTATAAAGGTTCACAAAACTAAAAAATGTACTTTCTCATAATATAAGTGAAATGATATCAAGAAATTAATTAGAAGTAAAAATTAGGTTTGCATATGTTTAGATAACGATTTATTTACATTTTCAGTGTTTTCACTGTACCGGAAATAGAAACACTGTATTTAAAGGACGTGTTTAAAACTACTGGCTTTATTCACATTAATCATTAATCATTTCGGTTTTCATCTTTTCAACATGCCCTTAATCTCAACATCTCAAGGTCTAAAATGATATATATTAACAACCATTCATGAAACATGGCAGGCATATTAAAGTTAATGTCAAAATATACTTCGCTGGCAGCTTATTAAATAGGCCTTGTTCTTTAAGAAATTTTAGAAATCTTAACGATATTGGCAATTAAAATTTTTAAAGTCTCCGAAGATGAAAGGCACGTAATTTATAACTAATTTCTTTCTTGATAATTGGATAGCTGTCGCTAGGTACTAGCTTAATTATAATAAAAGCATATTTCAACTCTCTATGTTGAAAAAAGCCGTTTGGACAAAATACTATTGAAATACTGTTGACCACCGCTTTGGGATGCCTTTACTGTTGCTTGTTGCCGTAGATTAAGCAAAAATGTTATTGCAATCTGCCAAATTTATATCGTTGTTGCTGCTGTTACCGTACTGTATTAACAGACTGAACGGCTGTGATTGGTTAAGTTTGATTTGAAGCCGTCTGCTCTGATACGAATCTCTATTTACCATTGTTTACCTGCACGTTGAAGTTTTGCCACGTCCTAACTGTGCACAACTTTATTAGGCTTCGTCTAACTTTTTATGCGCAACTATTATTTGGCCGCACGCACACGTGTGCGCTGATATTGCAACGGTCGAGTTAACATAAGGTTTCAGGCTGAGGCCACCCCTGCAGCGTTGGGTAAGTGTAGCAGTATCGATTCCCCTAGCCCGCTAGAGGTTACACGGCTATTGTACATATAATACGTTGCTGTAAACGTGCCAGCTATGACGAAGAAAAAGACGAAAGAGGACCAACAGCTGAAGGCCAACACTTCAGCGCAGGCTTCTAAGGATAAAGGTAATACTTGAGTGTACATGTTTTTCATTATTGCGCTCTTATTTGTGTCTTAATTAGGCATAAAACTGTGGGGTTTAGAAGTATTAGCTAAATGCCGGAGGTTGGACTAGAGACATTGAAAAGGTATTTAACGTATCATGGGCCAGGATATTTATTGTGAGATATGTGCACCCATAGTTCAGTAGGTGTTCAGGCTGCAGTTTAGCGTATGAGGTACCGAGCAATGCCTGAGGATTACACTAGTGATATGTTGCATTTATCTATATATTTAGTTAGTTACCCCTCATCGAGTAGTTATTTAAATATGATTAGAAATTAGTTGCACTCTTTAAATGAATTCTGGATATTTAAAATGGTCAAAGGAACACTTGATGTTTTGGCTTAAATTACACGAACCCAAATTCTTGCTCTGGGGCCCCAATCTTAAGCCTTCCTATAATATGAATATTTGAAGTTGAAGCTGTAATTATTTGAAGGCTTCATTAAAGTCATTCAATATTTATTCCTTAGTCATGTTACTCATAAACTTTATTTATTTATTTTATTTTGTTATTTAAGAATTTACCAAATATCACAATGTATAGTGCATTGGAAAACGTTATTAAATTTCAAGTGAACTGTATTGTGAATTGATTAGTCATGGGTTCGGTTACCCAACGAGCTGATCAGAGTCATAGATCATAGAAATGAACATTTTCTGTATGTGGATAGTGGAATAAAATTGCTAATGGAATATTTATGTGGTAGTCTAAGCCTGTGATAAATTTATATCAACATAGACAATCATATTAAAATATAAAAGGTTTAACCCTTTTCAAATAATCTGTAATAATTTTTTTACATTCATCGTAAACATGTGACTCCAATATATTTTCAGATAAAAATAAAGAAAATAATAAAGCCAATAAACCGCAACATCTGAATAGTGATCTCTCCGGTGGTAAACCAGTTAGGAAAATGCCGCAGGGAAAAGTTAAAGCACAAAGAGGTGGATCTGGCAGCAGTGGTGGTAGCAGTTGTGGCACTTGCTGCTTCTTCCTTGTGGCTATTGTTGTTGCTTCTCTTGCTGCTGCGACTGGCTACATCTACATGTATGAAGATCATGCTGAAGTCATAGCGACATTGGGTATGAGGCTGCTTCATTTCTTGAAATTTAAAGTTTTAGAGTTATGTCGATTTTAGCATCTGTTGCTTGATACTTATTCGGGATTTTATGTGATATATCTAATTTGGTTAGGAAGGTGACTAACTATATACAGTGGATTAGCCAAATTAGAAAGCATTGAGGTGTTGCCTTTTCGGTATGGTAGTTACTGCCTGCTTACCGATGTGTTCAATGGAAACTTTCATGTCTTAGGTAAATCTGCATTTTTTTAAATGGTTGAATGGCACTCTCGTTTCTATAATGTTACCATGTAATATCAAAGCTGGAGAAGAATAGAGAACGAGTCTATTGCCTAGAAAGTTTATTTTAAAAATTGACACGGCTCAATATAGATATATCACTTAGATATATCACTGCTCCATTGCAACATCTTGTCTGTCAGCTTGTAGTTCTGAAGCTTATTTTCGACCTGCTGCTTATCTTGAACCTTGTTTCATTTCATGTATTTTTCTAGCAACTCATTATTTAGTTACTTTTTTAATGGTTGCTACTTCTTGTAGAGCATATTTTTTAAAGCTATTTGCATAGCATAGCAGCTTGTTCTTTTGAAGCATATTTTCCATCTGCTGCCATTCAATTGTCTGAATGGTTCCAGTGGGATTCAGACAATTGGTTCCCTTCCTGATTCTTTTGTATTCCCTACTCCAGGTCTTGTCTGTCATTGATAGTTCTGCTAACATCAGTTTGAACTATGATTGTACATAAATATTTGGTTATATTGTGTTGTTTTAGAGGTTGCTCGAAAGGAAATTCAGTATCAAGCAGGAGAGCTCTTTCAATTAGCCAGAACTTACCTAGATGCGGAGAATGTTGCTAAGGAAAAGGCAGCTAAGGAAAAAGCAGAACATGAAGAGAGAGAAAGAATTGCCAGAGAACAAGCCGCCAAAGAAGAGGCTGCTAGAGAACAAGCAAGGCAGCAAGCTGCTAGGGAGCAAGCTGCTAGAGAAGAAGCTGCTAGGCAACAAGCTGCTAGGGAGCAGGCAGCAAGAGAAGAGGCGGCTAGGAGACAAGCTGCCGAAGAACAAGCTGCTAGGGAACAAGCAGCGAGAGAAGAAGCAGCTAGGCAACAAGCTGCTCAGGAGCAGGCTGCCAGAGAAGAGGCTGCAAGGCAGCAAGCTGCTAGGGAAGAAGCTGCGAGACAACAAGCTGCTCAAGAGCAAGCTGCACGAGAAGAAGCAGCTAGACAACAAGCTGCTCAAGAACAAGCTGCAAGGGAACAAGCTGCACGAGAAGAAGCAGCTAGACAACAAGCTGCCCAAGAACAAGCTGCACGAGAAGAAGCAGCTAGGCAGCAAGCTGCTCAAGAACAAGCTGCACGGGAAGAAGCAGCTAGGCAACAAGCTGCTCAAGAACAAGCTGCAAGGGAACAAGCTGCACGAGAAGAAGCAGCTAGGCAGCAAGCTGCTCAGGAACAAGCTGCAAGAGAACAAGCTGCACAAGAAGAGGCTGCACGACAGCAAGCTCAGGCTCAACAGCAAGCTAAACCTGTTTAATAAGCTTCAGACTTGTGGACAGATGTGTGTATAACAGAAAGAGTGTGAGAAGGGAATGTTAGGGTTTGATGATAGATGTGCCATTTCAATTGTATTAAATATTTGAAATTGAGAGCGTAGTTCGCCCAAGAGTATCATATGCGAAGATTCTAATGCATTTCAAAAATAGAATTATACCTTACCTCTTAAGTGCATACAAGCATGTGCTGTTAGTAAACTAGTGTCTGCTAACCAAGCAATTTTGGCATGGTAGTATAGAGTAGTTGTAAAAATTGCTGTTTGCAACTAACAAATTTCATGATTTTAAAATCTAAAATATTTTTTCAGGTCTTATTCTCTCGTGTATATCTTGTCAAAATTATTTATTTTGCCTGTTAATGTAACAAAACAATAAAATAATATCGATGTGCCAAAATGTAATTTTGGTCTGTTGTTTTTGATTGTAAGTTTCTATAGTGCCGAAATGTTGTGTGCAAGTTCAAGTTGAACTGTTATTATTGTAATATTATATATAATAATAATAATCTATTCCTTTTCCTTCCACAATCAATCTGACAAACATATATATATATATATATATATATATATATATATATTGATCTTGCTACAAATTCAGTTTAAAAGTATTCAATTATAACGAGATTGTATTGACGGTGATAAATGTTGAACTATAATGCAAAATATCAGTTTTAGCAATCAACATTTCTAAATTTTACTGGTGGGTAACTGGCTATGCTTAAGTAGGTATTTGTAAATTTAGAGGTTTTTGGTTTTGTCAATATATTTGTGCATTCATTAAGCAAAAATTCCTTTACACACTTGTCTTTGCTAGTGCTGTTGGCTCTATGCAATATGTATGTGTAAATGACATCATTTAGCTGCTATAAATAAACCATGATAACTGTGTTATGATTTGTCTAACATCAGCTGCTTTTAGTTAATTATGTGGTGATTATGTATTTCTTCTAAATTTAATGATTGCTCTCCATTGGTTAAATGTTCATATACACATGTATAATTGTATATATATGGTATCTCTATTTATTTGCTCTATATTTGACTGCGTAAAGGAGACAAGCTATTGTGATGATTTCTAACACGTCTCCCATTGCTATTGGAACAGTAGTACTTGCCGCCACTGTAGTCGTACTAGAGTATATTAGTATAGAGGTAGAATTGTTATAGAATTTTAAAGGGATATGCTCAGACTGTTTATTTAATCTATTCTTTGGTTATTTAATTTATTTGGCTATTATTTAATTTCTCTGCTTTTATACATACATACAGATTTAAGTTTAAATAGAAAGCCAGTAATTTTGTATGTATTTCTTATGTAACCTATGCTATATTGGGTTCCAAATCCGGAACCCCAGTGTTACAAATTAGGCCTAGCTATCTCTGCACATACTTATTTTGACACTTAATTTTAACTGTATTCTATGATACTTACTGTTACACCTTTATGCAGTGTATATTTTATATACAGTGTGCATTTGTATTTCTATCAGCAGACTGTCCATGTATTGATACTAAGATATACTGTATGTGTAACATATTGCTGTTCTTCTGGCATAACCATTGTTAATGCCTTTAGGTTTTCATGTTCAGTTCCATTATGGTGTGCGTATACATGTTTACATTTTCGTCACAATCTATGTATGACATTATGACATGAAATAAGTAAACGTCTGCTTTCATTAAATGCATTTTGAAGTAATAAATAGTACATGTCACTTCTATTAGTTCTAATACATGTCGTTGGTACCTCTGTTGGATTTAATATTACCTATCGTATATAAAATTGCTGTTTAAAAGACTGAAGGCTTCTCCTAGACACCTTTCTGCTATATATATTGAGACTAATAAATATTTTAAATATTATAATTGTTGATGAGCGTATTTATCATCTTATTTTCAAATTGCTTTTTGTGAAATTTGGATACGATTTGTAAATGCAGAATACTGTAGAATGTGATGGGTCAATTTATGAAGCTTTTTGTCAATAATACAACGAAAATTGATTTTAATACTCTTCATTGTTGCAAACAGTCTTTAAAGTGAACTAGTTTTAGACTGAATTTGTGTACTATAACCTGAGAGACATCACAGCTGTTTCAGAGCTCCTGTCTCTTAGTGAGTCTTAGATCCTCAAAGGATCAGTGTAGAGGCCAGCATTGCAGTTAACTTCCTGAGGCGAGCAGCAGCTTTTGTTGTACAGTGCTTATTAAGATTTATTTTACTTTTGATTTTAAATATTTTGATTTAATTGTAAAACGATTTGTCAATGCACTGCCAAGTGGCAGGTTCAAGGTACATACTCATACTCCAAGTCTGTTTTCTTGCTCCATAAGAGCACTCCTTAGATCAACAAGTTAATCCCTTCACAAAGTCGATGACTTATCCATACCTTATGTAGCCTATAGCATGGGAAAAATATGGCTTCTGAGGTGGTTTCCCGTTGCCTTCCTCAGTTTGGTGGATTAATTATCATTTAATCCTGGGGGAAAATATTTCATGGTGAGGTGGATCCCCTCTTGCCATCCTCAGCTCCTGCCTTTAGTCGCCTCTTACGTACACGCGGCAGATTGTTTGCGGTTGCCCAATTCTGCAGTGGTCCAACCACACCCGAGCACAACACGGGGAACATGGTACTTTCTTATTTAATGAAAATTAGCTATCGCAGTATTTGTGCTTGTGGATATTTCTCACGTACTATTACTATTACTAATTACTATTACTTTAGGACATTGAAGATTTCTATTATTATGCGGCTTCCTTTAAGATAGAAAGCATTATTTAGTTTTGTGAATACTGCTTAATCATACTAATGGAATAAATAAAAGACAATATAGCTTAATTTTTGTTAGTTAATAGTTGGTGTGACTGCTGTTAGACTATTCTTCTTCTTCAGTGCACTGCCAAGTGGCAGGTTCAAGGTACATATTCATACTCAAAGTCTGTCGTCTTGCTCCATAAGAGCACTCCTTAGATCAACAAGTTAATCCCTTCACAAAGTGTGTGCCTTGTCCATACCTTATGTAACCTATAGCTTGGGAAAATATGGCTTCTGAGGTGGTTTCCCGTTGCTTTCTTCAGTTTGGTGGATTAATTACCATTTAGTCCTGGGGGAAAATATTTCATGGTGAGGTGGATCCCCTCTTGCCACCCTCAGCTCCTGCCTTTAGTCGCCTCTTACGTACACGCGGCAGATTGTTTTGCGGTTGCCCAATTCTGCAGTGGTCGAACCACACCCGAGCACAACACGGGTAGTTAGACTATTATAATTTTATTAATCACAGTAAGAGACTTATGAGCAATATGTGTTTATTTTGCTAACACATAATGTCTGGTGGATATAATTTTTTATGGTATGGCAACGTGATATTGCATGACACAGCATCTTCGTGTTTGTTGTATTGAATATCAAACTTGCCGTTTTGATATACATTGATTCCCTACACTAGTGGAGCTTCGTAAAATTTAAATTAGATTTTCTTATAGGCTGATTGTATCAGAAAATAATGGTGCAAAATTCACTATTACTGGGCCTTAATACTCGAGTGATAATATTAATTTCACAAAATACATTTTCAAAAGCGAATGCTAGAAGAAAAGAAAACTTTACTTAGTTATAATCCATTTTTCAATAAATTGCATAATCTTGTGGTTACAAATTATGACCCAATACTCGTATTGCGTATAAAACATTACAGGCATGCTTTCATGATGCTTGCCAAGTTTATGTAATTTAGATTAAAATTTATACTCTAGCATGCTATTTTGCCAGTACATGATAATTATATAGAAGTGAAATTTATTTAATTTTTATAGAAGTGGACTCTACGTTGAATTGTCATTACCTTGAAATGCAAAACGTGTAGTAACTCAGAATTACTGGGTCGTGCTTAGCTTTGTTTCTGCACGGTGTAAGGTGAAACTTGGATAAAATGTCTTTTTGTGATTTTTTCCGAATACTTGCAGAGTATTGCAAAATAAAATTACTGAGCATTTTTTTACACTGTGGATTCAATTCCTTTCTGTATTGGATGTTACAGTCACAATTTAGTGTGAAAAAGATACATGCAATTTTTCTGTTTTTTATATTAATATTTAGTGATTTATATTTAATTATTAAAAATCAATTAAAAGTCTGAAAAGTTCTAATCATTGTAGGCAGTTGATCAACCTGTCACATCTCAAGACCAAGACCAGAATGTTAGAGATTCTATGTTACATAATGAAATGTGATGATTCCATTGAGGGTTAATGGCAGGATTAGCACACTGATCTTAAATATATTCGTGTATGAAGACGTCTAGTACTCTAACCATGTGTAAATCGTTAGAATCTTATTCTACTCACCTACTTAGATACTGGTTCCACTATTCCTTTGCAGAAAATTTTCTCCCCCAAGTGGCAAAGTGAGCTTCCCGCAGTGTTGTCTGTTCGCTAGAAAGTTGCTAGTTACGATATGTAGCACAAGAGAGACAGTGAACATAGACAGACAGAAGATTAAATCATTTAAAATTTAGAACAAATCATTAAAATATTTTGTTACCATCACATGCCAAACTAAAAATTTGTAATTAATAATTGACTAACACTGACCATGTTAATGACGAATCCAGCTACAAGTTTATATGGCAATATGACGAGTTTACGTCGGCTTGTTAGCGACAGGCTGAGAAAACTCTAGAAACTGCGAAGGTTGATCAATAAGTAATGAGAAACTTAAAAAAACAGACAAAACACTAAATCAGAATAAAACTTTTTACATAGTTTTTCAAAATAATCTCCACGAAGCCAACATATCTTTTCCAACGGCGTTCAAGTGTCGTTACATCGTCCACGAAGAATGTTTCATGAGACCCGTGACACCAGTCAGCTACAATATGAATGCAAATCTCATCACTGTCAAATTTCTCTTCACGCATGATGCTTTCAGAAAACGCAACGGTGGAAGTCAGATGGGGCCAAATCTGGCTCAGCCTTGCAACACCGGAGGTGTGAGCAGGATCGAATTGTCTTTTTTCAAAATGAGTAAAAATTGATATGAGGGGTTTCATGAATCATTCCTTTTAGATATTGTATAAGAACTTGAACGTCATTGGGACACTATGAATGAATGCGTTGAGCTACTTGAAACTTGAAGATTATGTTGAGAAGCTATATGATTTATAAAAAAATCAGATTTATGGTTTTAATCTGCTTTTCTCATTACTTATTGATCAACCCTCGTATCAGCTACGATGTAATTACAAATTTTAAAAATATTCACCATCCCTTTCCATTAGATTGCGTGATTATCTTATTATAATGAATTTTGGTTTAAAAAGTCCAAGATGCTAAGCTATTTATATTCGCTGGATTTGTTTATGTTTAAAAAATGATGGATGTTTTGAAAGAAAATAAATATGAATCTTTTAAATCAGTAGTAAACTTTTATTTGAAGAAGTGAATAATAAAATTTTTCGTGAAATTTTCTGGTGCAGGACAGCCATGACCCAGTCAATCATTATACAAGGTAAATATCTTGTTAAACGTCTTTTATATTCTTTGCAACCAGGGACGCTGATGGTTGTTAGGCTATAATAATAACATAATAATAATAACAACAATTAGAGTGCTACAGTCATCAATGACGACATCGAGCACTAGTGAGACAAAATCAAGCCGGCGAACAAAAAAGAAGGTCCAAAAACGGTGCAAATTCAAAATCCAGAAATTCAGTCCAAAGTAAAGGGAGTTAAAGAAAAGGTGGTTTAGGCGCAGGTCGCTGCTCATGGACACTGGATAGAAAAGAGAGATGGAAAAGATAGGTCTTCAACTGCCTATGGAACTGATCATAGGAAAGCAAAGGCCGATGTGCTTCAAATGAAGATTTCCGAAGATTAGATGGAAAAGAATTCCAGATCTGCGGTGTAGCATGCTGCAAAGAACGATTAGATAGCTTAGAGCGCGAAGGTAAACTAGGTCTCACAAGAGTAATTAATTTAGAAGACCGAGTAACAGCAGGCTGCATCACTTTAATCAAGTGAGACATACAAGTTTGTCCAGGGATGGTGATGGGACTTATAGGTTAACGAAGCTGTTTGTCAATGATAAGCTCTTTAATCTTTAGCCAGTGCAAAGACTTCAAAATAGGCATAACATGTGAGTACTTGGAACTACAAAAATTTGTTCGCGCAAGAGAATTCTGAACAAACTGCAACCGATCAATGTCACAGCCAGGGAGATTTAAAAACAGGGAATTGCAGTAGTCCAACTTCGATTGCACAAGAGCAGCACCAATTGTAGCAGTTGTCTCATGTGACAAATATGGATGTATTCGACGAAGATCACGGATATGGAAGAAACATGCTTATGAAGTTTTAGTTATGTGTTCGTGGAAGGTTAGGTTTTTATCAAGGATAACACCGAGATTTCTCACAGAAGAAACAGGTGATATTTTAATACCCGAAGATAACGAAAGAGTTTTCCCATTCAGCTTCAGAAGCTGTTGAGGTGTCCCGACCAACAAGAATTCAGTCTTAGATGGATTAAGGGCCAAGAAATTAGCAGACATCCAAGAGGATATAGACTGAAAACTTTATTGCAGGAGGGTTTCAGCATTAGAATAGGAGTTAGGGGTGAAACAAGTGTACATTTGAGTGTCATCAGCATATAGTTAATGATCAAGAGAATGAGAAGAGATTAGAGAGCTTGAGGGTGTTGTATAGAGGTTAAAGAGGATAGGACCAAGAACGGAGCCTTGAGGCACACCAAACTTTAAGTGAGAAAGCAAGAGATGTACTCCATCACTTTCACACTAAAAGAATGATCCGTCAGATAGGAGGAAAACCAATCAAGAACAATTCCACGAACACCAAACCAGGAAGAAAGACGTTCCAGAAGAATATTGTGATCAATGGTATCAAAAGCAGCCGAAAGATCAAGCATACATAATCCAGTTAAGCCTTGCGTGCACATGGCATTAACAATAGAATTGCACACAGATAGAAGCACCGTTTCAGTTGAATGATGCTTTGTATAAGAAGCTTGATGCTTATTAAATAGATCATTGTAAGAGAGATTGTAAGAGATTGTAAGAGATTGTAAGAAAGCCTCTGAAGAACAATTCTTTCAGTAAGCTTAGATATGTATGACAGATTAGATATAGGCCTGTAATTCGACAATGATTCCTTATCCAGTGTGGGCTTTTTAAGCAATGGAGTAATAACTGCACGCTTAAAAGCGCAAGGAAATATGCCAGTAGAGAGAGAGAGGTTAACAATGAATGTTAATACTGGAGCAAGTATGTGAATACACTTCTTTAAAAGAGAGATTGGGATAGGGTCCAAGTCACAATGTTTGGCTGGAGAGTCTACAACTAATTTAGTAATCTCATCAATTGTAACTGGAGTGGAATTAGAAAGCTCATCTTTGGAATGATTCTCTACTGGAGTATGAGGAGTAGAGTTAGAAGCTGGAGTGATTGATTCTCTAAGATTGCTTATCTTATCTGTAAAGTAATTTGGAAATTGTTCAGGAAGTGACTCCACAGGAGTAGAAGGAAGAGAAGGAGAAATAGATCTATGTAAAAGATCATTAACGGTTTTCCATAAACTCTTAACATTCACAGCCTTACTGACCAAAGAGGAGTAGTACTCTTTCTTAGCATTAGCAATAGCAGTACAATAATCTTGTGTTGCAAATTAGAAACAGTTTTCCAAAAATCTGAATGGGTATGACGCCACTTTCTTTCCGTTCTAAAGCATGCAGCCTTTAGCTTTCTCAGAACAGAAGTATACCAAGGGTTAGATTTCTTAAGCTTCTTGGTAGTTAGAGGTGCATGCTTATCAAGTAGAGATGAAAGAGTAGTGTTATACTGTTTTACTAATTCATCAAGATCATTAGCAGGAGTCTTGATCAAAGTCAAATTTTCAAGAGCAGAATAAAAGAGATCAAGATCAACGTTATTTACACACCTAAATGAAACAGTAGGTGAATTTTTAATAGTATCTGGCTTAACATGATTATAAGTGAATACAACAGGAAAATGGTCTGACGGCGAGTGAGATAAAATAGTAACACTTAAAGGATCAATAGCAGAGAGACTTAGTGTAATAACAACATCAAGTGTATGATTGTCAATATGAGTAGCAACATTCACTTGTTGAACAGCATTACAAGAGGACAGCAAAGTATTAAACTGCTGAGTTAAGGGATCAAGAGGATTATCAAGGTGAATGTTGAGGTCACCTGTAATCACAAAGTCTGATTTAGAAGTAGTAAGGAAGGAGAGTAGGGTAGAAAACTCCGATAAAAAGAGAGAGAAAGGTTTGGCATAGGGGGAAGAAGATGGTGGTCGATACACTGCAACAACATGCAGAGTACATGTGCTAAATTTACCAGTGACTGAAATTGCTTCAAATGAAGAAAATTTATGACAGTCATTGCTAAGAAGGGTAAAGGGCTTCCTTAGTAGGAGAGCAACTCCACCACCCTTAGCACCAGATATCCTAGAGTCACGATTTGCAATAAACATATCATAACCTGGAGGAAGAATAGACATCAGTTCAGAAGGAGTGGTTATAGAGGATAGCCAAGTTTCACTGATAGCAAAACAGTCAAACTTGTGAGTCTCAGCCAAATCATGCAAAGCAATGATATGGTCTGAGTTAGAGGGATCAGATGTTAAGAGAGCAAAGAGAAATATTGCTTTGAAGAGAATTAATCGGAATTCTCGATCGAAACATGCTTAGAAAACTGGCAAATCAGTAATTGTAAACAATGCAGAAAGTGCAATATAAATTACAATATAGTTATACACAAATTACATAAAATGATACAAATATGCAATAATTAACTAACGATCAAAACGTAAACACTATAACTTTAACAATTTAAACACTAAAAGCAATATAAAATAACGTGTAACGGATCAACTATAATGGTAAAATAACGGTCAAAACTGCAAATTGATTTTTCAACAAAATAACTACGTAACAGATTACCAATATAACATAGAACTATGAACTAAGTCAAAAGTACGCCAATGAACTTAATCAAGTCTAAAACTATTCACTCAAGACGCTAAATTTCATTAAAATTCTATTTATTTATTATTATTCAATAAATAAACAGTCCTGTCAACACATGACGTCACGCAAGAAGTACTTTTTAACACATGAAGTCACGCAAGAAGAAGAAGAAGCTATACTTTTTGGAAGTACTAAAATATTGTAAGTTTATAACCTGTTCAGTATGGTCAGTAGCATTATCTTACGGTTAAGTTTTTATTGCATGCAAATAGTATGACGCATGATAGCTAAAATCATCTATTAAAGAAAAAGATCTAGGTGTCATTATTGATAATACCCTAACAATTTCAGAGCAGTGTAAATCAGCAGTAAATAGTGCTAATCGCACTTTAGGTTTAATTAGGAGAACTATAAAAAGTCGTAATAAGGATGCAATAGTTAAATTATATAAAGCATTAGTAAGACCTAAATTAGAATACTGCGTACAAGCATGGAGACCTTTTTTAAGGAAGGATGTAGAATGTATGGAAAGAGTTCCAAGGAGAGCAACTAGAATGATTGCAGAATGTAGAGGTCAAAGCTATGAATCTAGATTAGATGTATTAGGTCTAATTAGTTTAGAAGATAGACATACCAGAGGGGATTTAATTCAAGTGTTTAAAATAATAAGGTTTTGACAATATTGAATGTGGAGAATTTTTCAAATTATCTGATTCTGCTAGAACTAGAGGACATAGATTCAAAATAATAAAGGCTAGATCCAGATTAGAGATTAGAAGAAATTTTTTCAGTCAGAGAGTTGTCAAGATATGGAACGTGCTACCTCAGTATGTAGTAGAGGCAGAGTCAGTGAATGCTTTTAAGAATGGGCTAGATAAGTATTGGAAAGAAATATATTGAATTGATAAATTGTTTGTTTGCTTTGTGTAGATAGGCTGATTGGTTGCACATCGCGTGGGGGTATTTGGTTCTTGGGTATTTATGAGTGTGGATAAGGCTTGTATGTGTATGTATGTGTAGGTGTGTGCATGTGTGTGCACATGTGTGTATGTCTACATGTATGTACGTTGTGCATGTAAGCTTGTATGTATTGTAATGTATGACTATCGTTTGCAGGTCGTTGGTGTGCCTGCTATGTGGCTATATGCATGCTTGCATATTTATGTCTGTAAGGTCGATGTGTATTTGTGCAGGTGGGTGTATTCTATGTGGATATATGTAGATATATGTATAAGTGGGTATATATGTATGTGTATGTATATGTGTGTATGTATGTGTATATATGTGTGTATATGTACGTATGTGTATGTATGTATGTATATATGTGTATGTATGTATATATGTGCATACATGTGTATGTATGTATATGTATGTGTATATGTGCATATTTATGTGTATATCTGTATATATATGGATAGGAGGTATGTATGTCTGTGTATGTATGTACGTATAAGTATTTGATTGTATGTATGTATTTATGTATGTGTGTATGTGCAAATATGTGTGTGGGTGTGTTTGCATGTACATGCATGTGTACATGCATGGGTACATGTATGTATGTGTATTTGTGCACAGATGGATAGCTGTGTGTTAGTTTATATGTGAGATGGTTATGTGTGTGTGTGTGTGTGGTATGTTGGTGAGTGTTTATTTTATTTATTTATTTATTTTCTTATGTTTTCCTTTTGAAGCCTATCAACTTGTCAAAGTTTGTTTAGTTTCTTTTCCTTTACGATCTCTATGTATAGAGATATGAAATTACGGCAAAAACTGGTGTTACAAGTCTTTGTGACTTCCTTAACCAGTATAACTATGTTAAGTTAAGTTAAGATAGATCGGGAGTTCTCTTCTTAGCTTCTGAATGTAAAGAGTTTCAAAGGTTAACTATGCTTACTTATAGCATTGCTGCGCTGATTATTCTCTTTGAACATGTATGATGGGTTTAGTAACTAGAAATATATTGTTCTTTAAGACTATTATATCTAGATCAAATTGGCTTAGCGATATGTGACGGTGTCAAATGTCACTAGGTAGCTTTGTCTGTCCGTGCATTTTATTACAACCATCATCTGAGAGCAGTAGTTACCACTAACAAATATTACAGTCAGGTAACATGACTTGTAAGATGATACATTATTTACACTCGCTCATTTGAAAACATTTATTATGTAATAGTATCATCTGTTCCATAGAAATGCAATGCAGTACGTTAATTTGTGCACAAGTGAGTGGCTTGATGTGGATTCAGATATATTGCGGTATTCTAATAAAGACTCGTTCATTAATTTCATGATGTCGTGATATGGTACATGGCAGTTCTAGTTACTGCATGGTAGGTCAGATACCAGTGACTTACCAGTAAATTGCTGTTATCCTAATCTTTGTGACGGTAGCTCGAGTGTGTCGAGTCGTCTTGAAGAGAAGCCTTGTGCTTCTGAACCTTGACGTTAAACACATTGCAACAGGACTGGTTCATAATTTATACAATGAGTATTCGTGTCAAAGTTCCAAAACTATTTGTTAGATTACACTCTAGGAGATATATAGCTAGCTAACATAACGTTACGCTATATTGTAAGATATTTAGATTGCATATTTACATAGTTCATATTTGGATTTCAAACAGCTCATTGTGTGAGTCTAAATGAATAAGATGCTTGGTTTACATAATTTTAGGTGCTTCAAATTGGATGTAACAAAATTGCTTTAGGCAGTGTCTGCTTCCCCTGTAACTTTGAATATATTAAATTGGTTTATGCAGTATACACCGGTCTGCGTTGTTTTTAACTGTTAATTGTATTCCCATTCAGCCGTATATGTGCAATGTTTATCATATTAAAATTTTTGTGGCATTTTTGATATTAACTAAGAACATTTCCGATATTTTAAAAGTTTCTATATATTCATTGAAACCTACTGTTTCAAAGCTTGTATGTAATTTAACTCTTCAATTAAAAATTGCAATTGTTGTAGCGTATAATTTCAAATTGTTTCATATATGTGTACTGTCAGTTGTTTTGTTAACCAAAGTTTTCTGATGCAGCTATTATGGCATAATTTTATTTAAAACTGTAAGTGTGCAGTTCTAAAATAAATAAAAACAGTTATGATTTAAGAATATAAAACCTTTCTTTTTATTCAATAGGTGTTTAGTTGGTAATTTCGGTTCTTATTGACATTATTTGAATTATTTCAGTGGGGCAATGTGGCAATCAGATTGGCTGCAGATTTTGGGATTTGGCACTGCGAGAGCATGCCAGTGTTAACAAGGTATGTACAGTAAATTAGAATTTATTTTGGTAGTTTTCAAAAATAGTGGCTGGTATATATGCAAGGAAACAAATTCTCTCAAACATCTTGATTCGATTATTACTAGTTATTGATGGACACACTTTTTGACCGTCAGCTATCATTTCTGACATCGCCTTCGAGTGAAGAAACTGACGTTAGCATTAGCTTTAACATCTTTTTTAACCATAGCTCATTAACGAGCATAGATAAAAATGTAGGTTTAATCGCTGTAGATTTGTCAGGAGTGCGTACACTGCAGAATTGTTGGAAGTTGTATGTCCTTCAGTCATCGTCTTAACTTCACTCTGGCAATCGAAAGAATAACTCCACTCGTACAAGCTTACTTACTTGAATGCTACAGCCGCCAAACTCCTATACCACTCTAGGTGCTTTTGCGATATATTGTTTTGTTTTGAACTTTCTCAGCATCGTCTAATAGCGTATGTCTAACTCATTAACCCTCTGTACGACAAAGATTTCATCTCTGTCAGAAGTCTTGCAATGTCAGTATTGCCTTTATAAACTGGTAGGCAAAAGGGTTCAGGCTAGCTAATCTAACAGTGAATAAAGGACGTGCCATCATTTAACACTAACATATAGCCAACAGTCAGAGTAAATTGATCATTTAGCATTGAACTAATTAATTTTTAATAAAACCATTCATTGATGTTTTTGTAATCTTTATTTTCCACTAGGCATATAAAAAAGCTAAAGCTAAAAGCTAAGGTTAACGTCAGTTTCCTCACTCGAAAGCGATGTCAGTGACGGGCGAGCCCAGGATTTGAACCCCACACCATCTGATCCGCGGTCGAGTATCTTACCGACTTCAGCCAGTGGCGAAGTCGGTAATAACATAATAGACTGTATATAACATAAAGTGCTCATTATGTTGATTTGATGTAAGTCATTTAATCTAGTAATGCTTTAATATAATTTAATATAATTTAATATAATTTTTAATATAATTTGCTGTGTCTGTATATTCTGTAGAGAGGTATGTATGATGAAGCCATGAGCAGCTTTTTCAGGAATGTGGACTCAAGATTTGAGGATGCTTCCAGTCTTCCTGTAGGTGATGGGCACAGCAGAATACGATCTCTCAAAGCTCGGGTCTGAGTTCTCTCACTTTTGTTTCCAAATTAAACATATTCTTAAATCATCATCATCTTCCCTTAAATCCCAGTTTAACTAGGGTCAGGAACATCTTAAAAAACCAATAAATTTATTTAATTTGAAGGTCTTCTTATAAGGCACCTGTATTTGATTCTGTTAGGTTTAATTAGAGATTGTGATTTATTTAATTATAGAATTATAATAGTTGATTTAATTAATTGCCGCATTTAACCATTTATAATTGAAAGCATTTATAACCTAAACATACTTTGTTAGCATTAGGTCTGTTTGATGTCTTAACTAATTTAACGATAACTAAAGTTTCTAGTTACTGTTATAACGGTTTGTGTATAGTGAACATAAGATGTTATTTTCTTACACTAGTTTTTAAAATGCATGGGTTACTGCACTTGTTTGATGTAATATTAGGTATTAACAAAAAGTATCATAAATTTCTGTAACTGATTCTCAGTAATATTGCAGGATTAGGTTTATATTTACTTAATAAGATACTGCCTAGTGTTTTGAAGCATAAGAACTGCACAATTGCTTGCAACGTAAATGTTGTACAATACTATATGGTGTAAATACTTTCATAACATTTTGCAATATAATTGCTATTTTGTGATGCTTAGCAATAAAATTGCTGTACTATGTTTACGCTATAAAGAAGGTGATCCACAGTAATTTCTAAAATAAATGCTGCTTTATGTTTTATAATTTAAATCATGCGCAGTGTAATTGGCTCTTATTATTTTATAAATATCTATTTCTGGAAAAGATTCAAAAGATTCTATAGCGCAATATGTAAGAGCTACTAATCTAGGATGACTTCGTTTGGCTTGTTACAGTTGCTAATAACAGTTGTGTACGCCACTTTGGTTGAAATCTGTTTTAACTTGCTATTTATATGTAAGTTCTGACATTACCAGGCAGTTCTGGTTGACATGGAAGAAGGTGTGGTGTCAGAGATAATGAAAGGCCCTCTACATGATGTGTTTGATCACAAACAGCTTATCACTGATGTGTCGGGATCTGGAAATAATTGGTTTGTACCAGTGCACCAGTTTTACTAGAAATAACAGGTTGATAAAAGAAAACTAACTTAACAAAAATGAATTAGACCTTTGATAAAAGCTGTTTACTTTGAAAAAGCACTCTATATATTTTTCATTTGTTGGAGGGGCCACCGTGCAATCATAGACTTCATTGTTTTGCAGAAGGCAACTACAATGTTATATATCCTAAAAATGTAATATATCCTGTCTTGGTTTTTTTTATCTAGACATATTACATGTAAATTAAGACATATGTTTATCATTTTTTGATAAGTAAATGAAATATAATTTTTTTTTTTTTTTTAACATACCAATGTTGTGTTAGTAAATGAAGAAATACTTCTCCCAACTCTCCCACTGGGCTTTGTTTATTATGTTAGCAGAGTTACCACTCTATATTATGAAGGGTCTATAGAACTATTGTTCTTGAATTAATAGTAATGTCATATTTTAGAAGTGTGTTAGTCTAATATAGTCAATTTGAGATGTTTTATGAATGTATTATTTTTTTATAGTCACTGTAGCTAACCTAGTAAAGTAAGAATTAGTTATATTTAAAATCTAAATGCTTTCAAGTTAATTTATCTTATTATCTAATTCTGTAAAATATCAAATTGTAAAATATTAAACAATTTTATTTATCTGGAAATGGTTTTGTAAGCACTTAATGAAGCTAGATTTCAAATACTCAATTTCCTAGGTCAAACCTATATATCGGTCATGAAGTCTGTTCTCTCTAATTTTAACAAGACAATTTTTTTCAAATATTGTAATATTTCTGTACTGATTGATTACTGGTAGGGGAGTAGGACACCACGAGTATGGGCCTAAGTACCGAGTGCAGATATCAGAAAGTATTAGAAGAGCGGCAGAACAGTGTGAGTCCCTGCAGTGCTTCTTTGTTCTACATTCTATGGGAGGAGGTTTGTCGATAGACCTAACTTCTATAATAACTCTATGGGTTACTTTTATTATCCTGCCACCTGCAGCTATATATCATGAAACGGGCTCACTCCACATTTTCTCTATCTCTAACTTCACCATCTGGCTCACTCCATGTTTTCTCTATCTCTAACTTCTCTATCTGCTTCACTCCATATTTTTCATATTTTCTTACATGCCTAGGCTCCAGAAATTGTTACAAAATTTCTTATGAAAAGCAGCCTTTAAAAATATGCCTTAGATGAAGTACCATACATAATATAATATAATAAAACTTTAAATGTTGTGTGTTGTGGTATTTGATCATCTGAAGATTACTGTCTACTTTTGCTCTTATTTTATGAATGAGTGGCATCATTGCAGACTATAAAAATTGTAGTTAACACAACTATTTTGTATAGAGATTTTCTCCATGCTTTGATGGTTTAGAAATTTATACGACTCATCTTTAGACCATACTGGATGAATTTTGTGTTAATGATGTTAATAAAGTATAACTTAGTTATCATTTTTACCAGGCACTGGGTCGGGTGTAGGAACGTATATACTAAATCTACTGAAAGACGAATATCCCGAAGTCTACTGGTATGCTGCTCTGTTTCATTGTGTTTCTTAATCATTTTGATGTTGATTTTTAAAATTAATTTAAAATTGATTATTTTAGCCTTTATGCTGAAAACTTTTCTTTTCCAGATTAAATGATTCATCTATTTTTATTCCTGTCTTTAAAGCTGTTTTATTTGTTTACCTCACCACAAATATACCAAAATACCTAGTGATGTAAGATAATACATATCTAATAAAGTTATGTAAGGTGGTGCATACTCAGTAAGTTTATTTAGATAATACATACCTAGTTATTTAATTAAGGTAATACATACCTTGTAAAGTAAGTAAGGTCAAATGTATCCAGTAAAGTTAAGTAAGGTATAAATACCCATTAAGGTATTTAAGGTAGTAATTGCCTAGTATGGTATGAAAGGCAAGAACGTACCCAGCTAGTTGTTTTAAACTATACTAGTATTGAGGTAGCATAGGTACGTAGATCAACGTATAGATCTAGTTACGTGTATTGTACTCATATGCTATACTTACTATCAGTAAGTTAGTATCATTGCAATATCATCGATATTATTATCTTATTTATCATACAACATTAATTATTGGTTTGCTTTTTGTGTTTTGTATTTCTATATTATTGCATCCATTCATTTCACTATTGCTGTAGATAGTGACCATTGCTGTAGATAGTGACCACTGCTGTAGATAGTGACCATTACTGTCTGTAGATAGTGACCACTGCTGTAGATAGTGACCATTGCTGTAGATAGTGGCCATTGCTATAGATTGTGACCACTGCTGTAGATTGTGACCATTGCTGTAAGGGCTGATATAGCTCAATTAATAACCTTTCAAATCTCTTAGATTCTTTGCTGACTGCCTGAAATTTGAATCCAGTTTTCGTGATTGTGATGTGCACACTATATCAGAACACTAAACTCAGCCCCACTACATATCAGTATTGTAGAAATGAAATATCTGCACGTATGTGTTAATGTGAGAGGATTTGAGACAGTCTATTTGTATCCCGATCCTAGTTAAACCGGGATTCAAGGGAAGATGATGATGATGATGATGATGATGATGATGCTGATGATGATGATGATGTAGTATGTGATGTTTTGAATAGCTTTGTAGTGGCGGTATTTCCGTCAGAGGATGATGACGTTGTAACATCTCCATACAACAGTGTGCTAGCCCTACATCAGCTCACTGACTGCGCCGACTGTGTATTCCCTGTAGAGAACCAGGTAAGACATCAGCGTCTTGAAATCTACAAAAACTGTAAATGCTCATTATAGTGAAATGATCAACTATGTTGATATCTATCACTTTTTAACACCACATGTTTAAACCGTTAGGCAATTTAGTCTATTTTCCGTATTTCCAGTCCAGTAAATGTCCGAGAAATGTCCATTCAGTCCAGTGAATGTCCAGTCCAGTGAATGTCCGAGATTTTACTCTCAGATCGGCACGGCTGGGATTCGAACCCACGAGGGTACAATTCATCCCAGAATCTGTCATTTAAAACTTCATGACGTTACCCCTACGCTATTAAGACATTCAATAGTGTAGTAATAACAAGTAGTTCAAAAGCCCCAATTCTAGAGCGACCTTGACCTTGAAATCTCTTTCCAAAATCTAAGGTTATAATCTCTTCTTAACTGAAGGCCTGTTTCTGAAATTAAGATTACTCTTCAGATCTCGATGTAATGGCTCTTCCTGTCATCAAATTTATAATCAACTATTTTGTCTTATACTGTTTAAATTTGGTATCTTATACTATAACATAAGTTTTTCAATATAAGTTTATATACTATAAGATCTTACATTATAAGAGGAATCAGATTGCCTCTGACTAGTAAATTACTAGAAGACCTCCTTGTCATAGCTTCAAGCTTTGGGATATATCACATCAGTTGACCTTTAATGCGCAGTTGGATAATTGATGTGGGATATGTCTCCAATTAGCAACAAGAAATGATGTTCCTAGTGCTGCTCAGTAACTTTTCTTCATTGTTTGTATAATTATAATTGATTTTTTGTTGATATGGTTACTGCATTTGCACTTCGTTTGTCATTATAGCCGCAATAAAATGACCTTGATTATAATTGTTTTCTACAGGCCCTAATCGATATAGTCAGGAAGATCCTGTCTGCCTTACCGCCGGATAAATCAGGCAAGAGAGTGTTTGGAGCGACGTCTACTCTGTCTAAACCTAGAGCGAAGGTTGAGAGCGCTCTGACTGCTAGTGATGGAGGGGTGACCAATCCAGGTGCTGAGAAACCATTCGACGGCATGAATAACATTGTAGCGAACCTCATGCTGAATCTTACCAGGTAAATCCTTCTCTTATTTTCGCTGGTTAAAGCCAGTGGCGATGTCGGTGAGATATTCGACTGCGGATCAGTATGTGCAGGGTTCAAATCCTGGTCTCGCCTGTCACTGACATCGCTTTTGAGTGAGGAAACTGGCGTTAATGAGATTAAGAAGGGGTTTATATCATTATTATTAATTACAATATGGGAAGACTTATATATTACTGATTAAACGCGTGCATTGATGTCACTTTTTAAACAATCACCGGTTTCTTTTTGCTGTACAGTTCGGCGCGGTTTGAAGGCTCCCTAAACGTTGATCTCAATGAGATTACAATGAATCTCGTCCCTTTTCCCAGAATGCACTACATCGTATCCAGTCAAACACCGCTATACGCTCTCACCGATGCAAAGCTACCGACGAGGAGGTTTGTAAATAATAAAGTTCAAACTGGTGGCGATGATTGCTCTAACAAACAAAAGGCTGCAAGTTCAAAAACCCACTTCTAACAGGACACTTGTGGTATAAAATCAAGGCTAAACATAGCTTCATAGCTTTTTAATATTACAGAGTCATGAATATATACTCGTCTTGAAAGTTTACGTAAAGCCCAGTTTAACGTTCGCTTATATAAGTTATATAGCATCACAAAGGATACTTTCGGAGACGGTCGGGCTGAGATTCGAACCGATGGCTTTTGCTTATCAAGCAAGTTTGCTATCCAGTATCCACTCGGATATCTAACCGGGAAAGATTTATGGTTCACTTTTAAATTGTACTAACTGTCCACTACATATATTCATCATCATCTTTCCTTGACCCCTAGTTTAATTTTTATCGGGACACAAATAGACCTTCTCTACTCCTCTCTGTCCCACACCATATCATCGTTCAAACCCCTATTTTGTATGTCCTTCTTAATCACCGCGATATTAATGACCATTGTATTTATTAAATAAGATGATTTATTTTGCTACTTTATTTTGCTAATATACTAACTTAGAATTAAGTCTCATATGACTCAACTGATTGTTTTGTAATGTAACTGATAATTTACTATATAGCTTTTATTTCACCACTCAGGTAGCAAGACAAGAAATAAACTACAATACAAACATATATGTAAACACAAAAATAGGGCTGAAAATAGTCGACGCAAGCATACACTCAATCAATTAACTAAAAATGAATAACTAAAAATTAATTAAATGATTTGCAACAATTTGATGGTTGTTGTTGTTGTTGCTCAGGCTTGATCAGATGTTCTCAGACGCTTTCTCTCACGGATATCAGTTCATTAAGGCTGATGGTTGTTGTTGTTGTTGCTCAGACTGGATCAGATGTTCATCAGTTGATTAAGGCTGATGGTTGTTGTTGCTCAGACTGGATCAGATGTTCTCAGACGCTTTCTCTCACGGACATCAGTTGATTAAAGCTGATCCTAAGCACGGCTTATATCTCGCGTGTGCTCTGCTCGTTAGAGGTCAGGTCGAGATATCAGACATCAGAAGAAACATTGAGAGGTACTCGGGACTTTTGTTACAGTTTCTCATTTAAATTGTCTTTCTTTATGTGGTAACTTGAGAAAGACTGAGACATAGTCGTAGCCGAGTTTAACGTAAGTTTCCTGCTTGATGACTTGTCAGTGACGACGAGAGCACTGGGCTTTTTTAACAACTTGCAACAAGCGATCGGCTCGTCTCACGCAGTTGAGGGATCAAGCAGTGAAGGAGACAGAGAGAGAGAGAGAGAGAGAGAGTGAGTGAGTGAGAGAAAGATGCAGAATATGAGAAAATGTGGCAGACAGATAAATAATGAGAAAAAAGAGAAAGAGACAGAATTTGTGAAATGGGGAAACAGAGAGAAAAGGAGAGAGAGAGAGAGAGACAGAATATGGAAAGAGGGAGAGAGAAATGTTACTGCATATGTTAATATTTTTCAATAAAAATAATAAATATGGGCATTTGCCTCAACTTTGAACTATATACAAGAAATCTCATTCAGCATTTCTAACACCTAAGTATAGAATAATTAAACGCTGCTGAAGAAAGCAATCCTAAAATGTTCATAGTCTCGACTGATTGTTACATTTGCTATTGAAATGATTGGAATGAATTTACATTAGTGGTGTCATCCTTTTATTTCAAAGGGACTAGATAATTTTATATATAATGCAAACCTTACTATGGGATTTACTGAGATTATGGATCGTTTAACTAGTATTGTGTAATGTAAGTCTATACCGAATAACATTCTACGTTCGTTGCTACGTAATTGATGATAAATATTATACTAAGGATAAGTTCGGCAAAAATTGAAAACTAAACCCGCCGAAAATACATATATTCTTAAACGGTGAACATTTCAAACACAGGTCGCAGCATTAGTCAAGTTTGAACACTGTATATGATTTTTGCGTTATATCGCAAATAGTTACTGATCTATAGACATGCCGCTCGTAGCAATGTGGTTATGACCTCTAGCTACCGTGTTACTTCACTTTAAAATATCTATAGATCTGTTAGCGATAGTATGCAAGCATCTGATCTTTCATGTCTAATTCTATTACAATCTAGAATTATTGGTGTAATAGAATTAGATATGAAAGTTTTATGTTCAAATCCTGTGTCATATATTTTGTTTTGCACTTCTATGTTGTGTATTAAAAAGACTTCAGCCGTCGCTAAGGTTTATCCACTGGAACAAGGAAGGGTGGAAGACTGGACTGTGTTCAGTGCCGCCTGTGGGTCATCCATACTCTCTGCTCACTCTCTCCAACAACAGCTGCATATGGAACAGCTTTCAGAACCTCAAAGATCGGTTCAATAAACTGTACAGGAGAAAGGTTTGTTCTACTAGTCAAGTGAGAAATGAAGTCTTATCTACATGTATCTCTCTCTCTATCTCTCTCTTACTTTCTGTCTCTCTTTCTCTCTCTCTCTCTCTCTCTCTCTTTCTCTCACTCTCTCTGTCTCTCTCTCACTTGTATTTTGCCGTATGTTATGATCATCAAGGTTCTTATTCCTACTCACAGCTTACCCTCAAGCTCACTAAAGAGCATTCCTTCGACTGAGACATTGATTCCGTGACAAAGTTTGTGCTTTCATTAAACCTTCTCAAGCCTTTACCTTTTAAAACAAATAGCTTCGAGTATGATTTTCCTTTGCCTTCCACAGCCTTTATATAGACGTCTCTTACAACATGTGCAGTGTACGTTTTGTGTATTCTGCTTCATTATGATTTTAAAGAAATATAAAAGTCTTGTGAGGTAACAAAACTATGAGTATTTTATCTGCTAGAAATTAACATGTTTCTCTCTGACAGTGAAGACGTTTTAACCTGATTCTTTCGTAGAAAGCAACGTTTCTTCGAATTGACTTGTAGGCCTATGTGTAGGCCTAGGTGTAGACTAAAGTTTACAGTTTTGGAATGAGATAACTTCTTTTTGTTTTTTACTGCTTTACATGTACTGATGAGTTTGACATTGTTTCGCAATGTCAGTCCACCATTGTGCAAAATAAACTAAACGTGGTCGTAATAGACAGTCTATCTAGAACAGGCTCAATACCGGCTGTGTGATAATATTTGAGCAATTTTCTATGTTCCCGGAAGTTTATTTTCCTTTAACTTACATTAACTTTAACTTTAACATATATAACTAGGCCTTTAGTTATACAGGCTACAGCTGTAGGGCATTCATAAGTGTGTGCATTTTAAGGCTTACGTAAGTTCTTGTCACGAATGTCTAACCTGTATGTGCAATTGTGCATATACATGTATGTATGCACTAGCAGGCCCTCAAAATGTCGCTGTGTGTACGCTATGTGTTTTATCAGGCTCACATGTTTCACTGCGTTGTAATATATGTGTGTGTTGTTTTATCAGCTCATATAATTATACACACTTAATAACACTAAAGTTATTAAAAGTGTAATACGTTCACTGTTATATAATTTTATATGCTTGTGTGAATATATAACAGGCTCATATGTGTCACTACGCTCTTATATAGTTTTATGTGCTTGTGTTAATTTATAACAGGCTCATATATGTCACTACACTGTTATATAATTTTATGTGCTTGTGTTAACTTATAACAGGCTCATATATGTCACTACACAAGAACCGAGGGAATGGAAGAGTCAGAATTCAGTGAGAGTCTTCTGTCTCTATCGTCTGTGATAGACGAATACAGGGACATAGAAAAACAGTCACACCAATCCCACCAGCCTGCTCCTAGGCTAAATATCGTTACATAGTCAGCTATTATATGTAGCCTACAACTTCCGTTAAAATATCCTATCACTATCCGCTATCAGAGTTCATACTATGACCCATACTGCATATTTCAAGTCATTCCACTGTAGCACAGTAAAATAATACATAGATGAAAAAACGGTTTTTTACGTTTTTTATATCTGTTAAAAAAACGCGTTTTTTACTTTTTTTATTTTTTATAAAATAAAAAACGTAAAAAAACGTAAACGTTAAACCTACTTCAAAGACGCTGTGCGGGCAATAGCTTGTGCTGGGCCAGGTTACAAACCACCAGGATGAGATCAGATTGGTGGAAAGTTGTTGGACGAGGAAGTATCCAGCCTCTCCTCCATAGTGAACAAGTATAAAGGAAGCCGTCACAGGTGGAACTCTTGTAACTGAAGGGTGGTCTGTATGTGACCTGTAACTGTAACTGTAACAACAGACAGTGTGGCTGTATGTGACCTGAAAATTTTTGTTTAGATTTGTATGGAGTCTATGGACATACTTTAGAACTTTAGGCCTAGGTCAAGTCTAGTTGTAATAAAATTGTTTAGTGTTGTGGAATGAAGGCATGGTAATATATATGCAAACCTGCGTGTACGCTACTAACGATTTTTTCAACGTTTTTTTACGGTTTTTTTTGTTGGAAAAAACATGTTTTTTAACGTTTTTTATTTTTGGTAAGAACGTTTTTTTCATCTATGAAATAATATACAACTTTTTGTGTTCCTAACAGTGGTTTCCAAATACTTTTCACCAATGATCAGTTTTTGGTTTTTACATTTTGGATGATTTTTATAAATTTGTTGTAAAATATATCCGTGCATGTAGGCCTAATAACACTATGCATTTAGTCTAAGGAGACCATCATTTAAATCCTCAAAAGATGATGAATGGACTGAATTTTATGTTACAAATTGGTTGTACTGGTATAAGAAATAAAACTGACAACTTCATGGGCATTTCTGCACCATTTTAATAGTAATTGCAATATTAATTATTTTATATATTATATAATATTATTTTATTACTGCGAATATTTATTATTAATAGTATTATTTTTATTATATTAAATACACTGTTAAACTTGATTTATTTTATTCATTCATTAGGAGAAAGCCTTCCTCCCTGACCTAAGAATTCTCAAATGATCTGATCACTAATACAGTATTAAGTCCACTATAACATAATGAACTTTGAGAATTGCCGACACAAACTTTAACAAATGTATAGACTTATTTAAAATAACAATAAGAACTAAACTAAAACATAAGTACCTTATAAAGCCTTGTAAAGTCTCTACAGGCTATAATCAATCAATCAATCAATCAATAAGCATTTAACGTCCGGTTCCTCGCCATAAGGCAATGTCAGGGATGTCGAAAATATATAAATGATATGTATGAGCCCTGTGCTGTGAAACTAGCTTGATTAATTATATCAGGTCTCATTTAACTTGTTAAAATCATTTGGCTTTCCGAGTTATCAGCAGTTAATCGTGCACGATTTATTGTCTTAATTAGTTTCACTGACGAAACTGCCTGTTCGCACCTATAAGTGCTCCCAATTCTACAAGTATATCACTGGGCAAGCTATCTTATTTTTGGAAACTATTCAGTAGAGAGTCTACTTCAAAATTTCATAGTAGCAATAGATGACAATTGTGCTCACAGCGCTGTGCTGCACTTGAATTTTATAATCTCGTCTTGTTTATTTAGATATTTTTAAATCTTCAGTTCATGCAATCGGCATGGCAATTGGATTTGCAAACAGATCAGTGTGTCTAGGTCTATCTTCACTACAAATTCAAAAAATCTCGAAATCAAATGATGCTAGCGTATTTCAACTTTCTCAGTGTATTTATCTTAATGTATTTCACATTTTGTATTTTGTTTCTGTTCTTTGAGAGTGGGAAATCTTTCATCGCTAATATAGTTCTTATTATTGTTATTGGAAAGTGACACTAAAAATGAATTGTTAAGCGGAAGCTAGCGGGCCTAATTTGACCCCTCTGGATATGATCTGGCGCGCCAAGGTAAAAGTCGCCGAGGGCCAATTTCGGTCCGCAGGCAACTTTTTGGGAATCCCATATCCGTGTCATCTCCAAAGGATGATCAATGTTTTGTATTAACCGCTATGGTCGGTGTTTTATATTTGAAAGGCATAGGCAGAGTCTTTCTGTTGGCTTTCAATGTTGAATTCTGTTGTTGTCTATCTTTGAAATTGGATAAAGACAAAGCCTATGCGATATAATTAATAGACTAATGATGGAAAGGACATCTAGTGATAATTGCTGGGGTTTTACAAACGCTTGATTAGACATGAAGTTCTTAACTGTGCTGAAAGTTGCTATTTTTCGAGATTTCTTTAAAAGATATCGAGCCAATAATTATATCAAAAGGGTTCAATGACTCATGCTTTGCTGGAACATATTTTTAATGCGCGTAGATGTCAAGTAAACAGGGTGTTGTCACAATAGCTGTAGCTTCTGCTCCGCATATGTGAATAGTGGTCCTTTAACAATATCACTGTAACAATATATTATAATTATATGGACGCAATATTATAAAGAGGCAACATGATACCAAATAAATCAACATTGATTCTGTACATACACGATTAACATAAGAATTAAAAAAGCAACGTTAAATTTTGTATAAATACTTAAAATTTGAAATCTTTAGAGGTGTGTGCTCGATATTGAGTGTCTCGGTAGAAAATTGTCGAAATTTTTTCATTTCCCGTATACTTTCATTTAATTAAAGTTAAGATAATTATAACCACCGAGACTGAATCTTTGTGTGTAGATGTTATCTTATAATTTGAGATGAATAGTGTTGACTACTGAGTAAACATTAAAATATACATAGGCTACATGGTATCTCAGTTAAAGCTGATGTTAATAGAATGCTAATTAGAAGTAGCCAATAGACGCCAAATAAGCTATATTTACTAGTACCATACCTCGATTGTTTGCCAAAATAAAAGCGCAAGTTGTCGGTCAAGATGTCCTATATAAGTTGCATACTAATGTGTTGTTGTTGTAGTTGCTAAACCCCGTAAGCAGCATTAAAGTCTTAGGGATAAAATACGGATGTAGTAGCCCTGCAGTAGGCCTAACAAGAATTTTTCTTCAAAATAAATGTCCATTAGATGTACTATCGATTTTCTATGAACAAATCTATCTGTATTCAATAGTTTTGTCAATTTACTATGCAGAATTACATGTATGTATAGGCCAGAAAATTCGTTCCCAATGTGTAATAATAGTTCTTCGAAATTAGTGCTCCAACATCAAACTGTTACACACATCTTGTACCAAAAAGTAAACTGATTATTCTATCGGGCGCTTGGATTATTTTTTGGTCTTCTCTGTATACAAGATTGCATATTTCATACAGGAATGCATATTTCATACAGGAATGTATATTCTATACATGAATGCATGCTATAACTTATAAGGCCCTGACATCATTGTGCCTTTGAGTACGTGTAGATGACTACGACATGTAAATTACATGTTGACTTAAACTACGCACTTCCCTGAACTTCCTTCTGACCACAAATAAAGTTCTATCCTCTTAGAATTCAAGCTCAGTATGTATGATTGACAGTCTATTTGATCAGCTTCAATGTATTAAACATCGGTTAAACGTCCATTTCATCATCCGATGATGATATCTGGGTCGTATCGAGAGATTCGACACGGCACAGGTTAATCTAGCCGGTTCATTTAAACGCCGAACTGTTTAAAACACTACTGATGAGAGAGAAATGGTAAACACCGTGCAGGTTACTAATGCGAAAGTCATAAAATTTACACAGTTATTACAGAAAATGTAAACTAATCCATTCCTTAGAATTCTCTGCAGACTTAAAATAGTCTCATTCATTTTCCATAATTAATGTTTGTCCTTAGACATAATCGGCACCTATCTCTCCTTGTGATAAAACTGCTATAAAACTCTGTATCCTTTATCATTCATAGAATTGTTGTAATATTATGCCTTCACTTATCGAGATGTAGTTATTCCTATCGTAGACCTATAAAGTTATAATATTTGAAGTTAATAGTCGTCTCGACAGCAACAGCAACAACAACCGCCTTCACAGCAATCATCTACCTCTTCATCGCAGCACACACAACAGCAGGAATTCTTGCTACAGCACGCTGACAGTATAAAGAGGATGCCCGCGATCAATGACATTATGGCTCCTGCCACTGCCACCCAGTAGGTCCAGCCCAAGTAGACCGTGGTGCCCTGAGGGGCGCCCATCAGGTCGTTATGAATGATCTGAGTTATTTTGACCGGATCTGTTTCAGCGTAGTATGGACTGGCGTCCGAGCCACCACCGAATACAGCCAGCGTAGCTACCTGGAGAGTAACTGCGACACAGATAAAATAGTTATGTGTTTACTTAGTCTCTTCCATAGTGCTAAATCATATGCCACTGGCTGGAGCCAGTGTCGAAGTCGGTAAGATACTCGACCGCGGATCAATATGTGCGGGGTTTAAATCCTAGGCTCGCCCGTCACTGACATCGCCTTCGAGTGAGGAAATTGACGTTAACCTTAGCTTTACCAGCTTTATATCAGATTTAAAGCACCAATTTCTACCAGCAGTTTTATTTCAAGCGCACTGTTCAAAGAAGCACGCATTTACAAAGAAACTGACTAGTCCACAAAAGCTGTTCTTTTTAGTCTCTAAAAATATGGCTTCTGAAGTGGTTTAGAGTTGCCTGCCTAGCTACTGAATAGTCATCTCTTAATCAATTATATTAGATTAGTCTAGTTATTATAGAGTAATTATAGAGATTATTAGATATTATTATGAATCATTATTAATCATCAGTCTTCATTAGTCTGATCTCTACCGTTGTTAACATTATGAACGTTTTCATTACGTCATTCTACTAACAGCTCTCGCGTTACAGTTCTGAAACTTTCGTAAGTTAAGGCGGACATCGCTAGGAGTGATACACTGTGATACCGTGGTTTAGACTAAGCAATAAAGAAACCACAAATAAAAATTGCGTTAAAGGGGCCCCTGACTCATTTTCTTTAATTTGAGACTCAATAACAATAACATTTGAGTCTCGAACTCAATTTTGAAAATAGTAACGGCCCCCAAGTTCATGAAGAGCTTTAACACTCTTTTAGCATGTATCTTTAGTATTGATCGTTCAAAGTTTTTGCATTATTATAATAGCATTCGATAAGTAGCATTCGATAAATAGCATTCGATCAGTAGCACTCAATAGAGAGCATTCGATAAGCAGCACTCGATAGGTAGCATTCGATACAGAGCATTCGATAAGTAGCAATTCGATAAAGAGCATTCGATTAGTAGAATCCGATAGAGAGCATTCGATAAGTAGCATTCGATATGTAGCATTCGATGGAGACAATTCGATAACTAACATTCGATAAGTAGCATTCGATAGAGAGCATTCGATAAGCAGCTCTCGACAATCACCATTCAAAAAATAAGTATTAAAAAGTAGCATCTTTAAGTAGCATTTGATAAGTATCACTAGATAAGTAGCATTATAAAATTAGCATGCGAATATAAGTAGCATTCGAAAGTAGCATTCGAAAAGTCAGGGTAAAAGTTAACGACGGCTAAAATTTATTTTAATTTTCAAGAGTATGAAGCTATTAAAATGGAGTTTAAGAGCAAGACTAATCGTCTTGTTTCATAACAGTAAATTTATACTCCACAAATTTTCTAGGATTCCTTGAAGAATATAATATAATCTAGGTAACGCATTCCTAGAAGGATATAATCTGGGTCCCTGCTCATTTGAACCCCATTTATCTCACTCAAATCTGAGCACCCAAAACCACGCCCTTGCTAAGGCTTTATGGTGCACGATGTACCACAATATCGTAAGGCTGCACAGGCTAGACGAATTCAGAAACCAAGCTCAGCTTACACAAAGTTCACCAGCAGCTGATGTGATGAATGGAATGGAGATGTTTAATCTCAGGACGAGATCTAAGCTGATATGAGTAGGCCTAGTAAGGACGGAATGAGATGTTTAATCTCAGGACATATCTAACCTGATATGAGTAGTAAGGAGGCCACGGCACTGACGATGCACGCGTTGTTTTCACTGTGACAACAGTTGAAGACTCTGGCGAATATCTCGTTGAACAGCATTAGCGTGGCCGCTATGAAATACATCACCTGAGCTGCCAAGTGCCACTCTGAAATATAGCAAAATAATTTAGAGATTTCTTGACGAGATTAAGGTAAGTTAATTTAGTAGGCAGTCAGGAGGCTCTCTACTGAAAAACACTGTTATCTATGGCTTTATGTAGACTACTTAAATTTTCTTGGTTTTCTGTATTTCTTTTTGTAGACTACTTAACTTTAATTCATGGTTTTATATAGAGTACTTCACAATGTTGTGCCCGGATATACTTTTTGGACCGCTGCTGCGTACGACTAATGCAAAGAAGTTGCTCGCGTACGTTAGAGGCGACTAAGGTAGTAGCTGAGGGGAGAGAGAGAGAGAAATATGTTTATTTCATTGAGACCCACTTTACCATGAAATTCTATACAGTGCTTAAATGGCATACAAGCTGAGAATATAATTGTTTGGAAGGTTTGTATACCAAGGCTCTACTATTAGCCTAGAGTACAAATATTAAAATAATTGAAGGCGTGAATATGGAATTAATAAAACTTTAAATATGATAAGCTTATTCAAGTTATACTAATGCCATTGATAGTGAAATAACTATGCAAGCGATGAACGAAATTATGCTAAGATCACCGACAGAACAAATGAAAACCAATGAATTAAATGTTCTCTTCCTTTTTCAATCTTAGCCTACGCTATTGACTTACTCTCCTTTAAGGGATTGTAGTTATACTTACCGGTTTGTGCAGCAGGTAAAAAATTAGACGTTAAGAGTTTTGAGCAATTTAGAAATGTATTTGGTCTCCTCTTTCAGTTTTATGCCGCAATCCACAACAAATTTGCTTCGAAATGTTAAAATCTAAATGAGATACGGTAATAGTTATATTGAAGTTCCGACCTACTGCAGTCTTCATATCAAATTTTAGAACTAGAGTTGAATTGAACTCTTTTAATGTAAGATAAACTTAGATCTCCTTCTCCCTCTATATCATCTACCTTATTCAAAAAGCGTTCAGCTAATTTCTTGAATACTAATTCGTAGTTTAAACTCGATCTTTGAAATTGACAAATTCATCTTGCACACATAGTATACCACCCATGTGATGTCCGGGTTGCTGAAAAATAGATTAACGTGGATTGCACATGTCGTTGGCTGAAAGGCGAAAGAGCACTAAGATCTAAACCAACGTCAGAAATGGTATTCGGTTGGTGGGCGCATTGGCTTAAAAAACTGGTATAAATTTATCTAATACAAATGGAGAACTATTAAAATTCCTCAGCCTAGTGAGACTGGGATTTTAGAGAAGATGATGTTGTTTGAAGATGATGATAAGTATAGAGATTGGCAAATGCACGAATAAATTCTATTGGCGGGAGCCTGTGGCGATGTCGGTAAGATATTCGGCCGCGGATCAGCACAGTGTATGTGCGGAATTCAAATCCTGGACACGCCCGTCACTGACATAGCTTTTGAGTGAGGAAACTGACATTAACATTATCTTTACCAGCTTTATTGCGTTTTTCTAACAACAACTTTCAAGATCCATATATAATTAGGTTGGAACGAATCTTATTAGAAATTTCGTATATAAAAGCTACTTCTCAGACAGCTGAACTTACTTAATTTTGTAAACTTCTCCTTCTGTAGTTTGTAATTTTTCTCCCAGAACCAAGTACATTCCTTTCCGCATTGAGCCCACAAACCTCTATTCGGCCTCGATGCAACAATGTTCAATCCTGTTGAATCGACGATGTAATTATCTGCAAGGTCAGCCTGGGAGGCGTTACTGAGCCAGAAAGGAGCGAAGAAGCTGATGCCCACCAAAATGGCGGCACCAGTCATTATTAGAGAGGCACTCACGAATAGAAAGCGTCCACAACCCATTATGATATCCTAATGGAGCAAAGATCCAGTATTATTATTCGGCTATTAGTCTGTAGCAACTAACCTACTATTGTAAATATTTTTGTTAAATTAAATTCCTTTAATTTCTACCTATATAGTTGACTATTTTGCCTAAGTTATCGCCAAAGACAAATTAGGATGAAAGTCGTTTCAGTTTCCAAATGAGGGTAAGATTAGCTTGTGAATATGGCCTCTTGCGAAATCGAAAATTAAGATATTCGTTATAATGCTTCCAGATATTTTCTTATCTTATTAGTCAGGTTACTTCTGAAATAAGGATAACAAATGTATATGACAAATTACTAAACTGTTATAATTTACCGACCCAGTAATCTGCTGTGAGTAGAATTTATTAGTAACTATCGTCATTTGATTCACTACCTGCTCTAAATATTATTAGTGAGCCATGAGTTAGGTGAAGTCATGAGTTAGGTGAAGTCATGAGCTAGGTGAAGTCATGAGTTAGGTGAAGTCATGAGCTAGGTGAAGTCATGAGTTAGGTGAAGTTAATAAGAATGACTTTAATTCTTATTGATTGGTTGATTGGTTGAAGTCATGAGTTAGGTGAAGTCATGAGTTAGGTGAAGTCATGAGTTAGGTGAAGTCATGAGTTAGGTGAAGTCATTAGTTAGGTGAAGTCATTAGTTAGGTGAAGTCATAAGTTAGGTGAAGTCATGAGTTAGGTGAAGTCATGAGTTAAGTGAAGTCATGAGTTAAGTGAAGTTATGATTTAGAACAAGTCATAAAAGTTTCAGGCTCGACACTCACCGATATCCATTTGAGAACAAAAATTAGTCACATTAACTTGATACGGTTTTTATCTATAAGAACAAAGAAATATATGTTCTGAAAATTTCCTCTCACTCTCATGCACAGGGGAATAGGTGGAAAATTTAATTTTTCTAAGTATCTTGTATTTTTACTACTATTTAGAAAAGTTATACTAAAGAAAGTTACGGAATATAATTTAACATATGCTTACAATGTAACAAAGTTATAATTGGCTGAAGTCTCTAGGCTTATTGTACCAAATAAGTTCCCGCTCTATGATTAATAAAAGTGTCGATTATTCAACTTACTTTTAGGTCAACATAATTGTGAGTATAAGACTGACAGACTTTACAATATCTGAAAGGATCGGCAGCCTAAAAGAGTTCAATTAATCCACAAAATTACGAATACAATCATCATCATCGCCTTCTTCCCTTGAATCCCAGTTTAACAAGGGTTGGGATATGAACAGAGCTTCTCCAATGCTCTCTGTCCTACACTATATTGTCCGTAGTTAAGGATTCAATACCTATTTTAAATGCGACTCTACGCTATATACATGTACGCTCATTACACAGTCATACATTTACGACTCGATTACGATACCACTGAATTACACACGAAACGAACACAGCCGCTAAATTCCAGTCGCAGTTACATTCTGTGTGCAGCCAAGCAAAGCACTAGACTAGATAGATCAAGAGTAAATAGAGTTCGAATAATTCTGATGCGAAATAAGAAAATGTAACCGCATAGAAAAGAGTAATATAAAATCGACTTATTTTAAAAAAGTGAAAAAAAATCGAGACATGGACAATATTAAAAATTATAACGTGATAAAATGATGTCTGTAGATAAATCTTGAAGCTTGAAGAAAAAGCCAGTGATGCATAAAATGAAGGGAGTAAGAGTAGCATAAATAAGTATACTAGGTTAGAAGTAGTTTTGATCTAAAGAAATATGTGGCGCGGACGTTCCTTATTGCAATTAAATAAAACAATTGAGTTCAAAGTCTCAAACTACACTATATGTAGTCTTGGCTCTCAATAGATTTTCATCTTTTTCATGTCATTTTATACACTCTCTGTCTGCAGATATTTCTTTTATTCGCGCACATTATCAAACTAATGGATACTGATTAATAGAAGAAGACGCATTGCTTCAAGACATATTGATTTGTTAGGATATTTACTTGTCTAATCCTACACGGAAGCGACTCAATCTCTGTATCCTGTGTGAGAGCTGCGGCAACAAGGGGATCCCTTGTCGCCTGTGTCTCAGTGGAGGTTAGAGTGGTCAGATGTTTATGTCAGAAACCACCACCTGCCTCAACTGCCTCAAGATCTTCCAAGAAAGAATCTCTCTGGAGGAAATTGATGTCATCTGAATCGTTTCCGTACACGGGCCATACTTGATATATATTCAGAAAAAAAGTGAGTTTTGCTGTGGTATTCGTGATTCGCCACTTTGTGACTGCGGTCAATCTCAAACCATGAAATATATCGCTGATGAATGACGTCTAACCTGCCTGCCGGATGGTCTGGTTAAACTCACAAGCGAAGCAGCTATCTGCAAACGCTAAATATTAGTAAGTAAAATAAATAATGAGTTTTTACAACGACAAAATACAACAACAATGAGAGTGCTGCTACCGTCAATGAGAGAACTCTTGAACCAAATTCAAATCAATGAGCAAAAATATCCACAAACTGTGCCATGTGCAAAGTATAGAAAAAATCAGTCCAAAGATATCCAAAGATAAAGATTTAAAGAAAAGAATATTTAATTACATCCTGCTCACAACTCATGGACACTGAATGGAAAAATGGACAATGAAAAGATAAGTCTTAAACTGCCCAGTGCCTGTGAAACTGTTTCATACAGAACTGTTCTCGTCTACATTCAGTGCTACACTCACCTGTCCAGCGCGAGCTTACGATAGCACGCACACAGGGGTGTGCGCGCACGGGCATTGCGCCCGGTAATAGTTTTATAGAGGGGTGACTGAGACAAAATGGAGGCGCTAAAATTGGTCAAGCCCAGTCCATATCATGTCACTATAGATGGCATTGGGGCGCAGCTACGGAAGGGTAGATTTTCTGTTACGGGTGAAGCAATCCCCCGTCTCCTCTTCTTTACTGCCTTTAGTTAAGATAAAGTGGCGCTACACACGCGTAGCTACACAATGGCGCTACTGCGAAACATTAGTGTGCAGTTGTTAAGAGTAAGCGAACTTATTTACCTGTTTATTAAAGTCAGCGTCATTTCCTGCTGCCGGCTCATTTAATAGAGATGTAAAGTTTGTTAAAAACTTACGCAGGCTAACGTTGCTCTTTCCCTAGTCACGGCTTCTGCTGATATCACTGCCAGGGAGTTATATAACAAAGGAAAACACATCTGAGTGAAACGGTCGTCAATAATGGAATCTACCACATTTAACAACATAATAATTTAAGACTAAGGTTTATGTAAATTATTTTTTGCTTTAAATTTATATAACTATGTGTCCGATTTTTACCTTCTTTTATGGCCAGAAGTAAATGAGTATGGTTGCCATAGGTTCTACACTATTTTGTAGCATAGAACACATTTGGTAAACGTAATTGTTATTCTTTGTAATTGCTATTGACTGTATTACCTCACAGAGCTTAGGCTCTTTTGCGGTAACCCTCTTCCTGATTGTTTAGTTTCTAGTTAAGTATGCTGTATTTGTTGTATATTATGACCTGAAACAAATAAAAAGTTTGCATGATATAAAATATATCACTTTTTTAAGTCTCTGGGAGGTTTGCAGACATTGATCCATTTTACCAGTCCCTTGTCAGAGGTTTTACTCTACGGTCAGCTCGACTTAGAATTGAGCACAAGACGTCAGGAGCAGCCATTTAAAATATACCCACTGATTCACGCGCTCGATACTCTGATGCAGTTACTGTTACCAGTGGTTAAAGTTCCCTGCTAGGGGCCCGTATTATAGATACTAAGGGGATCTGTAAATGGGAAGGGCGCCCGAAAAATTGTGACAGTTCCACTATCTCTCAATTACCACTTTAACCACTGACTGTTACTGTAGAATTATCTAAACTAGAAAGCGGTTTGGGCTATTCATAAATGTTTATAAGAATAGAATAATACCAGCCAAATGTGAGCACAAGTTGCTATCGCCAAACGACACTCAGTGCCTTAATAAATTACACAACAATTAAATGTGATCTAAAACTCTAGTAAATCAATGAAACAGAGACGTTTCGAACATCTTGTTGCAAATTTATTTCTCTCGATGGATTTTGGTTCATGCTGATGATTCGTTAATATTTTAAACAGTACAACTGATCGACAGTCAACCGGCCAGTGTGTATGCCTGCTTAACGCGCCGAGATGATGGCGGCCGAGTGTTATAAAGCATTAATAAGTTATCAGAAAGTGTAATTAAGTCACCAATTGCTTGTACCATCAGCAATTGTATTAGCAAGGCATTAATATCGAAAGATCTAGACAAACAAACCTAGTTGAAATAGTATCCGGAAGAAGATTGAGCTTTCTGGGTCACTTATTGAGAATGCATGGGGATAGATGCACAAAAACAGCAATTAGCTGGAAGATATATCAAAGAAAAAGGAACACCTAGGAATATTTGGCTCAGCACGATCAATAATGATTTGAGAACATTGAACATTTAATGGGAAGAGGCTCTGAGGGTTGTTGATAGTAGAACTGATTGGAGGAATGTTGCCACCCAATGTTCTATTCGGATAGCAAGGAACTGATGATGATGATTAATAAGCCGTTGCTGTGGCAATGGCTTTAGGTCTTCTACAACATGTCTTAAATAGGAATTTGAGATATTATGAGCACATTATGAGGAAAGACACAATTTCTATAATTGAAGTTCTGGCTCCGGATAATATCAGCAGAGGAAAACCATCCATGGGGTGGATAGATAGTTTACAGTGGAGAGGGTCAGGGAACAGCTTTGTTGCAGGTAGCCAAATTAGGAACTATCCAGAAAAAAATTCTTCAGCCACGAGTGCTATACCTACTGTTGAGAAGAAGGATTTAACAAGATCAGAACTCTGATCTTGTTAAATCAAGAAGTTGTATTACTCTCATCCTGAGTGTGTTCAAAATGATACCAGGATGTAATAATAAATGTCTAGCTGCGTACAGTTTACATGTATGTGAGTATTTGCCGCTAAGCAGTAGTTGTATCAGCTAGCTAGAAATTATTGTTAACGTACATCCAGCTGTATAATTCAACGCTCTTTCTTGAAAACTTCGCATGTAAGTTTAAAGTTTTTCTCCTTTGCGAATTTCGCAAAAGTTGAGAAATATGAATACCAAAATTTGCTCATTTGAAGCTACGTTAGCAAGCTCTAGCTGGTCGGCGCAAGATCAATTAGCCAGTTTGACTGATTCAGTAGCCCGCAAAGAACCAGTTATTAGTGATAAATTTTAGGTCTCATTTAAAATTGAGCTAGAATTCATAACGCCCTGAAATTGAAATTTTGCGCGTTACTGTTTTAGATATAACAAATTTCACAAGGTTAGGCTTGAATTAAAGTTCCACAATCTACGTAAATACAATTGAATATGTTAAACATGAATTCTCATGCTAGTTAGGAAATGGCAAAGAACTTGATATGATAAGGAGCTAAATTTTCAAAAACCTACCTTACAGAGGTCAATAGTTCTATATATTGCATTAGATGCTCTTCTGAAGCAACCGAAAACTGCACCAGTCGTAAGAGCTAGCGACTATGCAAGAACTGAGAAAGGCCACGACGCCCCACCTCAAAAATCATACATTTCCCAAATTATAAGCTAAATGGATTTTAGAGAACGGAAAAGGCATAAACCTTACGAAGGCATTAACTTGTTGATCGATTCAGTGCTCTCTATGGAGACTCTAAAGGATGTGAATTCATTGGAATATGTACCCAGGACCTGCGACTTCGTATAACACTAGAGAGAGAAAGGGAGAGTGAGAGAGATTAAATACTGAGTCTTTTTCACATTTTATGACATATAAGCGAGTTGTGCCTAAAGGGCCCACACCTATATCAAACATTTAGGCTTAAATTTAGCCCGATATACTGTACAATACTATTAGCTTAACATTTTCAAAACGTAGGCAACGACAGAAAGAGTTGAGCAGGTCTAACGTGCATTTGTCGGTCATAGTGTCGTCAGGATCAACAAGAAGAGCAAACTTGGCGAGTAAATTTGCTAATCCATATAACACTAATTCGAGAACAAATAAAGATCGCTACCCATGCAATATAGACTACCTGTTGCTAACAGTATCGATAAGTGAGATGCCAATGCTGAATTAAAAGGTATTTTAGGTGAAGTAATTTTTCGACATTCAGCGAGAATGAAATAGTAATTTTGAATATGGTTGTAAAACTGTATCGAATATCGTGATGTTTTACAAAGTTTCAATTGTTTATAAGATTCTAATTATTTGTATACATTTGGGTCATATATATAGGCCTATATATATATATATATATATATATATATATATATATATATATATATATACAGTATATATATATATATAACATACACGTCTCTCTCTTAGTGAGCACTGCCTACTGGCAGGTCCATGGTATATAATGCCTCAACTCATCTCTATCTTCCGTTTTCCTCTTCATGCCCACATATAGTGGATCTTTAAATCATCTATACCATACCTTTTGATATACCAATATTCTTGGGGGATTCTGATTGTAACGAGGTGGACCCCGTATGCCTTCCTCAGCTTCGACTAACATTTACTGGGCAGGTGCGTCATTCCCTGTATATATATGCATGTATACATATATACATGTATATATATATATATATATATATATATATATATATATATATACACAGTATACAGGATGAGTAAAAAAAGTGATAGCACCTGCAAAAAATATGAATATCTCAGGCTATTGTTAATATTTTGTAATCAAACTTTTATCAATTACTAACGGACTAATTGTGAATGGGATAGCTAATTTTCATCCATTTTTATTTCTAGATTGTCTAGTTATACAAGTTTCAACAGAGAAACTCACCATTTTTTACCTAAAAATGGCGTCTGCTATTACGGTAAGGGCATATTTTTTTGGCCCTGAAAAGGGTCGTTGTGGGCGTTCAGAAAGAAGGAGGTGTATCTGCTAGCATTACTGACTATTCAATATGCTTTACTCCAGCTGCTCCGCAGGACTGCAGTCGCTTTCGGAATGCTAGGACAGCCTTATTGATTCCACTGATCGGGGCAGTCTCTCCCAAATTGATTGCAGCACTTCCTGCTGTTCAGTTTCGTTTTTAGGCTTCGACTAGTGTTTCTGATAGAGATGCAGCATGATTCCCCAGACACGGTAATCCGTAGGATTTTGATCCGGAGAGTTTGGAGGCCATTCACTCTTCTTGATGAAATGCCGACTTCTCTCGCTGATCCATTCCTGTACATGACGCGATGCATGAGCCGGAGCATCATCCTGCTTAAAGATGAAACCATCTGGTAGAAGAGCATTGCAATCATCGAACAGCATGGGGAAGTAAAGTATTGACGTAATACTGAGCGTTTACCTGTTCCTTCTCGTCAATGAAGTGCAATTTGCCCTTACCGTTATAGCAGACGCCATTTTTAGGTAAAAAATGGGGGGTTGCTCTGCTGAAACTTCTATAACTGGCCAATCGTTAGATCAAATGGATGAAAATTGGCCATCCCGTCCAAAATTAGTCCTTTAGTAATTGGTAAAAGTTTGACTGAAAAATATTAACAGTAGCCTGAGATATTCAAACTTTTTGCAGGTGTTATCACTTTTTTTACTCACCCTGTATATACATACATATATACATATATATATATATATATATATATATATATATATATATATATATATATATACATGTATATATATATATATATACATGTATATATATATATAGATATATATATATATACAGTATATATATGTATGTATATATATATATATATATACAGTATATATATATATATATATATATATATATATATTCAGTATATATGTATATTTACGTGTGTATATATGTTATATTAATTATTAACGCTCACGGGCCTTTTTGTCCCTTTTCACTTCCTCTACATGTTTTACGAGTGAATTGTTGAATTCCGCGTGAATTCAAATAAATTTGATTCTATTCTAAAATGGCAACAGTTTTGTGAAAGAGTTATAATTACTTAATTTCCAGACAATTCGCAGCTTGCGTTCCTGACAGCTAAAATTATTGGCCTAAATAATGGTTAAATACTTGTGATATAGGCCTAAATGCCAGAAACTAGTTCGTTTGTATTCAAAAGTCACCCGATCATTTTAAAATCAATTTCGATAAACATTAATGAATTCAAAGCCTTACAAAAGTTGACTGATTTACACAGAATACACTAGATGTTGGCTAGCTAGGAAGCAGTAGGAACGTCAGCAATATGACGTCTTCAGTGACTCTTCTTCAGTAGAACAAGGTACATACTTTATTTTTTTATCAGATTCTGATCAACTGAGGAATACGAAAGATCATTTATGATCTCTTGAGCAAGAAATCGGTAGATCTCTTGTATTTAAAGGTCTATTCAGCTGAGGAATTTGTTATATTTATTGCATTTGATGATCAATTCAGCTGAGAAATTTGGTAGACTTCTGTATTTGATGATCTATTCAGCTGAAGAATTCGATAGATTTATTATATTTGATTATTTATTCAGCCGAGAAATTTGGTAGATTTCTTGAATAAGAAAAGATAGATTACAAACACAAAAACGTTGTAGTTAAGTGACGCTATTTCTGAATGCTCCAACCACTAACGCTGCAATTAATATCATCGCTGCAGTCTCCATGTTAGTCTACCCTTTACGAATTGACAGAGTCCATATTCGTTATTTAATGATTCACCACCATGGAGTTAACGATATAGATCCTGCAAAAATAGGGGTCAATAAATATAAGTGTTTTCTTAGTCGTAACTCCGACATGCACATGTATTAGACCATGCAGATACCATAATTATAACACTGCATGTTTGAAATAAAGACATACGGAGTCAATAAAATTACATGTAGGGTATAACTTAATTTGGTACTAAGAAGGTTATTTATTGTGAGAAGTTTTCTACAACTGTACTCATAGAATTTGTTATTATAGACTAGTTTCAATAATTATGCTTATATGTGTATATTAAACTATATTTATCATCCTTTCTCAGTGTGCTGCATATGGCAGGTCTATGATATATAACGCCCCCAGTCTTATCTGTCTATCGCTTTCCTCTTCATATCAACATATGAGTGGATCTTTAAATCATTTGACATTCCTAATCACGTTCTGCTACTTCTCTTTCCTTCAATTCTTCCTTCTGTGACCTCTTTTAGGAAACTATACCCTTTACTATTATTTTTAGTTATGTTTACAGTTGTTTATATGATCATAATATTGTAATAGAGCTCTGTTGATAAACTACATGGATATGTATATTTATATTTTCACTGTTAGTATTGGTACCACTGTGACAGTTTAAAACAACTGAGAGCGTTTAGACAATATTAATTTAATCGTTTACAGGATGTTATTTTCTCATTTTCATTCTTTTAGAATTTTAACATAAATTATTATCAGTATTTCTATGTAATATAATAATATATGTAATATAATAATATGTGGTTTTAAAAGTGATAGACATCAACATAGTTGAATATTCACTATAATGCGTGTTTACTTTTTATTTGTATGCTACAAAGCAACAAAGGTTCAGTTGCCAGGTTATCGCTATGGTAGACTTTTTATAATTTGGGTGTTGGCATACATTAGATAGATACTAAAGACTGCATTGTCTAGGCCTATAACTACATGCAAGCCTACTATGATTTACATGCATAAAAATTTCGTCAGCGTGCATGACTGATGAATGCTATACTATCACTGCTTGGACGAGTCTAATAGTACTTATAAGAAGTAATGCGTATCAAATGGAATGAGCTCATATTATGTAGGACATATAAACATTGCAAGGAAATAAAGGGAGAGGCAGGCCGAAATTAAAAATATTAAATGATTTAATGATCCACTCATTTGTGGACATGAAGAGGAAAACGGAAGACAGAGAAGAGTGGAGGCATTATATACCATGGACCTACCAGTAGGCAGTGCATTAAGAGAGAGAGAGAAAGAGAGAGGTGAATATTACAAAAATTGAGATTATTGAGTATAAAACTTGATGAGAAATTACGACTTCGTTGGGTTCTTTTTAGTTACACTCAACTTTACAGGGTCCATTCGCTGCTTCGACTGAACCTAAATAATTATTAGGTTGACTTTGCTGAAAAATGGTCATCGTCGGAGATCATTGGGCTCAAGTATTAAGTTCTCATGCTTAAGTTCTCATGCTTCTTGATGACGAGCTTTTATCTAATGTGAAAGATTTGCTTTCAGATCAAATGCAATTTCATGATAACGAGTTTACGCTATTACCAGACAGTGTGGGCGAAGTTATTTGAGCACTTGTAACTTCAATTTGAAATTAATTTTTATTTAGCCTATGCTTTTAAAATGATTGAATTAGGTATCGTAACCGGACCCAATAAATAGAGACGCCACCTCTACTCAAACAGTTATTAATTTATTATTAAAATTATATTGCATTAAGATACATCTAGAACCCACGACATAGGGTAGGCAAGTTTTCAGGAGTTATACAGTATACTATATCTCTCTCTTAGTGCACTGCCTACTGACAGGTCCCTGGTACATAACGCCTCCACTCTTCTCTGTCTTCCGCCTTCCTCTTCATTTCCACATATGAGTGGGTCTTTAAATCATCTAATATACCTAATCTCAGCCGGCCCCTGCCTCTTTTTCCTTCCATTCTACATTCTATGACCTCTTTTAATAGACCTTCACCCTTAGAATGTGTCCTATCCATCTCTTCTTCCTATTTCTTAATACATTTATCAACTGTCTATCTGTGCCAACTCTCTCCAGGACTTCCTCATTTGTAACCTTTTGAGTCCAGCTAATCCTCTCCATTCTTCTCCACATCCACATTTCCAATGCCTCCAGTTTCCTAATATCTTCCTTCCTTAAGGTCCATGTTTCACATCCATACAATAGCGTGGTCCAAACCAAAGTTTTCACTATCTTTATCTTTGTGTCTTTCTTTAGACTTTTTGTTAATAGTTCTTTTCTACTACTAAAGGCCGCTTTTGCTTGTGCAATCCTACTGCATATTTCCTTCTCACATATCCCATCATCGGTTATAGTATGACCCAAATATTTGAATCTCCGTACCTGTTCCAATTTCGTACCATTTATTGTGATATTAACTGAGCCCTTATTATTGGACACTCTCATAACCTTGGTCTTTTTTATATCAATCTTCATCCCATATCTTAGGGCCGTATCATTCAGCCTATCCATTATCTTCTGCAATCCAATCTCGCTGCCCGCTACCATTCCTTGGTCATCTGCAAATCGCGTATATATGGTCAGGTAGTTGAATGAAGAGACTATGAGACTAAGAGACTGAAGAAAGTTCTCTCATCTTTAAGATTTGGATCATCAGGGTGGTTCGAAGGATACTGTTGCTTGTTGTTTCTTATTTTATCTTCAGTGTTCAAACTCAAACAAACTTCTGTCGGCGATGTCGGTAAGATATTCGACCGCGGATCAGTATGTGCGGGTTCAAATCAGGCTTCCTAATAACTGTATCATAGCTATGTTATGTTTACTCTCTCCCCTCCTCTCTAAAACCGACACATAAACCTCCATTCCTAGACACATAAACCATTCCTAGTTCTGCTAGTACCATTCCTAGTTCTGCTAGTACCATTCCTAGTTCTGCTAGTACCATTCCTAGTTCTGCTAGTACTATTTCTAGTTCTTCTAGTACCATTCCTAGTTCTGCTAGTACCATTCCTAGTTCTGCTAGTACCATTCCTAGTTCTACTAGTACCATTCCTAGTTCTGCTAGTACCATTCCCAGTACCATTCCTAGTTCTGCTAGTACCATTCCTAGTTCTGCTAGTACTATTCCTAGTTCTGCTAGTACCATTCCTAGTTCTGCTAGTACCATTCCTTGAAATGAATTCCTGGCTTTGGTTGGCAACGTCTGTTGGGACCCCACATCTACATAGTTACATGCATGGCAACCGCATGTAAAAGTAACCACGCATTATAGTGAATAATCAACTATGTTGATATCTATCACTTTTAAAACCACATGTTTAATCCGTTAGGCAATTTAGACCATTTTCCGTATAACCAGTCCAGTGAATGTCCGAGATTTTACTCTCAGATCAGCGCTGCCGGGATTCGAACCCACGAGGTTGCAATTCACCTCAAGATTTGTCATTTAAAACTTCATGACGTTACCCCTACGCTATTGAGACATTCATCTTGATCATTGAGATGATCAAGTTGCTAATTATTATTTGCGAGTTGTCACGTAACGCGGTTACAATGCTATTGATTTTCAGGTGAACAGGATCACGTGTTTCTGCAGTAATTGCATACAGTTAATCAGGTTCCATTCTTCGTCACAGTTTGTTTCTAATTAAAGCATTAGAACATGTCTATAGCGCTCTGGCATAAATTTAGAATATCTTTATGACTGCAGAATTCAGGAGACAAGGAATCCGTAGAGGAATAATAATAATAATAATAATAATAATAATAATAATAATAATAAAGGTTTAACGTCCGTTTCCTCATCCAGGGATGATGTCAGGGACGTCCTCACAGCACACATAATTACAGATCAATTCACCTAGACCAATCTGCAAAAGAAATGTCCTGAGATGAAGTAAGGTCCTAAACGAAAGCCAGTTCGGTGATTAAAAATGGTCAGGGTAGATTTATTATGTCTATGTTGGAGAAAGGTAAGTCTTAAGCTTGCTACATACAGGCCTACAGTGTATATAGATTTTGTCAACTTTTGTTCATGAAAATTTTTTGTTCATATTATAAAGTGCATGCCATAGACTAAAATTTTTATCGTAGTCGGAGAGATATACTACCAGTAAAGTTTTAAAAAATGCAATCGCATTGTGGCAGTGACACGAGAATGGAATCATCCAGGAAATAGTTTTATATTATCATATCAACGCCAGGTTGACCGAAGGGCTGCGATTCGGAACTTAGATGATCACTAGTGGCGAGTGGCACAGCCTTGGTGACGTCATCATTAACTGGTGGCTGGGTGGCCTAACCTTGATGACGTCATCATTAACTGGTAGTTGAGTGGCCTAGCCTTGATGACGTCATCATTAACGGGTGGCTGGGTGGCCCTAACCTTGATGACGTCGTCATTAACTGGTGGATGGGTGGCCAAACGTTGATGACGTCATCATTAACTGGTGATTGGGTGGCCAAACCTTGATGACGTCATCATTACTGATGAATGGGAGACCTAGCTTTGATCATCAATACTGGTGGCTGGGTGACCTTACCTAGAAGACGTCATCATTACTGATGATTTAGTGGACTAATCTTGATGACGTCATCGTTAACTTTTCATTGCTAAATATTAGTGCATAAATTTATTGCTCTAATCGGCGAGTTTACTCTAGCCTCGTACTATTTTGTCACTTTTCACCCCTTGGCCTCCTTTAAGAAGTTTTTACTGGAGGAATGCATCCCACAAGTTCAGATTAAAAAGGCAAACTTGCACACTGTTCAAAAATTTAGCCAGCTTTAAGAAGCATACTTTTTCACTCCATCTCTTTATCTACTGTCGGTGGCTAATAATCTAATCAATATGATACTCTCTCTTTCTTAGTGCACTGCCTACTGGCAGGTCCATGGTATATAACGCTTCCACTCATCTCTTTCTTCCGTTTAACTCTTTTTGTCCACATACGAGTGGATCTTTAAATCATCTAACATTCCTTTTGATATACCAATACGATACATCATCAACCTCCTTTGAATCCCAGTTTAACCAGGGTCGGGATACATATAGACTGTCTCAAATCCTCTCTGTCCTACACCACACCACCAGCCAATCCCGTAATTGAGACTTTTCCATTCGATTAAATTTTTGTAGCAATTTCTAGAGTCCAGGCACTCACCAACCGAATGCCGTTTCTGACGTTGGTATAGATCTTAGTGGTTTAGTCGCCTTCAACGACACGTGCAGTCATCGGTTGGGCAATTCTTCAAACAACCCGGACACAACACGGGGAAATGATACTATACTATACATTTTTTAAAAATTCATCTATGCAATATAATTTATACATCCGCACTTAACAGAAAGCCTCATAAATTTAGTCGTCTTTGCTTGAAGGTGAAATATGATAGGAGCAAGTGGAGTGGGAGGATGATCGAAATTAAGACATAGCCCGGTGCCAGAAGTAGAAGCTAACGTCAGTTTTCTCACTCGAAAGCGATGTCGGTGACGGGCGGTGTCTGAAGTCTGAAGGACGGGTGTCCAGAACCGGGAGAATGATACAAATGATTTGAACGTTCAGCTAAAGTCGCTTATGCAACCCGCTTGCACTTAATACACTGAATCAGCTTGGATTGAGCTACGGCATTGCGCTACATAGACTGCAGCACTATTTAAGGCATATTGATTTGAGTTGCAATGGAAATTAATTAGTCTTGATCGTTATTATGCGAAATCTTGATCATTAATAATAGTAAACAAGCATTATAGTGAAATGATCAATTATGTTGATATCTATCACTTTTTAATATCACATAGTTGAACTCTTAGGCTATTTAGATCATTTTCCGTGTAACCAGTCCAGTGAATGTCCGAGATTTTACTCTCAGATCAGCGCGGCTTGGATTCGAACCCACTAGAGTTAAATCACCTCAGGTTCTGTCATGTAAAACTTCATGACGTTACCCCTACGTTATTAAGACATTCCATAGGATGAATATACCTGCATAATGAAGTAGAGAAAAGCTTAACGTGCACAGCATATTTAGCGTTTTATTTGTTTGGTTTATTTTCTTTAATTTTATTTTCACTATATTTTCCATGTTATTTCTTTGATTTTGTAGTGCACGGTGCAATAAATGTGTGTTGCATGCCCCAGTGGAGACATAAATAGAATTAGTAGTCTATTGTTTCTTGCTCACAAAAAGTTGTTTTTATTCTTCACTTAATAAATTTCTATGCTAGAATCATTAGCTCTTATGTTTCCATGAGTCAGCGGCAAAGCTAAGGTTAACATCACTTTCCTCACTCGAAAGCGATGTCAGTGCCGGACGAGCCCAGGATTTGAACCCTGCACTTACTGACTGATCCGCGGTCGAGTATCCTACCGACATCGCTACTGGCTCCAGCTGCGCAACTTTAACTTGTTCTGAAGTGTTGAATATTCAGGTGAACGTGAATAGTACGCTGATGAATAATTCAGTGATGATATTTTAATTAAGCCGATCGCTGGCTCTGCTCCACGTAACTCTCACCTCTCTGACAGACATAACACCTGATACAATTAATTCTGATAAAGCAGCATTTAATGAGGATTTCACTTACTGCACGTAATTCACTTCAATAAATCAACTAATCGATGGAAGGACATAAGTAAAATAAAATAAACTGGTGATAAAAGGCCACAACCGATTCAGTTTCTAGACAACGGCCAATCTAGATTACGACGATAAATTGTTTAAAAACAAATTTTTGTCACATGATCATAGTTCTCCGTTTTTATATCCGCGTCAGTCGCCTCTTACGAGTAGGTATGGTTAGCAAATTACATAGCTTTGCTATGAACGATAGTTTTACACCATTGACAGATCACTGCTGCGAGAGAAATTTCAAGAAAATCCGCCTAGATTACCTGAACATTTGTAATTAGACTACAATGTCGACTTCGAGTCCGTACAGATAGACAGCTAATAACTGCGATAAGAGATAGAAAGAAAAGATGCGTATAACATATTATAAGGGAGGAGGATTTTCTAAAGGAAGAAAAAGAAGGAAGAATGCAAGGCTACAGAGTTAGATGATTACCGATACATGGGATGCTGGATAATCTGATAAAAAATTCATGTATAGAGATGAAGAGGAAGGCTGAGGATAGAATTAGTTGTAAGAGTTATATGCCATAGACCTGCCGTTAGGCAGCGCACTATTAGAAGAATGTCGACCTATCGACTATACTATAGATGATCTATTAATCATTTACTATCTGTGAACTTTTAGACAACTATAGATGATCTATGATCTATTAATTATGTTTCATATCTATTCTGTGTTTATTAATATTATCAGTTCTAACTTTCTTCTCTAAAGTATTTACAGTTGGCTCATTTGACATCCGGTTCCACCTTGGATGGACCTCCGCAGCAGAGAGACAGGATGTAGAAAACGGCTGCCAGGACTGCCAGTATGGCGGCAGTAGCCGTGAATGTTCCACTGTAGGCAGTTAGTTCATTATTCGTGCCCTGAACCCCCAAACCAGCGATACAGAAGATGCCTTCACACACACAAGGCACAGTTTCATTATTTTCGCAAAGAAGTGTTCATTGTGAGTAGCGTACTGAGTGTAAAATGTATTTATTACGCTTGTTTATTATTATATTTTAAATACTATATTAATTTAAATGTATATTGAACAACTGAAATATAGCTTAGTTTCTCTCTGTCTCTCTCTCCCACTCTCTCTCTCTCTCTCTTTCTCTCTCTCTCTCTCTCTAAGTTATGGCTAACATTTTCTACGATCAGTTAAAGGCGCTATATAGAAATTAATTCCACCTGTCTACTATTCTTCAGAAAATGAACTTCATAACGTAACAACAATTATAGTGCTACAGTCATCAACAACAACATTCTCACTATTGAGACAAAATCAAGCCGACAAGCAAGAATAAAAGTCCAAAAACGGTCCAAATTCCAAGATAAAAAAGGATACGTACACGCGCCAATGAGCAGAATGGCATTGAGTATGGCAATGATCTTGCTGGTTCTCAGAGGACCCACGATCATTCCCCCCGCCAGTATGATGGCGGGCGCATAGCCGAGGAAGGCTATGATCATCATCGCCTGGACGGTGCTGTCAGGGGCGTAGCTCGACATCATCCCGTAGACCATCGCCTGGAACCCTATCACTACCGCAAACAAAGCGTGCTTCACGAAGTCCACCATCTTACAGGTCCTCTTTTAATTTCAAGGTGATGACACTGGTATTGTTATTGTAGTAGTTTTTGGTATTGTTATTGTAGTAGATGCTGGTGTTGTTGTTGTAGCAGTTGCCGGTGTTGTTGTTGTTGTTGTTGCTACAGTATTGACTGACAATAAAGTCTTGGAAGTCTTGTGTCAAGATTTTTGACCTATTAGAAGCAGTTTCGGATATTTAGTACTTAAAGTGCTTAAATAACTAATGGCATAAATTTAGATTTATTTACCTGAGTATTATTATGCGAACCTAAACAAATCTGCTTCAATTGTTAGTCGAATAATATCAATATCAGCTTCAATTAATAAATAATGTCATGACTAATTCAGTATACGCTCAGTAAAGGTTCAGTTAACAATTACAATTATAGTAAAGGTTTATGATCGGTTTCTTCGTCCGAAGATTATGCCAGGAATGCAAAACACATTGTTGTTGTTGCTTTTCTGCGCAACGTCACTCGGTGGACACCAGAGCAGCCTCCTCAACCCTCTGCCTCCACCAATCACGATCATGTGCAAAGTCATAAACATCACCCTGCATTAGACTGAATTTAGTATCTAATCTACAACAAATTGTGTAAAACACATTCGTTTCTAGTTTCATGATACGGAAGAATATCGACAGACCGCGACGGGTAGACTTTGAATTCAAACCGCGCATAACTATTGCTCCTCCGTTGAACATTAAGCTAAAGCTAACAGCATGGTTAACTTCAGTTTCCTGCTCGATAGCTTGTTAGTTAAGGAGTGGGCACTACATTTGAACACTAGACCAATTGATCCCCTGTAGAACAACTTGCCAGCAAGCCACCGGATCAGCCCACTTAACCATTGTGCGGCTGATTCAGCCAAATTGATCACTAATCATTGAAGTTTTGTCAAAAAAATCAGCAAGTCAAAGTAAAAGCTGGTAAAACTAAAATCAACGTCAGTTTCTCTCCCTCGAAAGCGATGTCAGTGACGGGCGATCCGAGGATTTGAACCGCGCACATACTGATCCGCGGTCGAGTATCTTAGCGACGTAGCCACTGGCTCCAGCCAAAGTTAATCAAAAGTTGATTATAACCTAAAAAATTATACATTGAAACATATATAGCCGATTGAATTAAACAGTGCATCTAATCGTGGATATATCAGTAAATCATTCCTCGCATTGTCTATTACAGTTGACGAAAATAATATGAAAAAGTAACAAGAAGAAATTACTTTCAATATAGCTCGACAAACCTGATTCGAACGGCAGTACCGATGAGAGAAAAAGTACTAATTGTTAATCTATAACATAAAATAACGAATTCAACTGACCTATTAAAATATCTGGTGATATTTTCCGCAAATGTTAATAATTATAGCACTACTTTTATTCCTTATTCTTTCAATTTAAGCGCAATCTAGACTACATCTAAATGAAATAGAGACCATGTTACACATGCAACAGTTAAACTTACTAGGTAATAATAATAATGAATAGAAATGACACTCAAAGCACTGGCACTCCAGTCTGTGCTAACTACTTAAACACGTAGCAACTTTTCGCTATTGAGTAACAAAACAACGCGTGACGATACTTAACTCCTCACACTTATAACAAGACTTGAGATGTAAGAGAATCTGTAAACTGATCATGCGGTCATTTAGCTAATTCTTTATAGCACAAATTGATACCAATACCAATGCTATGATTACTACTAACCTCACTGGTATTTTTCGTCGTTATTTTAGACAATTTAATACGCGTTAAAGTGAAGTGATCGTTCGTGGTTATATCTTTCATTTTAAGTACACATTTCATGCGCGTTAAGCCGAGAGGTTGTTTATACTCAAGAGTCCATGATGCCGGTCCTTTGAATTCCATACAATTTACTCTCTGATAGGCTCTCCTGGAATCGAACACACGACCTATAACATGTAAATTTCCTTATAGGGCTTCAAAGAGCCCATGCTCATTTTAACGACAGTACTGGATTCATAGCATACCGTTAACCTTAATTAAATAATTTTTAAAAACATTTTAAAAACTATAAAGATTAAATTAAATAAGAGTCAAATATAGGATAAACTTTTTATCGAGATTTTAGAAATTATTTGTAATTGCCTTAGGGCGAAGTCGGGCCCACTGTAGTGATTAAAGTTCAGAAGTGAAGTTTCTGAACTTTTGTCACATTCCTCTCTCTCAATCCTACTGCTCTATTATATGATGATATTCTGCTCCATTAAAACGAGATAAATAATATGTCTAATACACAAAATGAAAATGATCATAGCATTCCTCTTCTTTATTAATTATGTATTCAAACTTCTACAGTAATTGACTCAGCAACTTTGATGTACTCTAAAGAACAATAACCATTAATATTCGTAATTATAAACTTTAAAAGACAATAATATGTTATACAATTTCCCATCTAATATAATTCATTTTGACAGCTCCGTTCTGTATCAGAGGACAGCAAACGATGACCTACATAATCGATTATGGTTTTAAGTAAGAGCTCTCGAAGCTTCTACTGATTCTTGCTTTTCTTTGATCGTCTGAATCTTAACATTCCTTCATGAGCTGGACCCAGTATGAACAACGGGACAAAATAAAATGCTGTGGTTGGCATGGTGATACTAAATTCGAATTGTCAATATTTACTGACACAGCATTTTGTTCTCGCGAGTTTTAAGTGCTTTGGTTATTGGCACCACTATAAACCACTACAATAATAACCACAATAGTCTACCTGTGCGATCTAATAGGCTAATCTAATCTAAGCATTTATTACATTACTTACATCTGACGACAGCTTTTTAGACTAAAAGCAATTATGACGTCAACGACTAAACTTTTTTGAATAAAGTAAAATTTCATGTTTTAGATAAAATTCTACGATAAGAATATTAACCAGACCGCGAATTAACAGATTCTCCGGTTTGTAAGCAATTATTGTACAGGCCTTTTGGGTGACAGTACTTTATAAGATTGCGAATTTTTATTTTTTATTTTATGAAGATATAAATTTAGGCAATGATCTCTCTGTTGTGAAAAATGTTAAGCAGTGTCAGTGCCTTTCACACAAGTAGTAGGCCTATTATACATCTGGTATCATACATCTAGTATCATACATCTGGTATCATACATCTGGTATCATACATCTAGTATCATACATCTAGTATCATACATCTAGTATCATACATCTAGTATCATACATCTGGTATCGTACATCTAGTATCATACATCTGGTATCATACATCTAGTATCATACATCTAGTATCATACATCTAGTATCATACATCTGGTATCATACATCCACAGACTGGGGCGTGAAAAACAACCCCATAGCGAAATCTCAATAACTTGCCGAGCTCGAAATATTTCTACAATATTAAATGAGTTTCTAGAGGAGGAATTTCGGCATATATCCTGAAAATTTGGAGATAATTGAAGAACCTGAAGCCTACAAAACCTTTAATCAGCCATAGCTAATAAAATATGTACAAAATGCGTTAAAATTATCTTAAATTTTGGAGAATAGTTCCTGTACTTCTGTTTAAATAAGCCTTGTTAAATAGAGTTTAACACTTTTGTCATACAAAACGCTGCAGTTTTGTTACAACTAGAAATACAAGTAGGTTCATTTAAATTGCAGGTTGTATGCAGAAATTCCTCCTCTACAGTCTACGAAACATTTGTTAAAATATTTTGAGTTTTGTAGAAGTTACTGCGATTTCACTAGAAGGTTGTTATTTGCCTAGTCTAGTATTATACATGTTCATGTAACATCATACATGTAGTGTTATACATGTACAGTATATAGTATTATACAAGTAGCATTATACAGGTAAAATGATACATTTATAGTATTTTGCATGTGCTGTAGTGCATCAGCGGATTGTGTCCGGGTTGTTTGAAGAATAGACCAACCGGTGACTGCACGTATCGTAGAAGGCGACTAAAGCACTAGGATCCAAACCAACGTCAGAAAGGGCATTCAGTTGGTAAGCGCCTAGGCACAAAAAATTTCCACAATTTTTTTTAAACGAATGGAAGAGATTTTGATATGGTATGAGACAATGAGGAGTGAAGAAGGTCCATTCGTATCCCGACCCTAGTTAAACTGGGATTAAAGGGATGACGATTATGATGATGATGATGATGATGATGATGATGATGATGATTATGATGATGATGAATGATGATGATGATGATGATGATGATGAGGATGACGTTTTGAACCAAATCTAATCTCAAAAAGTCCCAGGTCATCCCATCTCATCCCACCCTTAAAAGACGTCCAAGAGTGTGGGTGCCCCGGGATGTCGGTTGCTTTGGATTAGACCCGGGCGAGGATTGGAACCCACGAGAGTTAAATTCACCTCAGGATCAGCCATTTAAAACTTCATGACGTTGCCCCTACGTTATTAAGACATTCTAATAAAATTAAAATAAATAAATACAAAAATAAAAATAAATAAAAAATCTCTGCCATATTTGCTTCAACAGCAACTCGTAACACAGTTAATAGTCAAGTGATGTCTACAGTTCTAAACGATGGTTGAACCAGTGGGACATACGTCAAGAAGAAGTTTCTTCATGCTTAGTTGACCTACATGCGTACCATTTGGATGACCGAATGGATAGGAAGCTTGGCCGAGAGGCAGGAGATCATCGGTTCGAATCCCAACCGGACCATCTCTAGCAGTATCAGTATATAAAGACTTTGTGATACGGGAACATGAAACATTGAAATGAGGTTCTATTTGATGCAGGAGTATTTGCTAAAAACTACATTATGTGGATAGTACTTGATACGACGACAATAGATGAAATTTTTCGGACACATTATGCGGAACAAAATAGTTGAAAATACCGTAGTGACAGGAATAATAGAAGGAAAGAGATGCAAGGGTCGACAACGAATCACGTTTATTAAGAGTCTTAGCAAATGGATGCAGTTAACTGAAACAGAGATGATCAGAGCAACAATGAACAGAGACATATGGAGGAATATGACCATGACCGCCCAGGCTTGGAACAGTCACGGCACTTAAAGAAGAAGACTTGATGGTGCAAATATAATAGTTACTGACAGAGATGTTAAAGACGAACAAAAGGCAACGATTACAATAGTAACCATGGAAAGCAAAAAGGAATTAACGAAAACAACAAAAACGGCATCCAAAAAAGGAAACTTTGTAAACACATGCAGTTTTCATGTGGGCAACCAATCATACGACCAAAAAATGTAAATCTTCCAAATTTTGGCGTGCATTCAACAAAAACTACTTGAAACTCAGATAATTAATTATATTCTATATAGTACAAATAAAAAGGAATAAGACTTAAGATGCTTTAAATCAGTTCAAAACTAAGTGACTAAGTAGGTGTTCGGTGTTTAATTCTGCTGCCAAGGTGAGATATAAATATAATAAAGATAAGAGAATTTCACGTATATCTAACGTAAGTGTAAATAATGGAACAAGTGGTTTGAGCATACCATAAGAGCTTGTGTCCATCACAACGGGCTGAGTCTCATTTTACCTGCATCAAATGCACTAAACGAAACACTAACAGCAACAACAGTTTGAGTGCTACAGTCGTCACTGACAACAAAGAGCACAATTAAAGCCCTGCTGGTCTGTTGATATCATAAAACTACTTTCATCTCCGTAACTCTTGCAGTGTTGTTACTGAAAGGTGCATGACTTTAGGAACATGCCTGGATCTTTATGGCTTGCATTGAAATTTGGAAGAAATTAACTGGTCTTACTTATATAATCATGTAGCCCAATTTCATTTATTTTTAGTTGATCTTTTGTTCTCGATTTAAAAATCTTTTCATCTTTTCATAGATCCGCAGACTCTATAACCCCCTTTTCTAATTTCGGTCATCAAAAAAAGTTAATTGCTCTAACATTAGCCTATGATTCTTCAAACAAGTGCCACTATCAGCCCTTTGTCTCCCTTTTTCTTCTCGTGACAATAAACAGATCAACTTATTGATACTGTATACACATGTACATGTATCTGACACAGTCTAGAGCCAGTATCACGAACTTAATCACTTGCTTTAGTATCCAATGCCGATTGAGTGTAAACAACTTGCTGATATTAGGTTAAGAGATTCTACCATAGCAAACCCGTCATAAGTGCCGATGTTCAGGTCTTCGCTATAACTCTTGATCATTGTTTCAGAGCTGAGTGTAGTAGCGTTGTTGTGCCTGTCCCTACATAGGAGTCAATTAGAATCTCAGTGATTTAGTAATAGCTACAATCAAAACAGTGACACAAATAGGAGAAAGCTAAATCGACTCTTCACAGCAATTCAACCAAAGCAGGTAAGAATTCTGCTCGTTACACTTTGCTAATTATTTTTTAATAATAAAACACTATATTAATTAATTATAGTTAATTAATTATTGTAAGTTAAATCTACCAGAACTGTTATGCTCGATTAGAAATCCCAGACTTGTCCGCCTAAGATTCAGATCTGATGCCTTTTCTTTTTAAAACTAACATTGCAGTTGGATTTAGATTTTATATTGCTATTTAAAAATGTCAACATTTGTAGAAATCTTTAGATTTGATGTATCCATTATTTCGATGCTCGAAAAAACTTAAGTGCATGGAGTTTGGAACTTACTAGGCTACTTTCACAGTTTATTACAATGCCTTTACTTCATACATGTAGGCCTATAGGCACCACGATCAAGTCTACAATTACACTATGTCTGGGGTCTGCCTGTGTAACAGGGGCATAAATTAGTTAAACTTCTATAAAATCGTGCAATTCGCTGTATTAATAATTAATTAATTCGCTGCACTATGGCTGCTATACGCAACCTCTAATATAAAGTTAGACGTTCTTCAACTTAATTATGTAATATTTTCTCTTGGTGTATATTTTTCTCTTGGTGTATATTTTTCTCTTGGTGTATATTTTTCTCTTGGTGTATATTTTTCTCTTGGTGTATATTTTCTCTTGGTGTATATTTTACACAACTTTAAAAATAAAATTTTGCCTGTCGATTACAACTAAAGATTACAACTGTTTGTGGATGCTTAATAATAATTCTAATTGATTCTGTTTGGCGTCAGCTGTATCTTCTAACAACTAACAACTACTCGTTAATTAACTGATATTAACTGATAATTTGACGTATACTTATTAGGTCTATCGACTCCTAACTGACTGTTACTGATACTGAATCACGGATTCAGTTATCATTTGTTGTCTGAGCCTTTACAACTGAACAACCGAGCCTGCTTAAAGCATCAACAAATTTTGATGTAGCCTACATGTAAAATGTATAAGAGGTGGCATGAGAGAACTTACGAAATTACAGCCAATAAAATTAAACCTAAAACAGCTAATGTTAATGTCAGTTTCCTCACTCGAAAGCTATGTCAGTGACGGGAGATCCCAAGATTTAAACCTCGCACATACTGATCTGCGGTCGAATATCTTACCGGCGTCGCCACTGGCAGTGGCAACTATATGTGCATGTTTAACATCACTCTACGTGGCGTTTATAGGCCTACATGTATAAAGTAAAGATATTGTAATAAACTGTAAAAGTAGCCTACTAAGCTTCCTAACTCCGTGCGCTTAAGTCTTTTCGAGCATCGAAATAATGGACACATCAAATCTAAAGATTTCAATAAATGTTTACATGCACATATTTGGTTAACATCAACAAATTCTGATGTAGCCTACATATAAAATGTATAAGAGGTGACATGAGAGAACTGGCTGGAGCCAGTGGCGAAGTCGGTAAGATACTCGACCGCGGATCAGTATGTGCGGGGTTCAAATCCTGGGCTCGCCCGTCACTGACATCGCTTTCGTGTGAAGAAACTGACGTTAACCTTAGCTTTAGCTTTTACTTACAAAATTACGGCAAAATAAAATTAAACCTATATGTGCATGTTTAACTTTACTCTACGTGAATACTGCATGTACAGATTTGGTAGAGACTCCCATCATGCCGGGTTCATCAGGAATGGAGAAGTTTGGCTATATGTTGGGCACGATGGCCTATCAGCTAGAAGCCATTGCAATGCTGCTGAGTCCCGGGTTTGGAAACACAACCACCTCAGACGGTCAAGCAGTTCTAGCGTTCACTATAATCGCGTTCTTCGTGCTGGCGCTATGCCAGTATTTGATCCTCGAGGCTCTGTTCTCAGAACTTGCTGGACACAAGGTCGCTAACATCCTGACTGTCGTGGGGTTGTTTGTTGCCCGTAAGTTTAACCTATACTAAATTAAGCTCTTTGAAATCAGAAGTTGTCCGATGATATGGCGTTAGACACTGTATAATCAAAGTAGAGTTTTAGTGTACTATTAAATGCACTATCGTATTAAAGTCAGTTTATATTTACGTATTCTAGACAAGAATATTGGGTAATTATTTAGCTCGCACTCCAGTCTCTGGATGAGAGAGGCTGGCGGAATAATTGAAGTTACTTAGAGTGTCATGACAAAATTTTATTAAATTTCACAAATAAGCTTATTTATATTCTTATCTTTTAACTCAGACTTACAAACGTTCTAAGACAAGTTCTTTAACTTTATTTTATTTTATTAGTTTTTTTATTAGTCTTGTTTAATTTCTTAATCCAAAATGTTGCAAAATGAAATTTGAAATAAATTAATCTACAGAATAGGCCTGAGATGCAGGGACTTATGCCTTGCTTTACGGTATACTGACTTAAATAATAATGTTTTACGTACTGATAAATTGCTAATGTATTTTTACCCATGATTATTAAAATCTCTTAGGTAAATCACTTTCAGTACCAGTTTATACTGTACAGTATAACAAAATTCATAAAGCTAACAAAATGCATAAAGCGAATAAGTGCAAGTATATCAAGCAAGTGTACCTCATGTCATCTGATCGATATTTTAATTGAAAGACTGGATTGGTGGTCACTTGATAGGAACGCCGGACACAAGATCCAAAACCACCAGAAATAACAGTAGTTAAGAACTGTAAATTCTGCTGTTAAATAGCTAACATCATCGAGTTAACATCGTGATTTTCAAGTGCTGGGTTGTAACCTATAGATCATGGACCAGATATATTAGCCTATATATCATGGACTAGATATATTAGCCTATAGATCATGGACTAGATATATTAGCCTATAGATCATGGACTAGATATATTAATCTATAGCTCATGGACTAGTTATATTAGTATCCTGTAGATTTTATCCCGGGCGAGACGATTAGGCATCAAGTCGATCTAGTGTAAAATCATTGACCCATACAGGGCAACAGATAACCAAACTATCTCTTGCTTGATTTACATGTAGTTGTATATATACAAGTATAATTATACATACAGTATTTATGTGCCATTATGTTGTGCTAAAAGTGATAAACATCACTTTGATGTTGTGTTTCAGCTATTTGCATACTAATAGCGGTGGCGGTGTACCCCTCTACGGTAGTCTCATCAGTGCAGGCCCAGGCCTTCACCTACACGTCAATGGTAACAGCTTTAGTCACGGCGCCTCTCGGAGGAATCTTCATTTTAATCGGCACCCTCTGCAGCTGTGGTGGTGGTAGCAGCTAGAGATCCTCTACAGCTGTGGTGGCAGCAGCTAGATAACCTCTGCAGCTGTGGTGGTGGCAGCAGCTAGGTAACCTCTACAGCTGTGGTAGCAGCAGCTAGAAATCCTCTACAGCTGTGGTAGCAGCAGCTAGAGATCCTCTGCAGTTGTGGTAGCAGCAGCTAAAGATCCTCTGCAGTTGTGGTAGCAGCAGCTAGAGATCCTCTGCAGCTGTGGTGGCAGCAGCTAGAGATCCTCTGCAGCTGTGGTGGTGGCAGCTAGAGATCCTCTGCAGCTGTGGTGGTAGAAGCTGCTACCTATAACTACATATAGTTGAAATGAGAATTAATATTATCGGAGGAGGTAACGATGGCTGAACAAACGAGAGAAATCATCGTCATAACTATTAGTACTTTTCGATATTATATGAAATAAATATAACTAATACGATTGAGAATAGTATACATGTATAGTGGCACCATCACTGTTTACATTTGACGTCCCAGCAGCATCCTTGAAATGCGTGACTAAGATGACTTAAGCTTGCATAATTTGCATTTGCATACAGTTTATACGTATATATTTACATTTATACTATTCAGTACATATATATATATATATATATATATATATATATATATACAGTATATATATACATGTATATATGTAGAATGTATATACATGTATATAATATATAATATAGATAATGTTTACTATAATGTATATTCATGTATATCTATAGGCCTCTATATATATATATATATATATATATATATATATATATAAAGCTAAGGTTAACTTCAGTTTCCTCACTCGAAAGTGACATCAGTGACAGGCGAGCCCAGGATTTGAACCCCGCACATACTGATCCGCGGTCGAGTGTCATACCGATTTCTATGTATATATATATATATATATACATATATATATGTGTGTGTGTGTGTGTGTGTGTGTGTGTGTGTGTGTGTGTGTGTGTGTGTATTACATTGTATAGAAGGTAGACCTATAATGAGCTGGAGCAAAAGAATTATATTTAAGAAACTGTTCAGGGTACCTTCAGCTCCAGAGAGAAACTGCAGTCTTATTCTGACTGCATGCATAAATTTATTTCTGCATTTATTCTTTTATTTTTGGGCAGGTTTCTGTATTTTGAATATGCACCGTTTTGGACTTCCTTTTTGCATACCGCTTGGAGTTGTCTCAATAGTACTCGATGGGTAAACAGGATTTTGTTCTCAGTTAATGACGACCCTGGCCTGTAAATGTTAGTCGAAGCTGAGGAAGGCATAGGGGCCCACCACATCGTAACCAGAATTCCCCAAATAATTATGGTGCATCATAAGGAATGTTAGATGATTTAAAGATTCACTCGTATATGATAGAATAAGATAAGATAGAGATGAGGAGAGGCGTTAAAAAATGGACCTGCCAATCTCATTGTTGCTATAGGTTATATGTTATATGAATGCTTCTATAGCCCTGTATATTGACTAAGTTGTTGGAACAGTTTCTTGATTCTTTACTAATGATGAACTAGTCAATATTGAGCAATGATTTAACTCTAATCATTTTCTACCGAATAAAGCGAAATCGTGTGGCGTTTTCAGCTACCACTCTCCACAATTGCATCCACTCATCCACATGTATCACCTTCATGGCATTTATAATGTCTTAGAATGTCTCAATGCCGTAGGGGTAACGTCATTAAGTTTTAAATGACAGACCTGAGGTGAATTGAACTCTCGCGGGTTCGAATCCCAGCCGCGCAGATCTGAGAGTGAAACCTAGGATATTCACTGGACTGGTTATACGGAAAATTGACTAAAATGCCTAACGATTTAAACATGTGGTTTTAAAAGTGATAGATATCGACATAGTTGATCATTTCACTATAATGCGCAAATATACATGTAATTGATTTCTACGCTGAAAGATATTATTTCAAAAATCGATGTGTTGCTCCTTGAAATTCTTTGACTTATCAAGTTGATAATGCTAAATCCCTAAACGACTTTCAGAAGGGTCTAAAGTCTACTGACTTAAGAAATTTGTTAAGGAACAGATACGACTAGGTTGGCAAAATTTAGCAATATTTTCATGAATTAACTGAAGTTTTAATTCACTAAAACTTTTTTGTTTTTAGAATTTGTAATCTTTTAGACTAATTAAATCAATTGAGTCGTCTATCTAATACTTTGTACCGTTATGATCATGCATTGTAAATTTTTATTGCATTTGGTGTAGTTTAGTCGGAACATGTAAGTGCCATTGTTGGCCTTTGTGTTCCGTTCACGCATACACTTGATCTTTTGCACGCAAGAATTGACACGTATAATTACATGTATGATGTGATAAACGAAAAAATAAATAAATTGAATATAATTTAATTATAAAATGAGTGATACAGCTATTCAACTATAATTTCAGAATAGTCAACTAATTTTAACTGCACTCGTAGAATGTTTAAGATTATAATTACGGCTCAACGTGTAAGGGCGTTAAGTAATATTATGAAATTTTAAATGGCCATTCCTGAGGTCCAATGATCAATTCCAGGTAGAACTGATCAGAGAGAAAATCTTGGATATTCACAGGACTAATAACATGGATAATTGACTAGCTTGCTTAATGATCAAACATGTGCATGGTGCAAAAATGTGCTAAATAATACCACAGATGATAATTTCACTATAGTGTTTGTTTTTACGCATATCAACTTTGATGGGGCTTCATTTCAACCTCAGATATATGGAGAAGGCCAATGATAAGATTCCTAGAGAACGGTTGTGGAAAGCTCTTAAGAAGAGAAAAGTGAACAGGAAGTATGTTGAGATAATCAAAGACAGTGGCAGATTCAGGGGGACCAAGGGGGCCCGCCTCCCTTATAAGGCCCAGGAGGGGCGGGCGAGAGTACTCAGTTTCACTAGTTCTAATTTTTTCAAATATGGGCTCCACTATACGGGACCATATTTGGTACACTAGGGGCCCTGTATAATAGAAGGGGGCCCGAAAAATAATGACCCAACGAATTGGGTAAGTGCCCCATGTCTGAGAGGGGGGGGGGGGGGCCCGGACCCCGAGATTCCCGGCCAGCTACGGCCCGGGGAGAAGGTCAAGTCGAATCCCGACACTGGGATTTAATGGAATGGAAGGGGATGTTGATCTCCATAACAAATTATCTATGTAATAAAATTTTATTAAATAAGTGGCAGTTATAACTTGTCCTCATTGACTCGTCTAATCGCTAAAAAATCTCAGTGCTATACGTCAAATGATCCCGTCTACACACTTATTAACCGTCCAACATTAACTTTTTAATTGATCAACATTAATATTAACATTATCAACATTAACTTATTATCAGATGTGGGCGATGCGACGAAACGTAATAAAATGTTTTTGTAAAGCATTGGGTTGAAAAATTTCACAAGATGGCAACATTAACAAGAGACTGGAATTTCCCGGCCTGAAATTACTATGTTTATCAACATTCTTTGAATGAAATACCTGAGTATGTATTATTTATTATAATTTATTTAACATAACATAACATTACAGAGTCAGGAAGCAATTATATGCTTGTTTAAGACTCATCAGACTCTTAATACCAATACCAAACTAATACTATGTTTATCAACATTCTTTGAATGAAATACCTGAGTATGTATTATTTATTATAATTTATTTAACATAACATAACATTGGTATTAGTTTGGTATTATATTGGTATATATTTATAACACTTCATAGTTAACATAACATTACAGAGTCAGGAAGCAATTATATGCTTCTTTAAGACTCATCAGCCTCTTAACTAAAACCAATTAATATAAATCAAATCATACAGACTTTATGTCAACATGTGAAATTTATACGTAGCCTATGCATAACACTGAACATGCAATTAGCATCTAATTTACATGTTCTTATGTTTATCATATTTATTTTTAAAAGCTTTCACTGATTCTACAACTTCGCTTGGCAAACTATTCTAAGCATTTATAACTCTCTGACTAAAGAAAAATTTCCTTAAATCTAGTCTACTTCTAAATTTACTAAGTTTATAAATATGTCCCCTTGTGTTTCTGTTGTTTGATAAATTAAACCAAATACTATGGTAAACTTTGCTGAAGCCTTCGAGTATCTTAAAAACTTCTATTAAATCTCCTCTAGTTCTTCTCTCACTTAAAGAGGTTAATCCTATGAATTTTAATCTATTCTCATAACTAAGTTTTTGACAGTCAAATACCAGCCTTGTTGCTCTGGCTTGTACCCTTTCTAATTTATTGATATCTTTCTTAAGATATGGGCAACAAGTTCAATATAAAATGTCTAATTTCACCTATTTGTACATCGTAAAATACTTCATTTCTATAATTTTATGTGATTATTAATTACTATAATTAAATTAAATTATATAATAGTATTATAGGCTAAGAATGTATATATGAAAATAGGATTATATATATATATATATATATATATATATATATATATATATATATATATGTATGTATATGTATATATATATAAAAGACTTCTTTTTTTCATATCAACATATACTTCTTGTATCTTGAAGAAATTAAATTGAATTTGGCAAAGCAGTAGCTGATGTAACATTTTTGCTTATTTAATAACTTCAGGCTGAGCTGTAGGTTGGATGTGTGCTGAACAACAGAAAGCTGTATGATCTAGAGGAGTACTACAGATTTTACTTATATTGAGAGATTTACAATGTCTAATGTTGGTAGACAAGTTCTTCAGAAATCTTCAATTTTCATGGCAAACGTTTTAGATGATTCTGCAACGAAATCTGCTTGTGAACTTCTACTGAAAATATTTGAATCTTGTTTTGGTGTTCATGGAAAGTGTAAAATGTTTCATAATGGGTTAGGAGGTCATGTGACTGTAACATCATCTTCGGCCAGAATATTTCAAGTAATTCACGTTAAAACTCCTGTTCTTTCGATCATAAAATCTGCTGTTCAGTCTCATCTGAGAACATACCACGACTGTGGCTCGCTCATTGTATGTCTTACCTTGTATATTGTTAATAACCTAATCAAGTTAGGCATAAATCGGCATTTAGCTACTGAAGTGTTAGACAGAGTATTTCAGGAAATAATTCAACTGATGACATCTGAACGTTATAGTGCTAGGGTTAGAGTTACTTTTGATGAATTAGATCAGCTACTGAAGATCGTGTCTGGGGTAACTTCGAAGCCAGGCTGCCTTGCCAACAGTCAAGAAATTCAACACTTAAATCTCTGTATAGTCAAAACCTATCTAAAAACTTGCATGAATAGTGACATCGGAACCGGAATTGACAATATACAGTTTTTATGCTGTGAAGGAACTCGTTTGGAAGATTTGTGTGTTTTAGATGGACTTCTAATTGAGGCATCTCATATTCCTGTTTACAAACAACATGGAGTGAAATTAAACCAGATTCAGAACGAGGATGGATCTTACACAATACGATCTGTTGTCTGCAATACTTCTCTAGCTGGTGAACTGTGCAACGGTTTTGACGGGAAATACGAATCATCAGGCAAAACAATGTTAGAAAAAGTTAACATTGACAAAATGCTCAACGTAGCGAGATATTTAGTGAGCAAACAAATCTGCATAATATTGTGTCAAAAAGTTATGCATCCCAGAGTAAAGCGATACTTGAAGGATCAAGGCGTAGAGGTAATAGATCGTCTTGGTAAGGAACAGACGGAGAAGGTGCTGCGATTAACAGGTGGCCAGTGTATCTCATCTCTCATCGACTATCCTGATGATAGGACATTTGGCTACCTCAGCATTGTAGAACATAGAGTACTAAATAATCGCAGCTATTTACTGCTGAGTAAACACAATGCCGCAGTACCACTAGTCACTGTATTACTGTGTGATTTGACGGAGGAATCTTTAGCAGAGTTAAAGCAGGCGTTCATTGCGGGTATATGCTCTTTACAACACTCCTCTCTATCGCAGTGGGCTTTATGTGGGGCTGGTACGTGGCAGTTAGAACTGGCCAATCATCTCAGGAACATTCCGGAAGAAACGTTAAAGAAATGGTGTGAGAATATTAAATGTAATCTGCTGCAGGTTAGGACTGTGGTTAATATTGTAGCTGATGCCTTCAATAGACAGAATAACCTGCTAAATAACTTAGAGCTCAATGACAATGTATTGGCGTCACAGACATCACCTACTGAAGAGAAATCAGACGTTAAATCGTCGCCGTATTGCAGACGATCAGAGGTGAGCGTGTTAGACGCTGGTCATCCTGTGATAGGCGCTATACACACTTCCATGTTTCTCTGTAACATGATGCTAAGTATTGATCATTATATATGTGATACTTCATAGTCGTCAAGCTGCTTCTCGTCGTATTTCATTACTTACAGGCTTACATCTAATATGTTTAGCTTTTAGATATAACTTCTCTCTCTCTCTCTTAGTGCACTGCCTACTGGCAGGTCCATGGTTTATAACGCCTCCTCTCTTCTCTGTCGTCCACTTTCCTCTTCATGTCCACTTATGAGTGGCTCTTTATCTAATCCTAATCTCGGCCTGCCTATGCCTCTATAATTTTCCATTCTGCCTTCTACGACCACTTTTAGTAGACTTCATCATATCATTTTTATTATACACAGATAATGTATCTTTAACAGATTTTGTAGTAGTTTTCTATGAAATACGTCTGTATTATTTTCTATGCTTATTTTTATTACCCATAATTTGATATTCTAGAATTAAACATGTATGTTTTATGTATGTATTAAATATTTTTAGGATTTGAGTCGTCTATTTGTATCCCGACCCTAGTTAAACTGGGATTCAAGGGAAGCTGATGATGATGTATATTTATTCTTAGTTTGATACTTAGTTTTCTATTAGTTAATTTCAGTTTATATTTATTATACGTCGTCATTGTTAATTGTTTTCTATGATGAAAATATAATAAATAATTATAAAAGGTATCGGATGAGTAATAAATTACATATTTACAGAAATCACAATATTTATTGATCTCCTTGCTACATGTTTTGTTTATTATGCTCATTTAATTATAATTCAATGTATAATTTAAGGTTAAGGTTAGAGTCGCAAAATTATGCGATTCTAACCTTACAAAGTAGCGATACATTGGCATAAGCCTTTACTACAAAGTAGCCCAGTTAATGCGTTGTCTGCAGATAGTGCTTGCGCAAAATGTCAACAGCATTATAATTTTGACTGAAAAGAATTATTTATGAAGAGGAGCAAATAGCTTCTGTAGGCTACTAAATTCATCCCATGCACACACTCTCAGACAATATAAATGCCATAGTCACTCTGGCAGGGGTTCGAACCCATATCTCATGCTTGTCAGGCAAGTGTGCTAACTTCTCGGCCACCACAATTCTTTCAAGGTTTAATATCTTCCTGCCCAGCCATTAGTTAGGGTTCAGAGGTCGACCCAAAGCTAATTTATGGGCCCCACTTTCTCTCATGTTTAGTTACCGATAGAGAGCTGTAACAAGTACTGTAGTAACTGTTATTTGTAATACCTTCAGCTACAGATGGAGAGCAGTAACAAGTACGGTAATAATTGTTATTTGTAATAGCTTCAGTTACAGATAGGTAGCACAATAGCTCGATTACAGTAAAATGTTAGAATACCTTTGCTCGCGCTCTGTGAACACACTCCTTAATAATTAAATATTGAATAACAAATGTACAAGTAGTAACAAAAAAAATGTTCCATTATACACAATATTGAGACTTCAATAAAATACAAGAATATCATTTTTTATCCAAATCTGTTTAAAACACGCTAAAGCCAAGTCTAATGGTAGCTTTGTGTCTAGAAGAATGTCAATGACCGGGAAAACTTTGTGCTTGAACTCATTTATGATCCACAATCGAACAACGCCTGACGCAGAGATATAAAATATATCCAATATAAAACCTTACAACTGACAATAAATAAGTCTAGCTTCTTAATAAGATCATACACATGTACAACAAGAAGTAGTTAAGTACAGCGAGCTGGTGCAAATGTCTACAGTTAGCTACAGAGCTAATCAATCACGTGGATTCAACGACTGACTTCGCATATGCCGTTGTTACTGATTCACATTTCGCACTCTCAGCTTTAGAAGCTGTTGCCGCGTTTTGTAGCTCCTTCACCTTCAGTGCAGCCTGTAAATAAGAATAAAGGCACACAGTGAGTCAATGAGGAAATCTCGGCTGCATAGCTGATCTCTAGTTTAGTCTTTTTAACACACCACCTACAACGATACGTCCGAATATCTATGAATACCTATGGAATGTTCGCAAGCAATCGATCCGGACTAGTAAAAGTGATTGCTTAAACTCTATTCACCTTAAGAAATAGCGGGTTTGCTTACTCGGTGCCAATAGGCTCATTAATAACCCTGTTGAGAATCGAAGCTGTATAAAAAATTTCAGCAAAAATATAAAAGAGCTTGTGTAATAGGCTAAAAAAAATAATTAATTGAACTAGTATAAGTATGAATTCATATAGAGAATAACAAATAAAAGTATGAATAATATAATCATAACAATTTAAGTCACTAGTTTAGACAATTATACCGAATTCATTCCAATAGAGCCAACTAGATCCAGTAGACTAGCGTATCAACGAATACATAACGAATATCACAGATTGACAAGAATATTTCTATAACGCACAAGTAGGCCTATCTTGCAGGCATGGAGGGTTCTAACTAGAGTAACCTGAGCTGATATTTGTAAGCCTATGAGAGATCATAAAAGCTTTGATCACTAACCAATACCTAACTTTTATGTTACCTTCAAACTTTTATTTGTTTATTTACGATCAAAAATATCGAAAACATGGTTAAATAAAAAAACCTGGTAAAGCTAATGCTAACGTCAGTTTCCTCATTCGAAAGCGATGTCAGTGATGGGCGACCCCAGGATTTGAACCCACACATACTGATCCCCGGTCGAATATTTTACCGACATAGCCACTGGCTGGAGCCAGTGGCTATGTTAAAGCAAAAATAAAGTTAAAGCAAAAGAAAATATTCTGTAACATAGAAGAAGTTAACCTTGTATTTGAGGAAGTGGGGCTCAGACATGCAGTGGATGATCTTAGCATGATCCTCGCTGTTGTAGAACTTGTTGCAGAGTTTACAGAAATATCCCGTCACCTTCACCACATAGTGCTGCCCTAAATACAATCAATCAATTACAAGCACTGTACAATAACATTCAATACAATCAATCAATTACAAGCACTGTACAACAACATTCATCAAAGTAGTTTAATCATTTTTAATATCATCTCACACAATCTCTAATAACTCATAGAATCTTTATGTCATCTCGTACAATCTTTGATATCTCATAGAACCTTTAATATCATCTCATACAATCTCTAATATCTCATAGAACCTTTAATATCATCTTATACAATCTCTAATATCTCATAGAACCTTTAATAGCATCTTATATAATCTCTAATATCTCATAGAATCTTTAATATCTCAAGGAATTTTTAAAAACTATACCATAAGCTAGCAAATTCAGTAAACAAATCTAGCTCTTCTAACTTGAAAATGCAAGTACAGAAAAATTCAATTCCACAACCGCGAAATGCACAAGTGTAACCTATTTGTTATTTACTTATTTTACATTGCTACGAGCAACTGCGAGCAAACTCACCTACTACGGTGTCTGGACTGAAGAAGAGATCATCTGACAACGGCTCCGGCTGAGATGAAATCTAAACAAGTTTAATCAAAAATAATTAGAATTTGTATCCTGACCCTGGTTAAATTGGGATTCAAGGGAGGATGATGATGATGATGAATTATAATTAGAACCAGCCAACAGTAGAGATTAACAGTATGTACAGCATACTGCGGTACCCCAGCTATCTGTTTAATCTTAATAACTAATCAGAATGCACTGAATTACACGGCTCAAAGTAATCGTCCAATATCTGTAGCTCAGTTGACGAGAAGAGTACAATTTTAAAGATAAGCACACAGTGCATAATAATACAGTGATAATAATGTATTAATACAGCAAATCACAAATACAGCAAATCAATGCAAGTAAATAGGATACTATATATCATTTCGATCTATTCATTAAATATGTAAACTACTTATTACAGAAGATTAAGGATATATCTATAATGAAGCAGTAAACCATAACATTGTTTTCTTAAAGTACTTAACACTGCTTAATTACAGAAACAAGAATTTCAATACTATTACATCTTAGTAAAGTAAACTCAAGGACGTCCTAGGCAAAGCTTACAATGAGTAACAGTAAGCATACCACATTTGCAGTAACGGCTTTATTCTGTTGACTGCCACTCTGACTCTGTGATTGGTTGGCAGTATTTTCCGGTTTAACCAATGACTGATCCATCTGCTCCGTTGTTGCCTGTATACTTTTGGGCACCGGCTTACAGGTCAACCCACTTGCACTACCAGGACTCTTGGACCCATTGGCCGGTCCCTTGACGTTAATTTCCTTTACCGCAGTACCGATCATGCCAGCACTGGTGTTAGATGTTGTCATGAGTCCTGGCTTAGTGACAGCCACCGCTTTAGTTACAGCTGGAGCTTTTGCCGCCGGGGAAGGTTTTGCTAATGCAGGAGATGAAACTGTTGCTTTGGCTAAAGTTGCTTTCAAACCAGTTCCCACCAAGCTACTCTTATTTTCTTGAGCAGAAGCGCTACCCGTTGAGTTACGTTGGACTGCTACTCGTTTACCAGGAATAGAGAGGATTTTAATGGAGGAGGGGCTGCTGTTAACTTTACTGGCAGATGTTGGCGTTCCCGTAGAAGGTTTCTCTGCGGGCTTGACCTGCGCTGTAGAAGTAGCCGCTGCTCCTACATTAGAAGCTTTCTGTGGGGACGAGCCAGCACTTCCGTTCCCCTCTGATTGCTTCTTTTATCAATCAAATCAATCAATGCTAGGAGTCAATAAGAATTTAATGTCAATTGCAGTTCGGCAGCAAATACAACTGCTTCAGTATATTCAACATCATGTGAACTAGAAATTCAAAAAAATACATCAAAACACGTTCTTGTTCAAGTTGTATATAATTAATATATCAGTGTGTCAGTTAATAGAAAGCAATATTAGCTAATTGTGAGCGTCACAGATATATGCTAATTGATTATGTACACAAGTCTTCAGTCTGTTCAAAGTCACTGATTAATTGGTTCAGGAATTGATATCATATCATTGGTTCAGGAACTGATATCACATCATTGGTTCAGAAATTGATGTCAACATCATTGGTTCAGAAATTAATATCACATCATTTGTTCAGGTATTGATATCACATCATTGGTTCAGGAACTGTTATCACGTCATTGGTTCATGAACTGATGTCACATCATTGGTTCAGGAACTGATATCACATCAATGGTTCATGAACTGATATCACATCATTGGTTCAGGAACTGATATCATATCATTGGTTCATGACCTGATATCACATCATTGGTTCAGGAACTGATATCACATCATTGGTTCAGGAACTGATATCACATCATTGGTTCATGAACTGATGTCACATCATTGGTTTGGAACTGATATCATATCATTGGTTTGAAACTGATATCATATCATTGGTTTGGAACTGATATCATATCATTGGTTTGGAACTGATATCATATCATTGGTTGGAACTGATATCATATCATTGGTAAATGATAAAGGCTGATATCTTCAACTACGATATACTCAATAACAACAATGAAAATGATTTCATATTGTAAAGGGCAAACAGCACTAAACTTAGTGCTGTTTGCACTAAACAGCACTTACTATTGAGTTAGTAAACGACCAACCTGATGATGATCGGCAGAGTTATAGTGGTCTATCATGTCGCGGTAAGCCTCAAACCTGCCGGTGTTACACTTGCGACAACCTCTGCTCAGACTCTTCATCCTCAGCTGTTCAAACACACATCGGTTTTCTATTCATTTCATTGCACAAATGATAGAAATAATAGATATCCAGTAACAATAGATATTAAGTAACAATAGTTATTCTGTAACAATAACTATTCAAGAGCAATAGATATTCAATAACGATGGCTAATCAGTATCAATAGAAATTCAGTAACATTAGATATTGATTAAATCCTAAACATAGCTGAATACCCAACTGTAGAAATTACTTAGGGTCTTACAAAATCATAGGTTCATATAATGCATAGTGAAAGTGACAGTCTATTGTCACACAAAGAAATCGGTAATATTCAATAAATAAACAAGCTCCTCCCACCACAGTGTTTACAATCCTTACAAATTTACCATTTAGCTAAATGAAGTAGCTGAGGTGGTTTTCCATTATCTTAATTGGTATCAAAATTAGTTTGCTTTTATGGAGCATGTGATGCTCTGTGCTAAACTGCTCACTAAATTTCCAAAAACAACTTGGACAATATGTAACAACAGATTGCCAAAAATGTAAGAACACGCTAAAAATTAACAGATTCAGCATCGCACTAAAACAGTACCCAAAGCACACTATTAAGTATGTACGATCCAAAAGTGCTTTTAAGATACTAGCACTACCATCAGTGCACTTTTAAGATAACAGCACCATTATCTTTTAAGATAATAGCACTATCATCAGTAATTTTGTAAGATAGTGGCACTATCATTTGTGATCTTTTAAGATAATAGCATTAGCATCTGTGATCCGAATATAATACTGTAATTGTTATGATATACAAAACACCATTTAGTATCAAACTATACACATGAATTGAGTAAATTCAATGTCTACCTTCAGTCTAAAGCAAATGTCTACATTCAGTTTAAAGCAAATGTCTACATTCAGCTTAAAGCAAATCCACATGAGCAGCTGGTCGCATACCTTATGGATACGACTGACGTTGTGACCGGCCACGGTGAAGCTGATTACAGTGTTGCACACGTGACACATAGAACCTGACTTCTGCAAGTTTCTACAGAACAACAGCAACAACTTCAGCCTCAGCAGAAAAAATTTTCAAGTAGACGAAAAATTAGATCTTCAGGCAATAATTATCTAAAAATTCATCATCGTCTTCATATTCCCCTTAATCTCAGTTTAACTAGGGTCGGGATACGAATGGACCTTCTCCACTCCTCTTTGTCTATAATAATAATTACCTATAAATTACATCGTTAAATTGTAAATTCAAAGTGATAACCAATATTTACATATATTAGTATATACAATATTTGTTGATATATTAGCAAAAATTGTTGAATGGCACAATACATATTAAAAATTGCAGCTACATGCATGCTTCTGATAAAGGTAGGTTATGAAACAGCCACTGGTAGGTGTGACATGTATTCATAAAAGGACATACACTCAGCTACAGCAGCGGAGTTACTCAGTAGGTAGCCAAGAGATGTTGATTTCCCTTCAGTTAATCAATTGGTAGCATTTTAAGCCTTCATAGCTACAGATAGTTAATTAAAAGAACAAAGGTGCCAATAGTTACATGTGTACCAGCACATCAACTCATAAGTGCCTATAACAAATGCACACAGTAATGTAACAGTTACACAGGTGGAACAGCACATCATCACATAAACACTTATACAAAAGCATCTATAGAGTAACGTAGGAGTTGCACATGTGTAGCAGTACATCAACACATAAACGCCTGTACACACAGCACTACACGCAGCACTACTTACAGCACTACACATAGCACTACACATAGCACTACACACAGTGCTACACACAGCGCTACTCACAGCACTACACACACTGCTACACACAGCGCTACTCACAGCACTACACACAGCGCTACACACAGCGCTACACACAGCACTACACACAGCACTACACACAGCACTACACACAGCACTACACACAGCACTACACACAGCGCTACTCACAGCACTACACACAGTGCTACACACAGCGCTACACACAGCGCTACTCACAGCACTACTCACAGCACTACACACAGCGCTACACACAGCGCTACACACAGCGCTACTCACAGCACTACTCACAGCACTACACACAGCGCTACACACAGCACTACACACAGCACTACACACAGTGCTACACACAGCACTACACACAGCACTACACGCAGCACTACTCAGCGACACAGCAATACGAACCTTTCACTAGATGAAGCAGCACGCTGAGCACCTCTACCTCTCACAGCTCCACGCTGAACACCGCGTGCCTGAGAATCACAACCAGCCAAATACAGAAATATTCTCCCTATTCTCCAGATTTGAGCAATTAATCATCTACTAGATATAAATCATTGCTCAGCCAACAATGTCTCACATCATCTGCATATTTTAGTCTCCTCTTACTAATCCACGTACAGTTGTTTTGTCGTGGTTCAATTCTCAATTTTCCCAAATTTGGAGTTCTGAATCCGCTACTATTGGAGTTTTCTATCAAACAGTGAATGTTTTTCTTCCAATAATCGAGAGATTCTGAATCTAAAATACATACAGGAATCAAAATCTGTAACTACTTGATTTTCTCATCAAACAATAAATGTTTTTCTTCCAGCACTGAACTGCTCCAGACGACAGTATAATCATTCAATCTCACCTCTACAAGGAATTCTTACAAATAATTATAATTCTAGAAAAGAAATAAATCCAACTGACCCGGTTACGTCCTGCGACAGTTCTGTACATTTTGTTAGGACTCTCCAAGGAATCACCTCCTTCCATACCCCCATCTAAACCACGCTTTGATCCTGTACACAAACAACGTGTCAATTTAGATAACTTGCATAATTTTGTTAATATTTGAAATATATTTCATTATGAGCTTTCATTTGCCAGTGTCTAGCAATAATAGTAGTTCTTGATTTTAGACTTGTCAATTGTATAGAGAGTAAAGGTTTTATGGTATTTAGTAGTGCATTAGAAATTTTTGTAATTAAGACATAGCTGACTATTATTATTTGTTGCTATTATTCATTGTCTTGCCACACAGAGCTCAGGTTCTATGTGGTAGCACTTTCATACTGCTTGTTTGTTAATTTAGCTACTGAGCACTACAGGTATATTTCTGAAAATTATCAAATTTTTGTCAATATAAACAAATAAACATCATACGATGGTTAAGAAGACAATTACAATTTACCATCATCAGGGACTTAAATGAGCCTTATGAAGCTCTTTCTAGTCTGAAAAGCATATTTATGAAGTGTGGAGAAAGTGATAGAGTACACTAACAGAAACCTAAGCATGGTAGCACTGCAAACTAAGTTGCATATGTAGCACTGCAAAACTAACTTGCAAATGACTTTTACAATTATTTGGTTTGATAGAATAAATATGTATTCTACCTAACCAAGTAATTTAAAAAGTCAATCACAAATATACATAGTGGCATAAAAACAAAATGACACTTCTTAAAGAAAAAAATTAAGGTTATCTAATTCTTTTCATTTCTGGGATCTCAATGCTTAAAATTACCACATCTCTTAGCACTCTGAACATTAGTATCATATTTAACTGGGATAAAATCACTGGCTCATACATAATGCCCATGCTGATAAACACCATTCATCACGCAACCGATTATTCAAGTGTGAGTGTAAGCTTAACAGCCATTAATACCTACGGAAATTATTACTGATATAGCCAGTATTATTAGACAAACCCAAGCGCTGCATGACATTAGGTCGACGAATGCCTAGTAATGGCCGTCTCCCCGCAAACACCGAAGATTCAACTCCTAGCAGTGGATTCTTAATATCCATCAATGAAGGGGCTCTAACACCCCTATTCATCGAATACGAAGTATCGGCAGCATCGTACCGCTCCCTCCACCTAAAATCTTCATCCACCCCTTCTCCTCTTCCATACATATCCATTTGCGACATCTCTCTGAGATCTCTACCTCTCAAGAAAGAGTTCTCTTCTGAATGTAAGTGTCTGTAAGGCTCCATATCATCAAACTGAAAATGTAAAAATACACTTAACACCATTAGTTTTGTTAGTTTTCTCCCCTCCCACAGATATGAGAGGATAGAGGATAGAGATATGGTTATAGTGTTCACCTCACCTCGGAAGTAAGTGGCCTGGCTACAAAAACCTAGATCAGTCAACAACCTGGTGGCCCATAGTCATACTGCAAGGCGTTGATATTTTACGCCGAGTCCAGGATTCAAAATCCCTACACTCAGTAACTTGAGGATTAATCAACCATCAAAATCTAGAAAGAGACAACAATAATAGCAGGAAAATTCGATATCTACCTGCAGAACAACTCAGTCTACACATGCATCTCTCGTCCGATATTACCCAAAAGAACTAAATGTATACATTGATTCGTACACATAGGTACACTTGAATGTTATAAGCAGTACTATCCTACCTGTCCCACAGTGACAAATCTTCTATCACCATCTAGGTGAGGCGGCAGATGCCTAGGTCTCTCACCTCCTTTAAGCACGGCACTGAATGCAGCCGTTGCCGTCGCCAACATCTGTACATTGTGCTGATGTAGGTCATTGGACTCTGAGAGCCTGCTGGACTGTGGACAAATCAATCAATCAATAAATCAATCAATCATTAGTCCCTCCATAAATCAATTAGTTTCATCTTTTAATAGCCATTTTAATTGCTCCAATTAATTAAGTGAAACTAAGTGGAGCAATTGAAATAAATAAATATTTTAAAAAATAAAATAAAATTTAAATCTATATTCTTTTAGCCTATAAACGTTAACTGTAACTAATGAATTTCGTTGATTATTTTAATGTAATAATTATATAATTATAATTATAGCATGGGAGATTGATAAAGATATATTTTTAATATTATATATATATATATCAAGAATATTATATCGTTATTATATCGGGCTCAGCCAGTAGCTTGTTGGCAAGTTGTTCGACAGCGGATCAGTAGAAGCAGGGTTCAAATCCAGGGCTCTTTCCGCCACATTCGAGCAGGAAACTAACGTTAAACTTGGCCTAAGCCTTATCAATTACTATTAACAAACTTAAAATATTCTAACACTATCAACCATTAGAGACACAGTACATAATATACCTATGCTAAATAATAAACAACCTCTTGACACTCGTATGATTACACAATACTTTTATTATTTGATGACTTACGCTACTTCTAAAGGAATGATGTCTCCTGGGATCATCATGGAAGCCCTCGTGATTGCCCCTGTGACCCTCGGACCTTCTATCAAGCTCTCCTCTCTGCAATCTGTCACCCACATGTTCCCCCCTGCCTGCAAATCCTCTCATCCCTCTTCCCCTTCCACGCAACATTTTTCCCCATCCTTCGCTACCTCTGAACGGCCGACTCATTATAATGATGAATGCTAGTGCTTAAACAGAAGGACCACTCTGTCACAATAAAAATGTATAATAATAACAAATATAACCATAAACGAATAGCTTATTTGTAAATGCAGAGAGCACAGACTAAAATTAGCTGCCTTAGAGAAACAATACAATTACTAATAGTGACTTTTACTAATTTAAAGAGTTAAATCATACAAGAAACATCTTAATTAAATGTATAATATAAATTAGTAATACAACAGGGTAGAACAATTCATTCTTTGATGCTAACATTACGGGATCTTCAAATATATTTAAAACAACAGTACAAGCACTACATCAGATCATAGCTCTGAAATCTTTAAGTACATCAGACTTTAGAGACGTTATTTAGTAGACATAATTAAATGAATAAATAAATAAAATCAATAATGCATCAAAACATGAGAGGCATGCTACTAGAATTAGAGTAGCTATAAACTACTACAAAAATTACGCATAATTAGTTAACTTTACGTAAGTAATACAAATATAAACTAAGATAAATCACGTAAAACGCAGATTTATAATTTAACCTATATTTTCGTTCAACAAAAATAATTATTTAAGTTTAAAACGAACACTAACACCATAACACATTATCTATTTTACAAGACTTTAAATCACAGCACTTTTTCAATATTATCTTACACCGATCTGCAATACAATAACTCTGTACTAATCCACTCTAGCTGTATACATATCTCCCTCTATATATATTATATCTCTATCTAACTATATCGAATATAAATGATATAAAAATTAATTAATATAGCTACGATTATCGAGATTTAATTACGATTATTTGTAAACCAAGCAGTACAGTAGTGTTGCCAGTTGCCAAACGGTGCCAAAGCTGATGTCGTCAAAAGCATGGTCAAAAGTTAATTCGTTAATTTCTTCGAAATTCGTTTTCAGTGATGGACTAGAGAATATCTAAATATCATTAAGGGGCAAGTTGATTTAAAAGTTAACTATTTAAATTTCCAACAGTGTTATACGGATTTTGAGTTCGAGCATTAGTTTAACTCGAGAAAGCCAGTTGAGTACTTCTAAATTAACTGCTCTTGTGAGACCTAGCCATAGACTAAAGAAATACCTTATTTTATAGATCTTTGGACTTAGCTTACCTTCACGCTCCAAGCCAACGAAGTTTTAGAGAGAACGTATAACTTATAGGCTTTTCTCTAATTCCCTTTACTTTGGACTGATTTGCTGGATTTTGGTATTTGAACCGTTTTTGACCATACATTTTGCTCGTCGGCTTGATTTTGACTCAATAGTGCTAGATGTTGTCATTGATGACTGTAGCACACTAAAATATATATTTAGAATGTCTAAATAGCGTAGGGGTAACGTAATGAAGTTTTAAATGACAAATCCTGAGGTGATTTGAATCCTCGTGGGTTCGAATCCCGGCCGCGCTGATCTGAGAGTAAAATCTCAAACATTCACTGGACTGGTTACACGGAAAATGGTCTAAATTGCCTAACGGATTAAACATGTGGTTTTAAAAGTGATAGATATCAACATAGTTGATTATTTACTATAATGCGTGGTTACTTTTACTTTTACATGCGGTTGCCATGCATGTAACTATGTAGAGAGTAATTTGACAAGAGAAAGTTCTCTCGTTAGGCATTAACGTGTTTGTTTACATCCACGATACTAGAGGGGATTGAGGTATGTTGACTCCTGATTTTGTCCGTTGCTGTGTCTGTTTAGGCAATCAATTTGGAATTTTTAGAGCTGATTATTCTCTATATGGCTTACAAGTTGATTATAGAAGGCTCTACTCCACTGAAACGCTCACCCTGCCATTAATTTCCACCGACCCTGATTGGTCTTGTTGGCTGTTATGCCTGAATTAAACTTGTTCTCTAGTAGACAGCCTTAATTTTGGCTTTTCGTAGTGTACATAATTACCTTTCAATTGTATTAAAAAAGCGTCTCAACCAAAAGCCTTATGACGCAGTGGTAGGACGATCGGCTTATGAACGACAGGCCGTGAGTTGCAACATGGTTTTTATCGTCCGGAGAAGCACATAAGACCTAGTTGTATACACTAAGTGATGAAAGATATTTGACGATAAGGTTCCATTTCCTAACCTGTGTCAACCTCGTGCTATGGACATACTATCAAATTTAAGAGCAATTAATTAAAATATTCTTCTCTGTACTCTATAAACATGATTTAAAATTTGTAACTGTTTTTCATTCTTATCCAATTATTCTTATCTTTCTAAAAATCAAACGACATTTAGAATTTCTATTTCAAATCGTTACTTCTCTTTTTGTGATGTATGTTGCATGAACACTCATAAAAGCCTTTAATATTTGTGCCCTAAAATGAGAACTAGGTGATGAATTGGGCAGTAATTATTGGGTAATGATGTCAGTTTTCATCATTGATGATGATTTCTTAAGTCATCATCATCTTCCAGATTTCAATAAGTAATAACTATAGTATGTGGTCTGTATATGTATATATATATATATATATATATATATATATATATATATATATATATATACATATACAGACCACATACTATAGTTATATATATATATATATATATATATATATATATATATATATATATATATATATGTATGTATGTATGCATATATATATAATATATATATATATACAAACATATACAGTATATATATATAATATACATGTAATATATATATATATATATATATATATTTAATATATATATATTATATATATACTATATATATATATATATATATATATATATATATGTATATATATATATATATATATATATATATATATATATAATATTTACAGATATATATCTGAACACAGTTTAAATATGCTAGACATCATGATGCACAATTGATTTTGTTATGTATTGTTTATTATATTGGCATCTTTATATTTCTGCAGAGATATGGGTAATGAGTCCAGCTGTGAGTATAGTCTAGAGTCCAAGCATGATGTGGCATTATCAGCGGGATGTAGCCTGTATGATGCCATCAGTGCCGATCAGTCCAACCAGTTATCTGTCTTCAGCTATGCGCTACACTGCGACAATGAACCACTTGTCGAGAATGCCGCCAAGGTGCCTGTTACAT